>JALPQD010000716.1:90000-547213 GCA_023101885.1 Typhlomys cinereus
AGAGCACTTAAACACGCGTGCCTGTGGAGGCCCAAGGGTGACATCAGGAATCCTGAGTTGCTCTGCTTCCTTATTGCTTTGCTCTGGGGTGTCCCAGGCTCCGCCTCCCAGGGCCAGGACTGCAGGCTGCTGCTGCTGTCTGCCTGGCGTTTTTAAATGTAATCCCATTATCACAACTCAGTTCCTTTTGCTTTGGAGACAAGTGAATTAGCAAAGACATTTTTACATTCCTCAATTTTCATCTCAGATGTAGCCCGTCTCAACAGAAATAAATCCCATAAACGGACAGCCTTAAATGTCTTCCTTTCATTAGAAACATTTTATTTTGGAGCAATGTTAGGTTGGCTTTAAAACTGGGTCAGCGCTGTAACGGGAAGAGGCCACCCGGAGCGCCAGGAGACAAAGGCCAGCAGATGCCTGTGCAGAGCTGGTTGGCCCCCGGCCGCTGGCCTCTCACCAGCCGCTGGCCTCTCACCAGCCGCTGGCCTGCCTAGGGGACCACACCTGCTGCAGGGGGCTCTCCTCACCCACACAGCCTGGCATGGGAGATGATCATGCCCAGGGGCTCCCCAGGGGCTCTGCGTGGACCACCAGAAGTTCTGTGTTCTACCATGTGTTAGACTCTGAAAGCACCATCACACAGCCCTGAATGTAGACACCGGTGCATGCCTGTTTGATGAGTGACGAAGTGGAGTTTCTGTGACACCTTCATAGGTAGGGAGAAAAAAGTTAAAATTGCCTTTTATAGGCCAAGGTTAATACAACTGCACAATAAATAAATAAATAAATAAATAAATAAATATTTATATTTATATTTATTTATATATATATATGGCTGGAGAGATGACTCAGGGGTTAAGACTCTGTCTTGCAAGCAGCAGAAGGTCCTGAGTTCTGATCTCATGTCCCACATAAAAACACCAGGTGAAATGGTGGTGGTCCTGGTGGGCGGAGGCTGGGAAATCCCAGCGTGAAGCAAGAAGGGAGTAGAAGTCATCCAGGATGATTCCTGAAGTCACCCTTGGTCCTCCACAGGGACACACAATGCCCTCTGATACACACACACACACACACACACACACACACACACACACACATACACTGATAGATAGACAGACAGACAGACAGACAGATAGATAGATAGAATTTTTTTAAAAAAACACTTCTGCCCATAATGAGCCGTTACGGTGGGATACAGCCATGAACAAGACCAGGTACCACCTGTGCCACTGAAGTCTGACGTCAGTGACGTCATCGCACACATCATGCCCGCCCGGCCAGGGATTGCTCTAGAGAGAGGGAACCCAGTGACGTCACTTGGCGATGTCAGAGCTGATTCGTATTTGTTTTTTGTCTGATCAGCCTCATGTTCAAAGACTCAAAAGATTTCCCCTCAGCCACCCACTTTCCCACCACTGGCTGTCGGCCTCCTGCCAGCCAAGAGGAGAGTCTTCCTGCGGATAGCACACCTGAAATGCATGAGTGAAGGAAGCTTCCACATCCGCTTTTCCTGAGGAGACCAGAACACACACGTTTGCTTCAGACAGGGCACCAGCCACTGACCCAAGAGATGATTCATAGTTTACATTCCCAGATGCCACATAAAATGCCAGGTGGGTGTATTAGTCTGTCTGTAATTCCAGCCTCCGAAGTTCAGTTAGAGACCCTGTCTCAAAAAAGTAGAGTGGAAGCACAGGTGAAGATATTTGCCATATCAACCTGGGGTGTACACGCCCCCCTGTAGCCCCACACATGTGAACACTCGTGTGTGGACCCCCACACTCTCGTCCATGAAAAATGGAAAAGGGGGAGAAAACTAAAAATGATTCCACCCCAGTCTAGCCTGGGGAGCCAACTAGTTTAACCAGGGATGCTTACAGGAACTTGGGTGAGGGGCTACCCAGAGACCCTCCTCCCAATCTAGCACCCCTCGCCCCTTGTACTCCTCAGGGAGGATGGGGTCTCACGCACTACCTCCAGTCGCTCAAAAATCCCTCAGATGCTGCCTCGGGCACCTTCTGTCCCCTGAGGACCTAATCTTATGAGGGTCTCCTGGGCGGCCACCGCTGCCCTGAGTTAAGACAGCAATGTCCACACTGTGTCCACAGCAGGCCGCGCTCCAAGAGAAGTGCCAGGTCACGCAGCCCGCGGATGGACAGAGCCCCGCGGGTGGACAGAGCCCCGCGGGTGGACAGAGCTGGTGTGTAGCGCTGAGAGACAGGCCAGGCTGGAGCATGGACAGCAAGGGGAAAACAGTTCCACGTCTGACACGGGCTGGTAGAGGCTTCGCGCACTGTGTGTGTGTGTGTGTGTGTGTGTGTGTGTGTGTGTGTGTGTGTAAGAGGGAGAGAAACTGCTGCCTGTTCAGCATTGCAGATGTCTCTCAGAGCTCAGGGGAGGCACTGTGCAGTCACAGCAGCACTGAAAACAATCGCCCTGGTTTCTAACATGAGCAGTGGACCTCCGGAGGGAGCACTTAGGCTCAGCGTTCAGTTCTGGTGAGAATCATGCAACATGGAGCTCGTGTGGCTGCCACACATATGGAGACCCCCACGGACTGGCTCATGGGCAGTGATGTCCATTTCTCAGGGTCAGGGAGACAAACGAGGTGCCGCACGGTCAGCCTTGGCCAGGGTCCTCTCCCAAGGCCCAGCACCCTCCCAGGAGCGGGAGGGCGAGGGATCTTTCTGGACCCTCAGGAAGGGCACCATTTCACTCAGGGGAGGCTCTGCCCTTCTAGCTCTAACGGGTTGGTTGTGACGCGCCGCTGCCCAACCATGATGACCACGTTTCGTTTGAGCTGTGACACGAATGACAAGACTGTCTGACGTCCCAAGCAAGGCCGATGGGCACAGAGCTGGTCCCGTAAATGTACCGCCGTGGTCAAGTATCTGACAGGAAGCCACTTAAGGGAGGAAGCGCTGTTGAGGTTCGTGATGTGAGGGGCTGCGCCCATCGCCCGGGCTGTGGCAGCGCAGCCTGAGGCAGCTGGCTCACGTCTCGGTGGATTTGGAAGCAGAGGACGGCGGCTCTGGGGCTCAGCTGGTTTTCTCCGTTGTATTCTGAGCCCCCTAGCGCTTGACGCCACCACCATTCAATCCAGGGATGGCACCCCCACATTTAAGCTGGGTCTTCCCTTCTTGGGTCATCCTCTCCAGAAATGCCCACACAGGTGTATCCTAGATGACCCCAAATGTGATCAAACTGACCATGAGCAATTTCGCTAGAAGCATCTGGACCAGTCTCTCCCAGCAGCACCCCCATCCACTTCACCTTTACAGACTCCCCCTAGTGGCCGGCAGTTGTTATTGTCCAAGTTGTGGCTATGACCTCACGGGTAATGACCGCTAGTTCTGACCTTCACCACACCTGGTGGCTGTTGACAGGCTTGGGGCGCTCTCACCCTTCACTGACCTGTGCTCTCCCGACTCCCCAGGATGGCTCATTCTGAGGAGCAAGCAGAAGGCCCTTGTGGTTTCATCCGCCAGAATTCCAGCAACTCCATCTCCTTGGACTTCGAGCCCAACACAGAGTACCGCTTTGTGGAGCAGCTGGAAGAGCGCTACAGATGTGCCCTCTGCCACTCGGTGCTCCACAACCCCCACCAGACGGGCTGCGGGCACCGCTTCTGCCAGCACTGCATCCTGTCCCTCAGGTGAGCCGAGGGTCTGCGTTTCCAGCCACAGCACCCCAAGGTCACACGGGTGTTCCCGCCATGTGAGGCCACCGCGACCGTGGTCCTGCGGTTGCTGTGGCTGACCACAGGCGGGAGGCGCTCTCTGGGTCCTGGGCGATGTTTCCACTCCATCGTGGAGGTAGCTGTTGGGGTGTAACTTGTGCCGCATGCGGTGAGAGACCTGCGCGTGCGGCCTGCCGTGGGGAGCTGGTGTAACTCGTGTCTGTGTTGAGGGGCTGTGGTGTCCGTACAGGACCTGACTGTCCACTGCTGGGCCTCGGCAAAACCTCTGCGGCATCACGCCCAGCAGTCCAGTGAAATACTTGGCAAAACCAGCCTCTGGCCACCAGCCCATGGGGAAAGACTGAGGGAGCAGGTCTGATGGTAGATGGGGGAGCAGGTCTGATGGGGGAGCAGGTTGATGGCGGTGGCGGATGGAGGCGCAGTAGCGGCAGCAGTAGCAGGACAGACATGCGCCTGCAAGAACGGAAGGCGCTAGGCGAGCAGCGCTGCTCCTCCCTGGAAACTCTTCGTACCCGGGTGCTTGAAGGGTGAGAAGGGGAAGGGCTCTTAGGTGATCCCAGGACCAACTGGGCGACAAGATTAGCCACACTCACCACTCCCAGTGCACCACGCTAGGGCCCAACCTCTCAGCATGTCTGGGGGAGACATGGCGTTACACTGCAGCGACGTGGGTCGTGCCAGCTCTAGGAGGAGACGGGAGGGGAGCTGGGCAGTGGGGCTTCTGTAGCGGGGGCTGGCAGACTTGTTATCCACATGCTCCAATGCTTCACCCAGCCCAGCTCTGGGCACAGAGAGGCAAAGCCAGAGGTGCAAGGCCTGTCCTCCCCCAGCGCCCCGTCTGAGGCAGGAGGCTGACTGGCACAGCATGACGGGCAAGCCTGGGGTCTCTGCCCCATCTGGGGAGCTCTGTGTCGGACAGCCTGCTGTGTGTAAATGCAGTTGCCCAAGGAAACGGAAGGACTCAGAAGTGTTGAGGCGGGGCGCATGGGTGCCCTCTGGTAGGATACGCAGTGAGTGCAGAGGAGTACAGCCGCTGGGGACTGGCGTGTTGAGGCGGGGCGCATGGGTGCCCTCTGGTAGGATACGCAGTGAGTGCAGAGGAGTACAGCCGCTGGGGACTGGCGTGTGCGGCGAAGTTCAGCACCTAACTTTGGCCCACGTTTTCCTCTCCTGCAGAGAACTGAATGCTGTGCCAACCTGCCCTGTAGATAAAGAGGTCATCAAACCTCAGGAGGTGAGCTGGGGAGATGCGTGGCGTCCTGGGCTGAGTCGGTTCCCGCGCGCGGCAGGACAGAAGTCGGGGGTCTCCCCTGTCGCCTGCCTTCTGCTTGGGGTTGGATCAGACCCTCCTCCTGCCTGTGGACATGACCAACCACACCCTCCCAGCTCTCTCCCGCCTCCTCCAGCCCGCACTGAGCTGCTGGGAGAGGTGGAGCATCCCCTTCTCCAGGCCCCCCTTTTTACCCTACTGATCCCTAAAACTTCTTTTCATCATTCCGTTTAATAAGTGTGCTGGTTAGATACAGACGTCACCTGGACAGTGGAGGGTTGGGCCTTTAAACCCATTTGTGAAGACTGGTAGTTGAGCGCGGAGCTAGTCTGCTCATTGACGTGGGAGGACCCAGCCATGGGGGCGGGACCATTCCCCGGCAGCCCGTAAGATGGAGAGAGCTCGCCCAGTGGTGAGGTGAGGAGCGCTGCCCTCGCCCCGCGATCCCTGTGGCTGTGGTGTCTCATTCCTTTGGCCCCTGGCGTTGGTAAGAGCTCTCCTGGGAACAGCAGGAACGCAAGCAAGAGCGAATCCTTTCTTCCCCAAGCTGTTTGTCATGAGTGTATCAGCGGCTTACAGACACACTTCATCTTTGGCTATGCAGTTCACACACCTCCTTTTACCTTTTCAAGCGTGTGGTTTAGCTGTCTCAGCGTATCCTCAGTAACATGGGTGCTGAGTGCTCGGTCTCAGAACACTGGCAGGACCCAGGAAGAGCACAGTGCCCACCAAGAAGACCGTCATGCCCGCTGGCAATCCGTCCTCACACTCCCCAAACTGCTAATCTAGTTCTGTCTTAATGGATCTGTTCTCTGGACGTTTCACAGAGATGGAATCCTGCAGCGTGGGGCCTCTTGTTCCCGAGTCCCCCGTTCAGCATCTGTTTTCAAGGCTCATCCGTGCGGGAGTCCATCTGTCCTTGTTCCGCTCATGACTCGCTCTTCCCCTGAGCGCGCTTGTTTTCTTCCTCTGACTGCTGTCGAGGGGCGTCCAGTGCCGCTTCCCAAGCCACACGGCCTGTGCATCTGCATCCGGTGCGTTTTTAATAGCTGCCCCCTGGAGCACCGCACAGCGCCTAGTGTGTCTTACTCACTGGACCAGGGGCTGCCTGCCACTTGCGACCTGGGCACAGATTCTGCCAGGTTGCACGGCCTGTGAACTGAGACATGCTTTTTACGTACTTAAGTGGTTGTGAGAAAGATGCACAAAAACTGACTTCCAGAAGTTTATTTGTGTGTGTGTGTGTGTTTATATGTGTAAGTGCCCATGTATGTGTGGGGATTTATATTTGTATGTGGTATGTGCATATGTGTGCATATATGAGTGAATATGGTATATGTGTGTATATGTAAGTATACATGTATGTGCATGTGTGTCTTTATATTTGTATGTGGTATGTGCATATGTGTGCATGTATGGGTGAATATGGTGTGTGTATGTGAGTATACATATATGTGCATGTGTGTGTTTATATTTGTATGTAGTATGTGCATATGTGTGCATGTATGGGTGAATATGGTGTGTGTAAGTGTACATGTATGTGTATGTGTGTATGTGTTTATATTTGTATGTGGTATTGCATACATGGGTGAATATGGTGTATGCGTGTGTATGTGTGTGTGTGTAAGTGTGCATGCGTAAGTGCGTAGATATGTGCATATGTGTGTATGTGTATATTTGTATATGGTATGTGTATATGTGTATATGGGTGAATATTGTGTGTATGTATAAGTCTGCATGTATGTGTGTATATTTGTATGTGGTATGTGCATGTATGGGTGACTATGGTATGTGTATATGTGTGTGAGTGCAAATGTATGTGCCTGTGTGTATGTGTATATTTGTATGTGGTATGTGTGCATGTATGGGTGAATATGGTGAGTGGGTGTGGGTGTGTGTGCGCGCGCGCGTGCGTGCACACGTGTGGATCAAAGAACAGCTTCATGGAATCAGCCCGCTCCTTTCCGCGGATCCCAGGGATGGAACTCAGGCTTGCGTGACAAGCACTCCTACACACTGAGCTCAAAATGCTACATTTTTGTATCTCTTGTGAGTCTTACACTATTTTGAAATAAGCTATTTTTAAAATAAAGTTATGGGGCACATTTAGATTATACGAAGTCAAGTTTCCATGTCCATAAATAGCTGTGTTGAGACCTGGCCATCCCGCTCGCCTCAGCGCTGTGGACGGTGGATTGAGATGATAGGCAGAACGGGTGCCACGTGGCCTGCTGCCGATGCTGATGGGTCACCCCAGGAAGGAACCAGAGGCACCACCTTGGCCGTACCCCACTTCCTGACTTGAGCTTCTCCCGGCTCAGCTTGCCACAGTGAGCACTGAGTTAACCGGCTTGTCAGAAGTGTGTGTGTTGGTCACAGCCGCTGCCAGAAGTGTGTGTATCTCAGGCACACAGCGGCTGTCAGAAGTGTGTGTGTCTTGGTCACACAGCGGCTGCCAGGAGTGTGTGTATCTCAGGCACACAGCGGCTGTCAGAAGTGTGTGTGTCTTGGTCACACAGCGGCTGCCAGGAGTGTGTGTGTTGGTCACACAGCAGCATACCACTTCTAAGTACCAAGTTGTTTTAGCTTCATTTTCCATTGCTACAATGAATGTGTGACCCCAACAACTTAGGGGAGCAGGTTTATCCCCGTGCATTGCTCGGGTTAATCCAGCAGGGGCTGAGGGAGTCCAAGCCCAAGGATTCAGGCGAACCTTCTGACTCTCTGGTCTGCCAGCTTCCGACCAATTCTCTCTCCATCCTGTCTGCCTGTCTGCTGTGAGCTGGGGCTTCCCACATCATTACCCAAGTAGACCGGCTCCTACAGACCTGCCTTAACTAGGTAACTCCTCAAGGGGGGACCTAACGGCTTCGCTCTGAAACTTCAAGTTGACCCTTGAAACTCATATCCACAGTGTGTCTGGGGCAACCTTTACCTTTAGTGTGGTAGTGAGTGTGATGTTTCCATTCCAACCACTGTCTGGAAGTTTCCATCTGCCTTTTGAGACAAACTTGAAGACCAAACTAATAATAGCTTTGTCGGTGAGGCCATGAGCGGCCATGAAGCGGACTGTGTGAGACTGTCATGTCGCCTTCAGGTGTTTTAAAGACAACTGCTGCAAGAGGGAGGTCCTCAACCTGTACGTGTACTGCAGAAACGCCCCTGCCTGCAGTGCCAAGATGATCCTGGGACGGTTCCAGGTAGGTCTTACCCACGGCCATCTTTCCAGTGATGTCATCTTCCTGTGACATCACACACCCCCTGGGCTGCCGTCAAAGGGTTTCCAGCCTCGCAATACACTGAGTAGCTGGGTTGCAGTCGGGAAAGGCGGAGGTGTGAGCGACAGGTTTGTTCTGCAGGGAGTGGAGGGGGAGGCTCTGAGTGCCACGCCCGACTTGGGGGTTACAGTCACTGAGTCGGGAAGAAGGGAAAGGGACTACTTGAACAAGGATGCATCCCTCTGGGGAGGGAGAAGGATTTGAAGACCATTGGGCCCTCCCCTAAGGCATGGGCTCCGTCCCTCCTGGAACTGTGGGGCGTCAAGCACGGGGGAGGGGAGGCCTAGTGTTTGTGATCCAAGCAGACCACAGGGACCAGGACCAACATAAGATATGGTCTGAAGTCAGTCACGACAGGAGCCAGGAGCGGGGAGGGGTTGGGGAAGTCCAGGTAAAGAAGGCCAGGGGGTTCCCACCAGATGCAGCCACCTGCACGCCCTCCACCCCTGGGGAAGCTCTTCTCAGAAGCTGGAAGCGCCCCACCTATCAGGCGCCATCAACCCAGTGACTCAGCCGCAGCCACATCTGCTTCCAGTGAAGGGCTTGGCTGCCGCGGAGATTTTCCCCATACCACACGGTTGGCAACGTGCAGGTCGCATGACTCAGCCTTTCTTGATCAAGCCTCTGGGTCCCCGTGTCCCCGTTCTGCGGTGCTGCGGTGCTGCGGTGCTGCGCTCGTGAGCGATTTCCCTGTGGGCCCTGAGACCCTCTGGAGACCTGGCTATGGTGGCCGTGGCTCTGCCACTGCCCTGGGCGGTGGATCCAGAGCATGATCTCGGTTGTCACTAGGTCTGAAGAGCAAGCGGGCTGGAGTGCACCCCCACAGCCAGGGAGAGCAGGTCTGCTTCCCTTCCACCCCTTCCTACCGCGCTTCTTACTGTCTTTTGTGCGGTGTGCGAGCTGTCTGGGTGTGTGCTGGCAGCCTGCTGAGAGGTGATCTTTTTGCAGATTCCGATTTGCAGCTGTTAGCAGCATTGTTTTCCTCTCACAACCAGAGGCAAAAGAAAAGAGCCACAACCTTTATCCCACCGACTTCTCTGGAGAACGGGCAGCCTGCACTTCTGCTGCAGCTGTGCAGTAACTGACTTAGGCTCTGAGATCATACACTTCACGCTCCTCACCCCTCCCCAAAGAGGGCAGACAGTGCGCGATGAACTAGTGTCTGAGAAAGCCAAGTTTACAAAGACATGGGCCACATCTGTGCGTCTTAATGGCCGACGTGTGAAAAGACCTCGCGGGGAAAGAGTTTTAGAATGCGCGGGGCAGCAGCACTTCCTGACACGCAACGCCTTCGGTCTCCCTTCGTTTTCCTCCTCAGAGTCACATGCGCCCTGCCCTCCTCCTGTCTCTTCGTCTTCCCATCTTTATCATCTGCACAGGGTCTAGTAGGTGGTGGTACTGTGGGAACGGAGAGGACACAAAAGAAACCAAATAGCCTCAGAGCATTCCTACAGGCCAGAGAACACGTGTGTCCAGGCCAGGGAACACGTGTGCCCACAGAGAACACATGTGCCCATAGAGAACCCGTGTGCCCAGACCGGAGAGCATGTGTGCCCACAGAGAACACGTGTGCCCACAGAGAACACGTGTGCCCACAGAGAACACGTGTGCCCAGACCAGAGAACACGTGTGCCCACAGAGAACACGTGTGCCCACAGAGAACACGTGTGCCCACAGAGAACACGTGTGCCCAGACCAGAGAACACGTGTGCCCACAGAGAACACATGTGCCCACAGAGAACACGTGTGCCCAGACCAGAGAACACGTGTGCCCACAGAGAACACGTGTGCCCACATAGAACATAAGCGGTCTCTCAGTTATGCATGAACTCCACTTGGCCGCCTTTCTTGATTCCCAGCAAATCAGGGTGGGCTTTACAGTGCCGGCCCAAGAAGCCTCCCCACTCTATGCCCAGCGGAGGCAGTGGGGAGGGGTTGCCCTGTCTGGCCACTGGGTGTCCACTTCTGCCCAGCCATGGATCTCGGGTGACCCTCATGGGTCCTTCCAGCCAGCTCCAGCCCCACCCGGCCCCGCCGCGGGCTGGTGTTTTCCAGGACCACCTTCAGCAGTGCCCCTTCCAAACCGTGCCCTGCTCTAATGAGAACTGCCGGGAAGCCATGCTCCGGAAGGACCTGCAGGAGCATCTGAGCGCGTGCTGTCAGTTTCGGGAGGAGAAATGCATCTACTGCAAAAAGGAGGTGGTTGCGATCGGCTTGCAGGTAAGAGGGCCGGCATCCGGCTGAGCCCTGCCTGCGCAGGGCGCTGGCTACCAAGACAAGGCCACCCAGAGGGTTCGTGGGGGGTCCATTTACCCATCAGCAAGTCCCAGTGGAGCTGCTCTCGATGTGGAAGGCAACACAACCGGCCGGCTCTTGTAGGGGAGCAGACGCTGACCTCTGCACTCTGGCTGCGAGGGCAGGAGGTCACCGAGGACCGTGTCACGTGTGCGCAGGCAATTCCTGGGCACCTTCTTGCGCTCCGTCCCCTGACCTTTCAAGGGGTGGCTGCTTTCACTCTGTCATCGAATGCATTGTGCCAAGCAGCAGTCTTCCTTCATCTTTGGAGCTTGACTGCCATGTCCCTCGGAAGCCAGCCATGTGGCCCAGCCTCCCCAGAGACTCGGGTGAGTCGCTGCGAGGCAGGAAGGGGAAATCTGACTTTGGTCCATCTGCTGTTTCAGAATCACGAGGAAAATGTGTGCCCTAAGTACCCGGTGTCTTGTCCCAACAAGTGTTTACAGATTGTTGCAAGAACCGAGGTAAGTCAATAGCCCGCACTCAAGAGCCTGGGGAAGATGCAGTTTAGCAGCCCTGGGCTGTAGACCGGGCAGGATCCCATGGGCAGAAAGCCCAGGGTTTGCATGTCCCCAGTGGCGGCCATGCGTCCTCTCCTTGGACACTTTTGTCTTCTTCCAGCTCCTCCTCACCAGCTGCCCCCTCACTTCCTCCCAAGTCACCCTGGGTTCCCACTGACCGCAGCCCCAACAGGCAGTCGGGGGAATCCAGTGATGTGGTTCCACAGCCCAGACTGTCCCCTCTGCAGGTGAATGAGCACCTGGCCGTGTGTCCTGAGGCTGAGCAAGACTGTCCCTTCAAGCACTGTGGCTGTGCTGTCAGGGTGAGCTGGGGGAGGGGGGCTTCAAGCACTGGCTGTGCTGTCAGGGTGAGCTGGGGGAGGGGGGCTTTAAACACTGGCTGTGCTGTCAGGGTGAGCTGGGGGAGGGGGCTTCAAACACTGGCTGTGCTATCAAGGCGAGCTGGCATGGGGGGGCCTTCATCTCTGCCTTCAGTTCACTGGCAAGTTACTTTGACCTCTGTTCAGGATGTAGATGAACATGAAGCCCAAGAGCTTTCACACTCTCACACATACACAAACACGCACTCTCACACACACATATACACATATACTCTTACACACATATACACTCACACACAAATACACATATACACACACTCACATGCACACACACATTCACACTCTCACATAAACACACACATGTATGCATATGATGTACAAAGAAACTAGTTCGTGGTCTTGCAGGGCTACCAAGCCCCATGTTAGCAGGGCAGATTGGCAGTCTGGAAGCACAGAAAAAGGAGGGAAGGCTATTTTCCTTAATAACAAAGAATTCTGTAATATGCAAAGAGGTCAATAGATTACTTAATAAACAGGCAAATAAATAGGCAGTTCTAGTCAAATGTTTCATTGATCAGGACTGGAGAGATGACTCAGGGGTTAAAGCCTCTGTCTCGAAAACAGAAGGACCCGAATTCAGATCCCAGATCCCATGTAAAAATGCTAGGCGGAAATGGCAGCAGCCTGTACTTCGACCCTGAAGGTGGAGCCTTGCAAACCCCAGAGCAAAGCCAAGAAGAGATAGAGCAAATCAAGGGTGATTTCCAGTTACCCTTGGGCCTCTATGGGCATAAGCAATGCTTTTGAGAAACACAGACACATACACACACACTAGAGAGGTAGGTAGGTAGGTAGGTAGGTAGGTAGATAGATAGATAGATAGATAGATAGATAGATAGATAGATAGATAGATAGATAGTAGATGGATGATGTTTCATTGATCAGTAGAGGTAAGAAAGAAGAAATTTTCAACTTAAGTACACATAAATTGTAATGAGAGATATAATTTTACCATCAAACTGATAAGTATACAATCATTTTATAATATCCAACTCTTTTTATATATATATTTTCTTTTTTTAAATTTTTTTATTATTTATTCAATTGTGCATATGCGTGTGTGCATATGTGTGTGTATGTATGTGTGTGTGTGTAGAACCATGGATGAATTCGGGAACTATTCCGCCCTACCAGGACCAGAAACGCAGGCCACCCCACCCCCACCCCCACCCCCCCACCCCCACCCCCCCACCCCCACTCCCCGCTTCCGCCTGGCGTCTATACGTGGGGTCTAGGATCCGAACTCAGGACCTTCCGCCTGCAAGGCAGAGGCTTAACCGCTGAGCCACCTCTCCAGCCCCATAATATCCAACTCTTTTAAAAGTCATCTTGTTATATATATGAAGAAATGTGAACTCACATGTTAACTCAGCAATTACACTGCTAGGAACTTTGGTCCCGCATATCCTTTCCTAAGTCCACAGTGATAACACACACACACAAACACACATGCATACACGTGATCGCACATTCATGCATGTGCACACAATGCATACATGTGCACACACATGCATACACACATGCACACATGCATACACATGCACATACGGGGGTACATATTGTATTATTCTTACAGCAGAAAGAAAACAAAAAGCAATCTGAATCCATCATCATAATATCAACTTTATAATTAAATATTCATATTTTTAGAGTGCTGAGCATTTGATAAACAGAATGAGGTAAAATTTTTTTAATCTCATGAACTCTCATTTGTTTTTCTTCTTTTAAAATTTTTAAAATTCACTTTTCCCCAATCATACAAGCTTAATAGGTACCCTATTCCCCTCCCTCCCTCTACCCTCCCAAGGTAAAAAATTATAATCTATTTTCATTTATGTCAAAGTCTCTATTTGCTTTTTCCCTGTGCTGACCAATAAATTCTAGGGAGTTGTGTATAGACGGAGAAAGGGAGTCCGTCAGTTCTACGTCTTGCTGTTTAGCATAACACAACTTTAGTCCGAACGCTGTTTGGGAGCCTGGAGAGGACTCTGTGGCTGAGAGTGCCCAGTGCACAAGCAAGGGCCTGAGCCCTGATCCCTCACACCCACAGAAACAGCCAGGTGTGGCCACATGTGACTGTAACCCCAGAATTTGAGGGGGCCCCACAGAGACAGGAGGCTCTTGGGGGCTGGCTGCAGACTAGCTGCAGGTTCGTAACAGGCCCTGTCTCAAGGCAATGAGGTAGAGAGTGACAGAGCGGGATGCTGGCGTGTTGCGGGCGTGCGCACATGCACACACACACCCACAAAAATGTAAGTGGCATGTCAGTGGTGGAGCATGTGCTTAGTGTGCTGATCAGTCTCTAGTACTTCCTTACATGTATATTATTAGAAAAGTTTTTAAAATCTGGGGATGACATTAACTGGGGGTTTACCTTTCACGATAAAATGCGCCGCTGCTTTACAGCTCCAAGATGGAGTTTTACAGTCAGCTGGTACCGCGGCTGGGGAAGGCTGGGAGCTAATCTCTGGAGCCTCCCTTGGGACGTCCTGTAACTGAAGGGCCATCGCTCACCTGAGGAGGGACTGGCGGCCAGTGCTGACCTAGCCTGCATGGCCCTTCGCTCCTGCTAGTAGTAGAGACTTGGCAAACATGTGCTTCCGTCACCAGGAGAGATGGAATCATTGCTTCTCTCTTGTCTTATGTAGCTGTGAGGCCGAGATTAAAATCAGGCAGCATGTTTTCTGCCCCTGTCAGCAGGGTGGTGCAGACATGTGGTCAGTAGAAGGGAGACCTGGCCTAGGCTCAAAACTCATCTGCAGGTAACCCACCAGGAATACCACGGTTCTTTTCTTTTCCATTTTGGTGTGCATATGCATGGGAGGGTGTGTGCACATATGTATGCAAGTTTACATATCTGTGTGTGTGTGTGTGTGTGTGTGTGTGCGCGCGCGTGCGTGTGCATGCTTATATACTTGCATGTAGAGACCTGCAGTTGATGTCAAGAATACCCTTGCGTGCTCTTCCGCCTCATTCTCTTGACGCTAGGTCTCTAAGCAAACCCAGAGCCTGCCCGCGGGCTCTTCTGAGTAGCCAGCTCTCTCTGGGCCAGAATGCCCAGCCACGCCATCCAGTGTTTTACGTGGGCTCTGGGGATCCCAGTTCCTGTCCTTTCACTGTGCACATAGCGTTTAGCCACTGAGCCATCTCCCCAGCCCCAGGAAGTTTTACATTCAGCAGCTTAAGTCACAATCCTAACGACCAGGTCAAGAGGAAAATCAGCAAATCACCTCTGAGAGTTTGATAACAGTCTCTGTCTTGTACATTTTAAGTTTGCCTCACGATATCGTATGAATATGTGTATGTACATATATATCATGTGTATGTATACTAGTAACAGCAGTATTTATGAGAGAGAGAAAGAGGGGGGAGCAGGTATGCATGTGGGGGACAACTCTCAGAACTCTATCCTCGGCTTCCACCGTGTGAGCTCCCGGAACCCGGTCCAGGTCACCAGGAGCGCGCAGGAGCCTCATCCACAGAGCCACCTCCCTGGCCTTGTACTGTCAAACTCTAACACTGGAAAAAGACCCGCTAGAACCCCTCTAAGTCCTGCAGCCCACTTACACGGGTGCACGTGGAAACTGCTTTGCCCGGGGCCCATCGTCCGCCCCGAGCCCCACCCCACCCCGCATCACAGTTCGGGGCTCCTCCGTGACTGCACTTTCTGCTCTGTTGAAGGAGAAGCGGGCCAACCTGCCGCAGCACGAGCGCACGGCCCTGCAGGCCCACATGCTGCTGGTTCTGGAAAAGAACTCTCACCTGGAAGAACAGGTACGTCTCCGCTCACATGCGGGTCTCCGCTTCCTCCTGGGGATGCAAACTCAAGTCCTTTTCTTTTGAGGTAGAGTCTTAACCTCAGCGTCATCTCTCCAGCATGGTGACAGCCTTCTATGCAAGCTCAGGAATGTATCCACTGAGATGGCACCCCACAACATGGCACCCCACGACAGGACCGCGTGGGAGGGACACTGGGTATCTGTTCCCAGGAGGCCAGAGGTCAAAGGGGTGTTACGGGCCTTGGTACATTCATCATGAAACACATGTCCAGTGCTCTCTGCCAGGTGCTGTGCTGGGTGTGGGCATAAAAAAGTGAGACAAAGCTCAGAAGAGTCTAGTGGAGGAAAGGGACCACAGCCGCAGCAAAGCAAGCTCGGTGTGACGCGCTTGGCTACAGCAGGCTGGGATGGGACCAGGGGGTCCTGGGAGGGGCTGGGGGGGAAATATTTCTGAGAAACTGTCCCCTTGAGTAGCAGCGTCAGAAAGGTGGTTTTAGCTGAGGATGACTGTGTCTGCAAAGCAAGGCCTGCTGGGAACCGAGCCGTCTTGGTAGGCAGAGGGCATGTGGCTTAGGCATGGGCATGAGTGAGCCCAGAGGTGCCAGAGCAGGTCACAAGGGCCTCGAGCAGCCTGGACAAGTCGCTGGAGACGTGTGAGGAGGAGAAGCAACTCTAGGTGTGTCCCTTGCACTGGTCAGGACATGGGTGTGAGCTGGGGGACGTCCAGCCTGGGAGAGCATTCATTCGCTCACGGCTTGCTGCCGGCCAGGCTCCCCTGCCGTGAGACGCCCGCGGAGGGCATGCGCTCATGCGTATCAAGGTAGCAGGTCTTCGGTAAAGCTGGTGGAATAAAACCGATGCAGCTGAGATTGGGAAAGCTGAGAAGCTGCTGTGGCCCACACTGCAAACCCAGCACTTGGAAGGTAGGGGCAGGAGAGTCATCCTGCTATTCGAGGTCAGTCTAGGCCACATGAGACGTGTTCTCAAGAGACAAAAGCTCAAACAAATTGACGAGACAAAACAAAAACCCAAGATGAGGGAAGAAATGGATGTGAGACTTTTCTGTCTACAACGTCACGGTGAAAGTCAGCGAGTGCTGCAGTGAATGGATGGTGGATAAGGGTTGCTAAAGCCACTCGGGTTTCTTGTTGTTTCCCTGGAGTAGAATACCAACTCTGAGGAACCGCATTCCTCATGTCGTCTGCCTGAACTCCTTAGCTGGTGTGTGGGCAGGTTAAACTCCACGTTTGTTGTCTCATCTAAAAAGGGACCCTGTCCATGCCTGAGTCACGAGGTTCTTGAAAAGCAAATGGACAGAGGCAGCAGCCTCACGTCCCCCGGCTGTGGTGTAGCACCTGGTTCCGTGCGCTGAGGTCCTGTGGTCAGCCGGCCACCACCATGAGTTGGAGACAGAGCAAAGGTGCTGAGAAGTCCTGTGGGTCTGGATTTTGGGTCCACCTGAGGCGCCTGGGAATCCTAGAAGTGCGTCTGTCGGTGCCGCCTTGGAAAACCTCAGATGCAAGGACCTGCCGGCTCAGACACATTTCGGTGGCTCATTCTTCCTCATTCAATTCCTGCTTGTAGATTTCTGACTTGTACAAGAGTCTAGAAGAAAAAGAAAGTAAGATCCAGCAGCTGACAGAGACCGTGAAGAAATTCCAGAAGGAGATCAAGCAGCTCACACAGCTGTTTGGCAGAAATGGAGGCTTCCTCTCCAACGTCCAGGTGAGCAGGCGTTTGGAGAGAGAGAGAGAGAGAGAGAGAGAGAGAGAGAGAGAGAGCGCGTGTGTGCACATGAATGTCTGGAGAGAACACCGATGTTCCGGCCTCTGTCTCTGCCTGCTCTAAGCATGTTTCCCAGGGTAAGACCACCTCCGGCTAAACCATTCCATTCAGCAAGTCCATAAGTTTGACATTCCTACAATACTTGATCACCAAGTTTACCTCACGTACGGTTTTAATGAATTTGGAATTAATATTGCTGTTTTAGATATATTGAGCTCATACTCATTTGTGCATCTGGTGGACAACAAAGTGAAATGCATTAAAGATCATTAAGTGAAGAGAAGTCTTCTTCCCGCCCCCACCACGCGGCCATGACATGGCGGCTCTGCCTCTCACCATGTGCTGTTGTTCTCCACGTTCTGACTTCAAGCCGTCTCCTCGGCTCTAAAGACCCCCCACCCCACCCCCGCCATGGCTTCCTCCCGCCCTCCTTTGGGCTGAACGTCCAAGAATTTCTTCTCTTTCCCCTCATTCTCAATAAAATCCCTGCTTTAACCTAAAAAATCTTTAAAAATCACTTTGTTAATTGTAAATGAATCCCTGATGCATGGATGTTTTCATGATTATAAAACTGCATGAAAGATTTTAAGATGTGATGTGGGCATTATATTTGAAATTTGATTATTCAAGATAATCTGGGTCATGTAACTTCCATAATTGTTCGTGACGTCATGTCCATACACACACACACGCACCTGCACATGTTTTACTTAGAGTGTACATGTGTACACGGCACGCGTGCATATGTGTTTGTGCCTGTGTGTGCTTGTGCACATGTCCAGAAGAAAGAATCTTTCACACAAGTCTCAAGTCTGACCTACTGTGAAGACCCTCCAGTCAGAATTAGGATGTGAAGCAAGATGGCAATTTAGTCTTCCACCTGGGAGAGTAACGGGGCGCTTGCTCCTCCCCAAGACCTGAGCCCCCCTCTGCTCAGGCCAGAACATGCCAGCCTGCTGCAGCTCGGACTCAGAGCCTAGCGCTCGGAAGGGAGGCCTCCCGGGAAGTGGCTGCTAAGGCAGAGGAGCAGCTAGACAATGCGTTCACGTGTGGAGGAGTTAGAGGACCGGATGGCGTGGGGCGTGGGGGGAGGGTCGGATACATGAGATAAAGGAAACTCAGACTCGCAGTGAGACAGGGGAGCAAGAGGGGTCAGGCTCATCTTTCTGATCCGCACACCCCTCACTTCATGAAATGTGGGGTTTGAGTTGAAAAGGTCGGTCTAGCCGCTTACTACGCTCTCAACACATTGCCTCAAAGGTGCTGAGCAGCCACGTTGACAAGTCCGCCTGGCTGGAAGCACAAGTGCGCCAGCTGCTGCAGACCATCAACCAGCAGCACAGCACGCTGGACCTGCGGCCCTTGGTGGACGCGGTGGACACCGTGCAGCAGAAGATCACCCTGCTGGAAGCCAGCGACCAGAGACTGGGTATGCCGGCCCGTTCGCTTCCCTCTCGCCACCCCTTGTCCTCGTGTGCTGGTGAAAGCAGCCAACCCCGTGCCAAAGAGTGGCAGCCCCACCTCTCCAGGCCGGGCAGTGTGGCGCCCTGCTCCCTGCAGGCCGGGCAGTGTGGCGCCCTGCTCCCTGCAGGCTGGGTGGGGGCTGGATCCAGCACTTGTGAAACCAGCATGAGATTCTGGCTGCTCAAGCAAAACCAAGAAGTTCTGATGTGGTAGAAACAGGCCAGGCAACCCCCAAAACAGGGAATGGAGATAGTTAAGGCAATCAGAGTGTAAAGAGGGGATAAAGGGAGCTGATGGACAGCGGTTCTGAGAAACACCCTAAGGTGGAGAGATGCTCAGTGCTGAGAGAACTCGCTGCCCAAGCAAGAGAATCAGGTCCTCACCTTCACGCTGGTGATGTGTGGTCCAGCCTGGGAGGTGGAGACAGGGCGTCTCCAGAGCCCATCTCTACAGACTGGTAAAACTAGCTCTGTGGGCGACCTGTGAGTTTGCTTAGAGACCCAGATTCAAACACTACAGAACAACTAAGGATGATTCCCAATATCAGCCCGGGGCCAGCACCTGCACAGGTCCATGTCACACATATACATACACACGCGCACACACCTGCACACACAGCTGAACACACACACACATGCACACACAGGTGAACACACACACACCTGCACACACACAGAAAAGCATTCCATTAGGGAAGTGTGGGCGCAGCGTGGGAACCCATGCTAGTGCGTCAGGCTCCGTGGGCCTTAGGCTTCAGCGAGCTTTGGTGTGAGAGGATTTCTGACTGCTTGGCACCCATGTACCAAGGCAGCATCCTCGCTGGTGCTAGTGCCGCAAGCGTCCATCTGTGGCCGAGCCGTTGGTCCTCCCCGGGTAACAGCAGCGCGTCTCATGTCTTGCTTTCCGCCCGCAGCCGTCCTGGAAGGGGAGACCAGCAAGCACGACGCGCACATCAACATCCACAAAGCGCAGCTGAATAAAAACGAAGAGCGATTCCGGCTGCTGGAGGGCGCCTGCTACAACGGAAAGCTCATCTGGAAGGTGACGGAGTATAGGATGAAGAAGAGGGAGGCCGTGGACGGGCACACGGTGTCCATCTTCAGCCAGCCCTTCTACACCAGCCGCTGTGGCTACCGGCTCTGCGCGCGCGCGTACCTGAACGGGGACGGGTCTGGGAAGGGGACGCACCTGTCCCTGTACTTTGTGGTGATGCGAGGGGAGTTCGACTCGCTTCTGCAGTGGCCGTTCAGGCAGAGGGTGACCCTGATGCTCTTGGACCAGAGTGGTAAGAAGAACCACATCGTGGAGACCTTCAAAGCTGATCCCAACAGCAGCAGCTTCAAGAGACCCGACGGGGAGATGAACATCGCGTCCGGCTGCCCCCGCTTCGTGGCTCACTCCACCTTGGAGAACGCCAAGAACACCTACGTTAAAGATGACACCCTGTTCCTCAAGGTAGCCGTGGACTTAACTGACCTGGAGGACCTCTAGTGGCCACTCGGGGTGATGGACAGCGCGGCTGTCTGTGACCCGATCTTTAGAGACTCCGTGCATCTGCATTTTTGCTTTTGATGTCTGAAGTAGCATCTTTTTATAGCTGACTCTGCCCGTCTGAAACCTAACACTGTTAGGCTATCGTTATTTATGCTTTTGTATCTAATGAAAGAGGCGTCTTGAAAATAAAGCCTGAGGCGCGTCTCACTGGTGCTCGAGGAAATGGCGCAGGGACTTGAACACTGACCTTACGGAGCACACAGGCAGCGCAGCTCCGAGTGACACGCTGTGTCCTGCCGCTTCCACACCGCCCGGGGCCTGCAGCAGCCGTCGCTTCGAGAGCAGGTGCTCAGCAGGGGTGAAGTTGCTGTGGCCGGCACGCCGCGCCTGCACCACACACAGCCTCCCTCTCATGAACTGAATGTGTGAGCTCGTGACGCTGTGTTCTCACGAGCTTCACGCGATCGCAGGCGTGAGTTCACACAGCTGCACATCAACTCCGAGGGGTGGGGCTGAGCATTTCCTCCTCCTGCTGGAGCACAGCGGGGATCTGAGCTTGCGCGGCGTCTGTGCGCCTTGGTTCTCATCTTCCGTGACGAACGCTCCAAGGATTGAACTAAGGTTGGCAGGCTTCGTGGCAAATACCTGACCCGCCGAGCCATCTTGACACTCTGGTTTTAACCAGCTTCTTTGCAGGTAGAGTGTGCTGTGGTTTCTGTGGCGTTCAGTCACGTCACCACGAAGCTACCAAGTGATCACAGAGCACACGGAACAGTCCTTTTACACGGAGTTGGCTTTTGTGTTTAAAAAGCAAGTCCTCGTAAACTAGTTTTTCTCCCATGAGGTGGAGAGTCATTTTCTATCTAGAGCAGTAAGTTTGTGTTTTCATTCTGGTATAATCACGGTTCTCAACTAGAATACTGCAGGCAAGGAGGAAGGTGTGTGGATAACAGGACGGAGGATGGGTTACGTGCTAACGTGCACTGACCCCTGGTGTCCACTCTGGCATTTCAGAGAACAAGAGAAACTCACAGGAGCGTCTACCTACAGCTGAATGCACATGAGCAGCAAAGCGGGTCCTGCACGGCCAGGAGTCTGCAGAGAACACTGGGGGGAAGGGGAAGGAGCTGGGAACAGCAGCAGCCAGCACGCCCAGCGCCGACCCCTGCACACACCACCCCGCTGCTTGCTCCGCAGTCCGCGTCCCTGAGTACTTGCCGGGCGCCCACACCTGCGACCTGCTGTGCCTCAAAACTTCTGGGCGCCCACACCTGCATCCCCCTACACCTCAAAATTTGGGTGCCCACATTTGCGTGCCCCTGTACCTCAAAGTCTTCTGGGTGTCCACACCTGTGTCCTGATGTACCTCAAAGTCTCCTGGGTACCCACACTTGTGCCCCATTGTACCTCAGTCTTCCGAGTGCCCACACCTGTGCCCCATTGTACCTCAGTCTTCCGAGTGCCCACACCTGTGCCCCACGGCACCTCAGTCTTTGCTGCAGCTGTCCCACCACTGCCAGCCGTCCCTCTTGCCCCCAGGTGTCTTTAGTCTGCACATTAGTCACCTGACGCTAGAGACAGATTAACGATCTGCTGACTTAGCCTCCAAGCAGTTTCCTCACAACGGCTGCTCGCTGCCCGCTGCCCGCCTGTCTGAGGCTCCACTGCTTCCACCAGCCCCCCTGCTCTCTCTGCTCAGCTTGGCCATGCAAGTCTGCCGCGCCCCTATCCAACTAATCTGGTAGAATATGTCTCAGTTTGGAAAAGGTGGATTCAAAGTAACATGTTTTGGGATAAGGACATCGCTTTATTTAAGAGAAATAAGGAAAAATATGGGAATTGTCAGGCCTTGGTGTTTCTTCCCAGCTCAGGCCTAAAGCCTGTTCACTGGGGAAGGTCACAGTAGCTCCATGGGCAGGTGCTAGGAATTTCTTGGAATGTCACAATACCGCCCATGAACAGGGGCTAAACACTTTCTCCTAGATAATTCAAGTTTTGCCTCTGGCAGGAAGAATTCTTCTGGGAATTAGGAGTGCCCTTTCTTAGAGTTTTTTGGAACTAGCTTCCTGCTCTCTGTTCTAGAGAAGAAACCTGCTTTTTAAGTTTTAGTCAAATACTAAATAGAGATTTCATGTCTAGTCATTTACAATAAGTAGACTTGTTAGCCAGAATGTGTGCACTGATTTTAAGGAAATTAGAGAATAACTTCTACAGTCTTAAAACATAGGTGGGTAAAATTCCCACCTACGTACTAACTCAGAAATTCCAGAAGTATAAGACTATGCTATCAGTCCACTAGAACCTTAAGAGAAACTGTGATTCCCTCTTACCCTGGCTGAAGGCCAAGGAAGAGACCATCATGCCAGAAAGTCTAGATGCCAAGACTGCCCCTGGAGATGGTATTTGCAATCCAAACTGGGAGAATCCATGTCAGAAGCAAAGGGGGCCGTGTCTTTCCTACCCCAAACAGCACTCTTATGAGAAATTACAGAGATGGACCATTCGAGTGCACTCCCACCAATGATCGCCTCCGCCCCGAAAGAGACACCCTTGGCATATGGGGCCTGACTGGACCCCAGGTTTGGAGTATGCATGGTTCACAGATGGGTCATCTAACTGATGGCAATACACTTCTGGAATTCCTCAAAGGAAGACATAAGCAACCTTACTATTAAAGGAATAGAAGGATACTATTATAGAAGTTATTCTTTTAATAATTATATTGCTTAAGTGTTTTCTTCAGTGCGTACCTCAGTGTTCCATCGACAGAACCAGCTATAGCTTATGGGCCTTGAGTATCCAAGTCAAGGCCCCCCTTAGAGATGTAGTTTAAACTTGGATAGTAGAGACTACATGGACTGCATACATCTTCCCAAGTTAGAACCTGCTGCCATGACTGGTGCCTATGTCGACCTGCCTGACTGAGAGTATCAACCTGGAGAGGACAACAGCAAAAGCTCGTGCTGGGACTTATGGGGTGTTGGGGACTCCTATAGTTAATTGTAAAATATGTTCCTTGCTAAAATCAATAGGAGAACATTCTGCCTCTGTATTTTAAAAGAAAGCAGTCTCTGTTAAAATTGCCAACTATGTAGGATCAGCCCCATAGCTATCCAGTGAAGCATTATAGATTAGATAAGTTTGGAAATACTGAGAGAATGTTTGTGTTAAGTGCCTTTACCCTCAGGCAATGGGTTAGGTTCTTGAAAAAATGTCCACCCTGAAGGTGATTTTTGCTGACTAGAAAATTGTATGTCTGTTGTAGGTACAACATTCTTTACCCCAAAATTTTCTGTATAAAAGCTGTCACGAAAGTTTCAATAAACGGGTTCAGGATTCACTCGGACGAGAGGGAGCCGCGTGTGTTCTGTTCTCCACCCGGTCCTGGGGAGCCCTGGTCTCGAGGCCGCGACTCTGGTCTGCGGCACAGGTCCTCCCTCCACATGCCTGGGAGGTGAAGAGCTGGGCCCACCCTCCCCGGCACACCTGCACACTGGCACAGCCACTGAGCCAGCCTCAGCCGCAGGTTTGCTCTGGGCTTAACCACTAATTCTCTACAAATGTGCCCAGAGCTCAAACCCTCAACTGTCAAGTTGACACCTGTGCCCAACTATGACACTGACTAATGCTTTAAAAATGCGGTAGCCCACATCTCGGAAGTGAAGCCAGGAGGGCAAAGGAAATGTGTGACAAACGTGATATCACAGAAGTCTTTGCACCTTTGCTCCCTTATTGGAACATCAGTGCTTGTTCTAAAATTTATCATGTGTGTGTATGTGCCACAGAAGCCAGAAGGGAATGTGCAGGAATCAGTTGTTTCCTTCCACAAAGTGGATTCTAGGGATTGAACCCAGGTCGTTAGGCTCAGAGGCAAGCGCCTTTACCTACTGAGTCATGTCCTCAGCCCTAGGTCATAAACTGCTTGAACCTAAGACTTTCACAGGGCAGGTGCCTTACAGTGCACTGAAGGTAACAGCTGCTAAAGTGGTTGTGCCCATTTCATAGATGCAAATACTGGTAACCAGAGACCCGTGTCCTAGGACCACGAAGCCCTATTAACACACTGACTCACACGCCTAGCAGTCAGTTAAGTGCTACTTTACTGTTTTACAGCTGAGACATGGAGACCGAGTGATCAGCTGTAACGTGGCGAAACAACAGAATCAGATCCCA
Organism: Typhlomys cinereus; assembly: GCA_023101885.1. Classification (NCBI taxonomy): domain Eukaryota; kingdom Metazoa; phylum Chordata; class Mammalia; order Rodentia; family Platacanthomyidae; genus Typhlomys; species Typhlomys cinereus. Next base: position 114,140 of record JALPQD010000716.1, read on the forward strand.
GGCAGGCTTCAAGCACTTCTTTTTTTTGGCACCTGTAGATGCCTGCGTGTGTGTGTGTGTGAGGTGTGTGTGCGTGGTGTGTGTGCGTGGTGTGTGCGTGTGTGAGGTGTGTGAGGTGTGTGTGTGCGCGTGAGGTGTGTGTGCGTGTGAAGTGTGTAAGGTGTGTGTGTGCATGTGAGGTGTGTGTGCGCGCGTGAGGTGTGTGCGTGTGAAGTGTGTGAGGTGTGTGTGTGCGCGTGAGGTGTGTGTGTGCGCGTGAGGTGTGTGTGTGCGCGTGAGGTGTGTGTGTGCGCGTGAGGTGCGCGTGAGGTGTGTGTGTGCGTGTGAGGTGTGTGTGTGTGTGAAGTGTGTGAAGTGTATGTGTGAGGTGTGTGTGTGCATGTGAGATGTGTGTGCATGTGAGGTGTGTGTGCGCGTGAGGTGTGCGTGTGCGTGTGTGCATGTGAGGTGTGCGTGCGTGTGCGTGTGTGTGTGCGTGCGTGTGAGGTGTGTGTGAGGTGTGTGTGTGCGTGAGGTGTGTGTGCGTGTGAGGTGTGTGCGTGTGAGGTGTGTGTGTGCATGTGAGGTGTGTGTGCGTGTGAGGTGTGTGTGCGTGAGGTGTGTGTGCATGAGGTGTGTGTGTGTGTGAGGTGTGTGTGCGTGTGAGGTGTGTGTGTGTGAGGTGTGTGTGCGTGTGAGGTGTGCGTGCATGTGAGGTGTGCGTGCGTGTGTGTGCGTGTGAGGTGTGTGTGCGTGTGAGGTGTGTGTGTGCGTGTGAGGTGTGCGTGCGTGTGTGTGCGTGTGAGGTGTGTGTGTGCGTGAGGTGTGCGTGAGGTGTGTGCGCGTGAGGTGTGCGTGCGCGTGAGGTGTGTGCGTGCGCGTGAGGTGTGTGCGTGCGCGTGAGGTGTGTGCGTGCGCGTGAGGTGTGTGTGCGTGAGGTGTGCGTGTGCGTGAGGTGTGCGTGCGTGTGAGGTGTGCGCGTGCGTGTGAGGTGCGTGCGTGCGTGTGAGGTGTGTGTGCGTGAGGTGTGCGTGCATCTGTGTGCGTGTGAGGTGTGTGTGTGCGTGAGGTGTGCGTGAGGTGTGTGTCCGCGTGAGGTGTGCGTGCGTGTGAGGTGCGTGCGTGCGCGTGAGGTGTGTGTGCGTGCGTGTGAGGTGCATGCGTGTGCGTGTGTCAATCTAACTCATTGTGAGACCCAGCACAACCTGGTATCAAAACCGAACAAGAGGAAACCCTGAGCAAATCCAGTTTCCCAGCACAGAAATCCGGGGGGGGGGGGGGGGGCGGGGTTGGGGGGGCCGGGGCCGCGGGCAGAGGGGCCCGGAAACCCGCGCCCGGAAGTGGCCGCAGTCCCGTGGCCGGAAGAGCCTTTTGCCCCGCCCCCCCGTCGGGCCGGGCCTGTGCTGGCGGCGCGCTCCTGCGCGACCGGAAGTCCCGCCCACCTCCCTGGAGGGCCGCCGCTTCCTGAGCGAGCGCCGCCCGGGCTGCAGTGGTTGCCGTGCAGCGGCCGGAAAGAAGCCGAGGCCGCGCGGGCGTCCGTGGGCCCCTCGGTCCCGGGCTGACCCCGCTGCTCCGCGACGCCGGCCCGGATGTGCCCTCTGCCCCTCATCTCGGGCGCAGGGCCGCTTGAGGCCTGCGGGTGACGGCCAGCCTCCAGCACCTCCTCCCCAGCTGCGGGGGACCCGCCCCGCCCTGCCCAGGGGTCTGCTGACATCCCCGCCCCCCAGCGCCCTCCTGCCCCGACCCCCGCGCCCAGCCGCGGGCGGCTCCGGCGCTTTGCCACCCGCCCGGTGTCCTCGGTACCCGCGCGGAGCCCGAGCTGAGCCGCAGCGGCGCCAAGGTCGCGGGTCACGGGTGTCAGCGTGGCGGGGTCGAGGTGACCCCTCGTGAGGCTGATCTGCTCAGGACCCCCCCCCCCACCGCGCACCGCGCTCTCCCGCGGTTTTCTAGGAGCGTCTGTGTTCGATGGGGACGTGGCGGGCAGAGTTCATAGGCGCGGATGAGAGGACCCCACACTGCAGTCCTGCACGTGCTGGGGGGTCCCCCCCACTGCAGTCCTGCACGTGCTGGGGGGACGCCCCCACTATAGTCCTGCACGTGCTGGGGGGACGCCCCCACTGCAGTCCTGCACGTGCTGGGGGGTCCCCCCTGCAGTCCTGCATGTGCTGGGGGGACGCCCCCACTGCAGTCCTGCACGTGCTGGGGGGTCTCCCCTGCAGTCCTGCACGTGCTGGGGGGACGCCCCCACTGCAGTCCTGCACGTGCTGGGGGGTCCCCCCTGCAGTCCTGCACGTGCTGGGGTTGTCACTTGGAGGGAAGGAGTTTGTACATCTCGTCGGTTTTTAAGATTGGGAAAGGGCCTGTGTTTTTATATCACTAAGATAAAAGGGAAGAAATCGGGGGGGGGGGGGGGGGTTATTTTCCAGGTAATTGTGCTTCCTTGACCACCCTCCGCCAGACAGATCAGGTACTGAAGGTTCTACCTCAGTCTGCTGCAGGAGCAGCCTTCCCTCCGTTCACATGCCCCTTACGAGTTGACAAATCCTACAGGACGGTCCCCTCGTGGTCCCCAATGCTGAGGATTCTTGTGTTCCAGGGAAGATTGAAACCAGAACACGTGTGGAGGATTCAGGCAGAGTTTATCAGAGGACGAACTCCAGACGTGGAGTGCCTTGAGGGGCAAGGGCCCTGGAGAACGCTGGACCCCAGGCATGGATTCCACGTGGAGCAGGCGAGGAACAGAATTCACGGCGCTGGGAGTGGTGCCCTGAGAGGCTAGGGCGCCAGAGATAGCTGCCAGGGCCGGGCATATTTATACACCTAGGCAGGCCTCGGAAACTGGCTTTTTCTCATTGGTCAGCTCCCATTGGGGCCCAACCCAGTTGCTCCTGGGCCCACGTGGGGCTAGAGACCCAGTTGTTTGTTGGATAAGGAGAGCTCATCTCCATAATCCTTTCACAGGGAAGTTGGGGTGTATCTTTGAGAGGATTGGAATCAGTTCCTCAGCAGGGGTGCTCCTTCAGGGAGATCCCAGCAGTGGGGGATGGCCTTCGGGAATTCCGAAGACCTTAGAGACCCATCCAAGCATAGTTGCTTTAATCCTGCCTCAACGCCATTAAGGCTTTTGAACTTGTAAGTTAGGTGACTTAGAAAAAAAATCATCAGGCCCTTTCATAGCGTCTGTCTGTTCAACTAACACTCCTTGAGCGCACCTGCTTGGCAGACACAATGTTAAACATGGCATGATCCATTTGGTGAAGGAACTGGCATTATGTTGGGCAAGGAAAATAACACGCTACCTTGGAGATGGTGCCGTGGCTTGGCATGCATATCACGGGGACAGAGAAAGGCTTTGGAGAAGAAATGATATCTAGGTCACGTATACAGTTGTGTTGCCAGCTGTGCGGGAGACTGACCTTGAGGCCCACTGCAGCCTGGGCCGCAGAGCCTCACCCCTGCCTAGGTTCTCCTCTTGTCCTGTCACCCCCAAGGCTGCGGTGATTCTCCCTCCTCCACCGCAGCTCCTTGTGTGGGCGGAGCTCAGTGTCTTCCTAGTGCCTGTGAAGCACCAAGGGAAGCGTGCAGCCCCCCACCTCCTCCTCTTTGTCATTCTGGAAACATTTCTTTCTAGATTAGTGGTAGCTTAGGAGGAAATAAGAAATCTCAGATCTTTCTAGTTACATTTCTCCAAAATTCTGTGTCAGATATAAAACTTTTCTATTTACCTAGAGGCTTAGATTTTTAGAAATCCAGGAAGACTTTGTCTTGCTGTTTTGTGATCTGGTTCATCCTCTCATAAAGCTGTTCAACAGGAAAAAGAGTTAAGAGGCCAGTTAGTATTTCCACACTATTATCAGAAAGTTGTGAGCATGGCAGAATTTGTGCAATACTATTTGCTAATATTCGTCAAGTATTTGCTCTGTGCCAGGCGCTGTTCTAAACCTTTGTGTGTGGCATTCCACCCCGTCTGCAAGTGGAAGCAGGTTGTTGAGTTGTCTGGCCCCAGCGTTCTGGCTCTCGAGCTGCTCTGCCTGGTAACATTAGCAAAGAACTGACTGAAAGAAGTCTACCAAGGCCAGGTCCCAGTGTCTTGATAGAGAACCAAATATACAGCAATAAACACACTTACTTTTTATGTGTTTGATAAACAAGGGAGACAGTCATGCTTAATGGATGAATCAGAATTTAATCAAATAAATAATTTTGGTCATTTGGGAAAATCTAATTTGGAGAGTGCACTAAGAAGCTATATTTATTTAGATCTTGAAGTGATTTTGAAAACAGTGAGATACTGCACATGCGAATATTTATTTAGAATGAAACAGATCACAAGTTACATGGTTTACAATTTGACGGGGCACAAACAGCACGAGTACTTTGACATTGATTGTGTCATCTGTCAGGTCTCCTGCATGGTGACCTCAGTCTCTTGTCGGTGAGGCACTGTGGAGAATTTCTGAACAACGAGTCTTTCTGCGCTCCGAGGTCTGTTTCAGAGGCTGTAAGACCATGTTGTCTTGCAGGTGTTTCTTCTTTCTCCAGATACTTCCCCTCTGGTTACCTCGTGGCACAGTCCTCTTCTGTTCATTGAGCCCTTACATCTTCTCGGGTCTCCCCCTCGTCTCTGTTATTCCTCGATTCAGTAATTCCAGTTCTGATTTGGGTGAATTTTCTACAGCGAGTTTTGCAAACCCATTTGGAAAATTCTTCCATAACTACCATCAGTGCTCAGACTCTGTTGGGGATGAGTAGACCCCCCAACGAAGGATTCGAGGTGGGCAATCGGTGTCTAACTTGGCACAGGTCCTCACATCTGCTTGCAGCCCACCCCACTGGATTCGGAAATGTCAGTAGCCATTTCTCAAACCCAGGGGGTCCCTCAGCTCTGCCGCCTCCACTCCAGCCAGCTGAAATGACACATGTGACTCTTTCCAATTAGTTTTAAGCCCTGTGATGCCCACTGTCCAGGCTGGGTTGAGATGGAGCGGGCACTGCGCACGGCCTTCCGTTGTCACGGTGTGAGGATACACAGGCCCACCGGTTTGGATGAAGCGGCTGCGGCCAGCAAACCCTGTTTTGCTTGAAGACCCCAGGGCTCACTGTGCTCACTGATCTATTTTTTCTCACCAGAAGACCTCCAAAGAAGGAGAAAAGCCTGTCTGCCACGCAAACACATCAGATTAGCAGAGAGAAAAACATCCAGTGTCCGCTTCCTGGAAGTGAGTGAGCGCAGGGCGAAGCAGGCTCTACCCTGACCCGCTCTTTGGACTCTGGTTCACCAGCCCGTGATCCCAAAGGTTGGGAGGCGGAGGCAGCAGCCCGGGGCAGTGGAGGCCAGCACAGTCTCCAAAAAAGGAATGGGGACCTGGGAACTCCCAGCGCCCGTCTTGTCTGGAATGTGGCACTTGCAACAGTCTCCGTCTGAACCCCGCCAGCGTGCTGTGGGCAGCTCCTATCCTGTGCACGGGCAAAGGCCCAGGAAGGCTTTTCCTAATGAGTCAAGCTGACGGCGTGAGTTCCTTCTTCGATGTCTTGGAGAATTCAGGGGACGCACGCGGAATAACTGAGAGGCGCACGGGCCACGGGTCCGTCCAATAGCAGCGCCCTGCACACTTGGTCCTGGTTGGTCTAGTGCAGATTGCTAGAGATGATGACATGGAAGCAAAGAGGAGCAAGGAGGAAAAGAGTGAGTGGTCGCTCCAGAGCTCTGCGGGGAGCAAGGCTGGCTTGGCATTTTTCTGGGGATCAGCTGATGGTGAGTACTGCAGAAATGAGTCGCAAGTATGTGTTCCTGGCGCCCCAGTTTGCATAGCGAGTGGTGGGCCAGGCAGCTGTGTGGGCAAGAAGCCGTTGCCAAAGCGCTGAGCACTGCGCCTCCCTGGAAGTTCACTAAGTCGCTCCTTCTGCAGAGCGTCGGGAAGGAAGCAGTTTTGCAGCTGCAGTCGCCGCTGCTGGAGAGACAGCCTAGTCCAGAGAAATGGGCTCAGGTCCCGGCCATGCTCGCACCTCACCTTCTCCATCTTATGTCCAGGCCACTCTGCCCTGGTGCAGCGGGGAGTTGTGATCCCGCAGTGGTCGGTATCTGGCCAGGGCTCATTGCACAGCTCTGCAGAGCCCCCGAGTCAGGCCAGATGCACTTGGATCTGACAGGCCAGTGGAATCATCAGAGGCCACAGTTCTCAGCCTCAGGGTGGAATCCTCCGGAAGGTGTGAGTGGATCTGCTGAAGACGTTCCAGGCGCATGCCTTAGGCATGCCTCAGAGATCTAGGGAGCGTTAGCACAGCCACGCGGGAGAACCCAGATCTGCGAGGTTCAGGACAGCATTGCGGTTAGAGAGCTTGGGGCTGGGCTGAGCTTGCTCGTACTGGATGCTCTGGTGTGAGAACGGTGATGCATGTAAGATCTTAGATGTGAGCGTTCCTGTGTAGCGCGCAAAGCGGTTGCTTGTACGACGCTCACAGCAGCCTAGGAGAGAACACGGCACAAAGGTGAGCTATTCACAAAGGTGTAAGAGGGCCGAGGTCAGAATGTGCAGCAGCCAGGGCTTCAGAGAGTTTTACACACAACATTAAGTCCTCTTCTGCCCGAGGAAGGCAGCATCGTGGCTGAGCGACAGGAAGCTTTAAGTAGCGCCAAGCAGCAGAGAAACAGCACAGTCTCTAGATCCAGTGGGGCGTCCCGGCCCTGGGGACCCTGGAGGCCCCTGGAGACCCCTGGAAGTCCCTGGAGGCCCCTGGAGGCCCCTGGGGGCCCAGTGGTCCCACCTGACTCGCTGCTGAGTGCAGAGCTTCAGCAGGAGGAGGTGGACAGCGCAGGGACCCTCTCCCCATCCCTGATGGCTTCTTTGAGCCTTTCATGTATCCCTTGGGCCCAATGTGATGACGGAGCTGAAGCTTCTGTGACTTGCCTTGGGTGGGACTCAGGCATCTGCCATTCTTTAAAAGAACCAAGTGACTTTTCGAGTTCTCAGGAGAGCCATTTTACCAGTATGAGATTCTCATCTTCCAGCTGTTAAAAACGTTGTGACAAGGTCTCACTGCTTAGCTGTCCTGAGGCTGACGCTGCAGTCCAGGCTGCCCCCCAGCTTGTAACTCTCCTGCCTCAGTCTCCCAAGTGTGGGGACTACCTGTGTGTCACACCTGGTGAAACTATTCAGGTTTCCAAAAGTAACTTCAAACCATCAAAATCTCCTGTTGCCGCCTTTTTCAGAGTTGGAAGCTGATTTGGGGGGCAGTCTGTTCCCCATTCCCTTTCCCTTCACGTGGATCCTATGGGGCTGCGATGTGGTGTCCCGGGTCCCTAGGCTGGGTGGCTGTGCCTCGCCTGTGCCTCATCTGTAGCGATGGCACCTGGTCTGGTGGTGGCAAATGTCCCAAGCAGAGACACTCAAGACATGTGCTGGTCACAGCCGGGTAACTGCAGCATCGGCAAAGACACTCCTAGGTTCACTGCTGCGGCGAGTGGAAAACAGTGTGACTCCTGTTTAATTCCCTGGGGTCTCACTCTCACTCTTTGGGTGTCTCTGTGTCTCTGCCATCCATCCAGCAAATGGGCAGGAAAGTGGATAATCATTTTGGGGAGGTAGTCGTGGACTTTCACTTCTATGATGTTCCATTGGCCAAAGTCTATCCCATGGCTCTTCCCAAGACGGAGGAGGCTCTCGTAAGCCCAGGAGGAAGAAAAGTTTGGCGAAAAGCCAGGCTCAGCCTTGATGTCTACTCTGGGTCTAGTGTGTGGGTGCTGGGAATACTAGGGTGTAGCCCGGCCAGCCCGGCACCAGCAACTATTTTCCAGCTGCAGAGAGACAGGAACAAGACTACAAGATGGTTGGCTGCTACTCGGGGTGTGGAATGGGAGACTTCAGGAAAGATTGGCCACGACCTAAAGGAGGGCAGAGCAAGAGATGGAGAGAGGGGAGAGGTGAGCAGAGGGAAGGAGAAAGGAAGGAAAAGAGGAGAGAGGGAAAGACAAGAAATAGGAAGAGGAGGAGAGGAAGCCCCTTCTTAAGTATTATGAAGAGCTTGGAGGGTTTGTGCGCCCCCAGTACTTCTGCCTCCCTGGGATTGTCTGCTTCTGTTTGTTCCCAAAACCAGTTCCAGCTGTTGTCAGTACTGCCAATCAGACTGAAGCACAGAACTCCAGTCACATGATGCTGGTCTCTTTGGACCTGCATCCAAAACTCAACAATTGAATAAACTTTTCAGCGTCTTCCAGTGAAAGATGTAGAAGGTGTGTTTTTTAAGCAAGCAGCACGTTCATCCATTGATAGAGGGGGATGAGAGGATTCTGCCACCTTTATTCTTGGTTCAGATTCTCATAGTTATCCGAAGCCAGGTCGTCTATACAGGCGAATATTGTCTGTAATCTCAGCACTGAAGAGCCTGAGGCAGGAGAATCACTTGACGTGCAAGACACGTAACAGAAGAGGAGGAGGAAGAGAAAGGCAGGGAGAGAGGAAAGCTTGGTGACGGGGGTGGGGGTTGGACTGTCCCTTGTGACTTGCCTCCCCTGGCATTTTCTTTAGACTGTTAATAAGGTCTCCTTGCATTTCTGAACATGCACTGGGATCTGGGGACAGACGCTCCCCATTTTACCCCCCCCCACAGTTACAGGCACATGCGCATGCACGCATGCATGCATGCACGCATGCACGCATGTGCCATCAAGATCTAAGAGAGGACAGTGCCTGCAGGAAGCTCCTGAGAATACTCACTCCCGAGGGCAAGTGGAGACCCCTGGCCAGGACCCCTGGGCCCCTGAGGCCTGGACAGCAGCAGGTCACAAGACTTTGCAAGAAGCCTCTGGAAGGAGCACTGGGGTGATGTCCCTGGGGACCACTATTCAGGACACTGGGGTGACGTCATGGGCATCCAGCCTGAACCGGCTCCCACCTAGTGGCAGACACGGACCGGTGGATACCGTGGAGACTGCGGTCCTTGAGCCTGTCCTGCCCTGTCCAGAGGAAGGACTCAGGGGCGGGGACCCTCAGGAGCAGCCTCACATGTGGGGGTGCTGGGGTACGGGCCTACAGGCTTCTTCCCTGGTCCCTGCATGATGTCAGCTGGTCACCAGCAAAGGGGACACCATCCATCTGGTGCTTCGACCAGCGGGGCGGCTGGGGCTCCTGAGGCCGGGTGAGAGCTCACACCTTGTTTTCCAGGTCCAGATGGGGTGGAGCTTTGGGAGGGGGAAAGAGGGGAGGGGGAATGGGAGGAATGGGGGGAATGGGGGAGGCCCCAGCAGGGAGTGGGGAGGGCGCTCAGTCCCTGGCCAAGGCTTGTTGCCAAGGCTTGTGCCTGAGACCGCTCTGTGCCCAGCGGTGCCACCTCCTGGGCCTTCAAGGGAGGGTGAGGAGGTTCCAGGCCAGGTGACAGACAGGTCACCGCCTGTCATGCCCTCCTGCGCACAGCCTGGGCAGAGCAAAGCGGCGGTCAGTCGGCCTTGGGCGCGCGGAACTCCGGCAGGCTCCAGGCGCGAGGCGGCGGGGGCGCGTCGCGCTCCACGTCCTCGGATATGGTCGGGATGTCGCTGGCGAAGGGCGCGATGCGCGCGCGGGGCCTGAAGGGCGCGGGGTGGGCGCGCGGGCGCAAACTCCACTGGCGCGTCAGCCGAAGGGCCTCCTCTTCCTGCTTCATCCTCTCCAGAACCTCCTGCAGCACGGAGCGGAAGAGCCGCGACACCTCCTGCACGTGGGGCTCGCGCTCGGCCAGCAGCTGCCGGAACCTGCGGGGAGCCGGGCGGGACGCGGTGGGCTGCCGGGTGCGTCAACCCTCCGCTGGGCAGTCAGCCAGCAGCAACCCTCAGCTCCTGCCCCGGCCTGTCCTGTGTTCAAATTCCAGCTGTGGCACCCGAGCCTCGGTTCCCCCAGCGGTAATAAGGCTTTTTGCTGCCTGCTTTATGTGCTTGTGATTCAGGGAGTCTGCCCCAAATCCTCGGAAGTGCCCACCGCACCCGGCCACCTTTGCTGCTCCCTTCTTCTGCTCTGGGGTCGCTGGGAATCGCACGTCTGATCATCACTGCTATTCGTCCCCCGGCTCCACTGACCTGCTGGGCGAGGGGCGCTGTTTGGAAGCCCACTGGCCTCAGGAGAACCAGGAGTGTCCCGGGCCGTGTCCTTTGCTTGCACGGCTTTTGCCTAGAGCTCAAGAATCATGAGTCTCTAATTCCAGGCTTCCTCCACCCTCCTGAGACTGGACTTGGCAAGCTTCCCATAATGACCTACTCTGAAATTAGGTGGGCAGCCCTGCGGTGGGGCTGTCCTGCGTCCCCTCACTGCGAGGGTCTCTCACTGGGAGGGTCTCTCACTCGAGGGCCTCTCACTGTGAGGGTCTCTGCCTGCTCCCGCTCCGCCCAGCTCTGTCCCCAGTCTTTCTAGAGCTGGGAGCTTTCGCTGTAGAGAATCAGAAAAATGGCTGGGTGAGGTGACTGGGCCGGTAAAGGTGCCAATGACCCGAGTTCAGGCTCCAGAGCCACATGTGGAAAGAGAACTCAGCTCTGTCCTCTGACAACCACATATACCGTGCACATGTACCTGTGTGCTCTCTCTCTCTCTCTCCCCCCCACCTGCCACTTTTCCTCTCTCTACAATAAATAAACAAGGATTTTTTAAAAACAAAGAAGAAAATGGAGGAAGCTAAGACCTCAGCACGGAAGGAAGAGGGAAGGCAGAAAAACTAGAAAAAAAACAAAGACGGAAAAAGGAAAGACCTCCTCCTGTCTCCAAGGAGAAGCCATGTAACAGATGCAGGTGTCCGTGCAGGGACAGGCCGTGTCTTCCTATGGATTTGTTCCCTTTACAAGGAAATCAGGCAGGAAACTTGGTTATTGGGCCAACCTTGTGCTGCCGGAGGACCAGAGGTGGCATTTGTGTTTGGGGACGTTGTGGTAACTAGCTGTAAATGCTCAGAGCCCAGAACCATGCATATGCTTGAACTACGCATGCGCGTCCACACACGTGTGTGATGATTGAGCTCACCAGCATGAAGCCAGCTTGGGAGAGATTATCTGGAAAAACTTCCTTGAGAATAATGAGACTGAGGCTGGAGGATTGCTGTGAATTCAAGATTAGTCTGGGATACAGATGAAGACCGGGTCAAGGAGACGGAAGAGGAGAAGGGGAGGAAGAGAGGGAAGGAGGAAGATGACAGTGAGGAGGCAGTAACTGAGGATAAACAGACAACAGCGAGGAGTGATGTTGACCTGTGTCATGGTTTGAGATGTGTCCCCCACAGTCTCATGTGTTTGGCGAGGTCATGGCACCTTGAGAGGTGGAGCCTTGCTGGAGGAAGCAGTCACAAGGGGTGGGCCTTGAGGTGGATGAGTCCCCACCCTGCCTCCAGGAGAAGTCTGCCTTTGCAGCAAGCAGTCTGCAGCTCTCAGCTTCCAAGATGTCTGCGGTGACTTAGCCTCCTCCAGCTTTGGCCAGCCAGCCGTGCCACCTCTGCTTTGAGAGACTGTCCCTTCCCTCTGGAACCGTAAACTGAATAAACCTCCCTTTCTCCCTTAAGTTGCTTGACTTTGGGTATTCTCTCACAGCAATAGTTAAGAGTAACCGTTACAACCTGCAAGGTCAGATTAACCCAGGCAGGAAGATTGGCGCCTACAAGCCCCCATGAGCTGCCCCTGCCTCCCCAAAGCCTGGTGTTGCCCTGCCCTGCTTGGCATAGTACCTATCAAGTTCTCCATCTAACAGACACCCACCCCCTCCCAGACTGTAGTCCTGTGACCTCAGTCCCTGATTGCTGCAGCCACCTGTCTTGCAGCCAGCAAGGCCCCGTCCGGGCTGAGTCACCTGAGTATGGCAGGTCCACAGTAGGACGGATGGATCTTGGCACAGACATCCTCTAGATGCAGCCGCTCCCCGGGGCTGAGGTCGTAAGCGGGTCGCGGCGTGCTGGCCAGCCAGCTGTAGTCCGCCCCTGTGCAGATCTTCCTGCCCGCGCTGCTGCGCTGCTGCTGCTGCCTCTCCGCCTCTCGCATCTGGCCAGCCAGCTCCATCATCAGCGTCTCCAGCACCGTCTCAGCTGGGCTCCGGGCTGACAGCCGGGGCGGGGCCTCGTTCCACCGCAGCCACGGGGTGAGGGACATGGCCCCCCAGACCCTGCGGAGACAGAGCAGAAGCTGCCCGTCAGGGAGACCAAGAGCGGGAAGAGTGTTGGGCCCCTTGAACCCCAACCAGGTCCTTATCTCTGCGACGCTGGTGTTAATGGCAACTTGACAAGCGATTCCCCAGACTGGAAGGATTGGCCGGTGCTTGGGAGGATCATCTTTGCCTCCTTAATCGGTGTGGGAGAACCCAGCCCTTTGTGGGTGGGGCGAGCTGCGAGCTGCGCAGAGCGCGCATGCGTCGGTGCTGCCCTCTGCCTTGACCACTATGTGTGTGATCCGTTCCCTTGGGTCCTGCTGCCACGACTTCCTGCCGTGATGGGTCATAATCCAGCTGTGCTGGAATAAGTCCTTCCTGGCACTGCTCGGCCAGATACATTGTTGCAGAAACACTTAGAGAAACTAAAGCCACCTCTCCAGGCCGAGGTTGCTAGTCAGGAAGACAAGACAGGCTGTTTGAGAAGCAGCTGCTGTAATCTTGGCGCTCTGTAGGCGCCGCCTGCAGAAATGCACTCACTCCTGGTGATGAGCCTCTTAAGAATTCTGACGGCTGAGCCCAGGACTCTTGCTTCCCAGTCCTTCTAACTCTAAGCAAACAGGAGCCATATTGTGTGTGGAAGAGCACAATCTTATCCCTGCGGTCTAAGGAGAGCATGAAGCATGCACGTGCACGCGCACGCACGCACACGCACAGGCACGTGCACACACATGTGCACATGCATGCACACAGCTTAGAACTATAGGAGTTGACATGATCCTTTCGTTCATCATTCATTCATCCAGCAAACATTGGCTGAGCGCCGGGTCTGCACCAGTGCAGGGACACAGGAAGGCACGTCCCCAGTGCAGGGACACAGGAAGGCACGTCCCCAGGAGATGCAAGACTAATGAGTGAAGACCATCATGTTTACGAACAAAGTCACTCCTGAGACTGATACAGGGCGCAGTCATGTTGACGGGGGAACGGAAGGACTGGAGGTGATGCAAAGAGGTTGTGAGGAGACCAGGCTTCAGACATGTAGGTGATGGAGAAGGAGGCCTGGGTGGAAGACCCAGACCCAGCGTGATGCACAGTGGACCAGCAGCTGCACGGTGCGCGGTGGACGCGGTGGACCAGGGGCTGCACGGTGCGTGGTGGACCAGGGGCTGCACGGTGCGCGGTGGACCAGGGGCTGCACGGTGCATGGTGCAAAGGGCAGCATGGTGCACAGTGTACAAGGGGCTGCACGGTGCAAGGCGCAGCGTGGTGCACAGTAGACAAGGGGCTACATGGTGTACAAGGGGCTGAGCCAGCAAGATATTGGGTGTGAGGCCAAAAACTCAGTTCTGCATACATCAAGATCTCAGTGCAAACCCGGAAGTTCCGCGCCTACTCAAGGAAAAGTAGGAAACACGTCGAGACAGAGATGGAGCAAAGGGCTTCCTCACTAGGACTCCAGCTGTTCAGCATGAAGCCGACAGTGTCACACGGGACCTCACGAGATTAGAATGCTCCGTGCAACAAAGGAAATGGTCAATGCGGTAAGCGGACAGCTACAGAACTTGTGGAATACACAGTCCTAACTACTGACGGACCTCCTCAGAGCTGTTGATGGGCTGCTCCAGCTCCTGGCCCAAGGCCTGGTCCTGCCCCTCTTCTGGTTCCGTCCCAGTTACACCCACCCTGTAAGGCAGTCTCAATCGCACCCACGGGGACGCCCGCCCTTTGCATAGAAGGTCCAAATCCCCCCAGCAGCGTCTTTGCCCCTGGCCATCTGGGCTGTCCCATCGCGCTGGGAGATGGTCCTGCAGAAGGCCCTCGTGAGGTGGGCCCTTCTGTGGAGGAGAGCAGGGGTCTAGATCTCAGTCTCTCATGCCTGGCCTGGGGGCAGTGACCCTGGAGTGGGCTTGTCTGCTTCACCCTAGACCCCCGAGCAGCCTCGCCAGTCTCTTTTTCCTGAGACCTCACTCGGCCTCTTAAGGCGGGTGTGTTCTCCAAGGCGGAGGTTGGGCTTGAGTTCTGGGTCCCTGGTTGGAGGTCTCGCAGGGAGGGGACGGGCATCCTGCATTTGCTTCCACCGGCCTGAGGCTGGGCAGACAGTGTCTGCGACACGCCTGTCCTCAGTGCCCGTGCTGAAGCTCTGGCCAGCCTGTCCCCTCCTTGTGTCAGCTGCTCCCAGGACGCTCTGGGCCAGGTCTGATTAAGTCTTGGGGCACAGAAGAGACAGATGGAGAGCGCCAAGGATGTCTCAGGCTGGAGGCTAGACATCCAGAGGACAGGGATCCCAGGACCGGTGCAAGCCTGCCACGGCCGACTCGCCCTGGGGGCTGGAGGTTTGCCCCCCCTCCATGCACCGGCGGAGCCAGGCTTGGTGACCTCAGGAAAGGCAATAAGATGGAGGGAACTGGTTCTGTATACAGCATACTTTGCTGGCCAGGCAGGCTAGCAAGAGAGAAAGTATATTCCCCTCTCCTGTCTTTGTGCAGATACAGCCCGCCCTGAGCTCCTGACGCTGCTGTGAGCTCTCCTGCTGCGCTGAGGAACAACTAAGAATCATAAGCAAGGACTAGAGAGATGGCTCAGGGGTTAAAAGCCTCACAAGCAGAAGGTCCTGAGTTCAGATCCCAGGTCCCATGTAAAAAACGCCAGGTGGAAATGGTGGCAGTCTGCACTTCTGATCCTGGTGGGCAGAGCCTGGAAAGTCCCAGAGCCAACCAAAAAGGAGACAGAAGCAATCCAGGATGATTCTCAAGACACTCTTGGTCCTCCATAGGGACACTCAGCGTCCCCGCACACACGAATAATTTTTAAGAAGAATCATAAGCAAGAACAAACCTCTTCTTCCCCCCAAATCGTTTGCATTCAGCAACATGAAGATTCACAGCAACACCACCCCTAGTCTGAAATCACGATATTTATTAGACCTGGCACCAGAATTTATCACTTTACCTGTTCATAGAAAGGTACACAAGTAACTAGTCACAAACTGCCTTTAAAACTATTTTCATAGCTGCTTTTCAATAGAACCCACTTCCTGGGTAATCCAGTGGACTTTGTGGGTTTCACTCAAAGACGTTTTTCTAAAAAGCTTATCTCATCAACTGCTGAAGAGCGTGGGCAAACAGTGGCTCGCCTGCTCCTCTGGGCCTGTGCTCCTCACTGGGCGGCCAACAGGAAGCTGGGGTGGCAGAGCCCGAGGCTGTGACACACTAGCAACTGCATGCCCAGCTGTGCCTAGGCGTGGCCCTGCCCTTCGTCACACGCGCCAGCCTTGCACCCCCGCAGAGCTCCCCGAGGACCTGATGTCTCACTGCTCCCTAGGAAACGGCGACTTCCACTGCAGCTCCTAGGAAGCGCCCCAGAGCTGTCCTCAGCCCAGAGCCCGGCTGTTCGCAGCCCAAGGCAGGGTCCAGGCCGCTCAACGCTGAGGACATGAGGGAGCAGCTGTGGTCCCCAGATTCCTCAAGGCCGCGGCCTAGCCCCTCCCCTTCTGCAGCAGGGGCTTCTGTAGCTCAGCTGAGCATCCGCCAGGCGGGCCCCCGGCCCCAGCTGTCCAGAGCCCAAGCTGCCTCCCAGAGTGTGTCTGTTGAGGTGGGACCCCGGTCCTGACAGAGACCTCGCAGAGGGCAGAGCCCCGCTGCTTCTCTCTCTCTCTCTGACCAAGGTCTAAGACCAACTTCGCAGACCATACATTGACCTTATTTTCTCCTTGACATCCTAGAAATGTGCCCTCTAACCCAACAGGACACGTGTGACCTAGCCTGACCTTTCCCACCTACAGAGCCCTGCTCGTCCCTCAAACCCACCTTAGGGTCAGCTCCCTGCGGTCTGGCCCCCAGTGCTCCCGCTGAGGTAGCGGATCTCAGCGGCCACAGGAACCCATCCATCCTCGCATGTGCAACAAGCATGAGTCCCGCTTTCCTCCTTGCTGCTCTCCCCCGACTCTCCTCTCCACCTCTGCTTAGGACCTCTACAAGGTCAGGGGCTATGTCCGTTGACTGCACTGGCGTTCGAAAGGCACTTGATAAGTGTGAGTTTATTCTTAGGTGGATGGGTGGATGGAAGATGGGTGGATGGAAGATGGGTGGGTGGAGGATGGGTGGGTGGAGGATGGGTGGGTGGAGGATGGGTGGGTGGAGGATGGGTGGGTGGATGGGTAGTGGAGAATGGGTGAGTGGAGGATGGGTGAGTAGTTGAGTGGGTGGAAGGATGGGTGGATGAATGGATGGGTGAACAGGGGGAAGGATGGATGGGTGGGGGGGCGATGCCCAAGAAATTCTAGTCTCATCCCAGCATCACAGCCACAGCTTCTCCTTAGACGCCCCTCACCCCTCTACTGACACACCCAACACTACCTGGCTGACTTATTGGGGCCTCAAAGAGCTCCCTGCTGGAGGGGACGGAGGCCCGCACATTGTCACCTGCTGTGGTCACTGCTCTATGCCTCAGCCTGACCCCAGCGTGACACGGTGCTGATGTTACGGTTATCGACTGAATGAGAGGTTCTGACTGTTTCTCCCTCCGCCCATCTTCTGGGAAGAAGCAGAAGAGACTGTCGGAGCTATAGCCTGCTTAGCCCAGCGCAGACAGCAGCTACGGCCTCCCACAAGTTTATGAAGCAAGGCACAAGCCGGGGCTCCAGGACCTGGACCAGCCCCTCGTCTGGACGATGAGGGCTGAGGGGGTCTCCTGTGATCATCCGGACCTTGAACCAGCCTGTCCTCTGGCTTCCCACCCTGTAGCCGGGTGCGGGCGGCCGGGTCCTGGGGAGATCCTCCTTACCTGGGGTCTACCCCTGCCAGGGACGAGTCAGCGGGGGTCCTGCCTTCTGCTTCCCAGGCTGGCAGAAGAGTGTCTGGGTCTTTTCTTAGAAGGGCAGGAAGTTAGGTACCATGAAGAGCAGCTGTGACTGGGGCTGAACTCCACCCCGAAGCCTGCAGCCCCCTCTAGGCGGCTGGCAGCTCTTGTCTGTGGGCCTTTCTGTCTCTGACAAGTTTACCGGTGGAAACAGCACTGGCAGGGCAGGCGCTGGCTGGCTGGTGTTTGTGGAGTGTGGGGTCCCCAGAGGCTGAGCGAGGCTCCCTGCTGACCCCGGAGGCGGGCCAGCCGGGTTGTCATGGAGACCCACCTAAGCCTCTTGGTCCTTAGGAGCATTATCTGATGAGACAGAGCTGATCTGACACGAGGCCAGAGGGCACCTGGGCGGGCAGGAAGCGTGGCGTCCCCTCCTCCCCAGCTGGCTCTATGTGGGGCAGATTGCAGGGCGAGTCCGAGCGGGTGACCCCTTGTCATGCTCCTGCTGCTGGAAGGTGTTTCCCAGAGCCAGGTGGACAGCTCCTGGGGGCTTTACTCCCAGCACTGGAGACTGTGAAAACATATTCCACCTGTCCTCCATCATCACCCCACTCGACGTCCGTCATCACCCCCACTCTATGTCCATCATCACCCCCACGCGTCCATCATCACCCCCACGCGTCCTCCATTACACCCCACACCCGTATGTGTGTATGTATAGGAGGAGTATGTATGTGTGTGCAGGAGGAGTGTGTGTGAGTGTATGTATGTATTGTGTGTGTAGGAGGAGGAGTGTGTGTGTGTGTAGGAGGAGTGTGTGTGTGTGTAGGAGAAGTGTGTGCATGTGTGCAGGAGGATTGTGTGTGAGTGTGTGTGTGTATTGTGTGTGTAGGAGGAGGAGTGTGTGTATGTGTGTGCAGGAGGAGTGTGTGTATGTGTGTAAAAGGAGTGTGTGTGTATGTGTGTGCATGTGTGCAGGAGTGTGTGTGTGTGCATGTGTGTGCATGTGTGCAGGAGGAGTGTGTGTGCATGTGTGTGCATGTGTGCAGGAGTGTGTGTGCATGTGTGCAGGAGGAGTGTGTGTGCATGTGTGCAGGAGTGTGTGTGTGTATGTGTGTGCATGTGTGCAGGAGTGTATGTGTGTATATGTGTGCAGGAGTGTGTGTGCATGTGTGTGCATGTGTGCAGGAGTGTATGTGTGTGCATGTGTGCAGGAGTGTGTGTGTGTGCATGTGTGCAGGAGTGTGTGTGCATGTGTGCAGGAGGAGTGTGTGTGTATGTGTGTGCATGTGTGCAGGAGGAGTGTGTGTGTGTGTATGTGTGCAGGAGGAGTGTGTGCATGTGCAGGAGTGTGTGTGCATGTGTGCAGGAGTGTATGTGTGTGCATGTGTGCAGGAGTGTGTGTATATGTGTGTGCATGTGTGCAGGAGTGTATGTGTGTATGTGTGTGTATGTGTACAGGAGGAGTGTGTGTGTGTATGTGTGTGCATGTGTGCAGGAGTATGTGTATATGTGTGTGTGCATGTGTGCAGGAGTGTGTGTGTGTGCATGTGTGCAGGAGTATGTGTATATGTGTGTGTGCATGTGTGCAGGAGTGTGTGTGTGTGCATGTGTGCAGGAGTGTGTGTGTGTGTATGTGTGTGCATGTGTGCAGGAGTGTGTGTGTGTATGTGTGTGCATGTGTGCAGGAGTGTATGTGTGTATATGTGTGTGTGTGCATGTGTGCAGGAGGAGTGTGTGTGCATGTGTGCAGGAGGAGTGTGCATGCGTGCATATGTGTGTGCGCGTGCATGGATTGTGTGTGTAGTAGGAGGAGTGTGTGCATGTATGTGTGCAGGAGGCGTGGGCGGATCACTCCTCTTCCCTCTCTGGTGTCCTCCACGCTCAGGAGTGTTTCACACCCCGTGTCTGGCCTCTCCGTGCCCAGGGTTCTGAGCCCAGCCGATGCTCCTCCACACAGCCTGAGTCCAGTGACACGGAAAGAACCGACAGAATATGTGCAGATCCGGACGCACTCGCCATCCCCATCCTTTCCTCTTGAGACAGCTCTCTTCCAACGTGGACAAACACGACCGGGTCCTTTATTTTATATATATATATTTACTATGATACTTCGACTTTTTTCCCTCTTTTTGGAATTTATTCCATTTTTTTAATTATTATTTTTTCCTTTTTTAAAAATTTATTTTCACTCTTTTACAATCTCATACCTGCAGACAATGCATTTGATCATAGCTACCCCTGTCTCCCTCCCACATCCCCTGGACATTTCCCTGGCATGTCCACCTCCTGCCTTTATGTCCTAATTTTTTAAATTGAACAATATAAAATAATATGTAAGCAATAAAGGAAAACACATTAAGGATGTAAATAGTTATGATTGAGCTCCCAGCTCCACATGGTTAAGAACACATGATAAAGCTGAGAAAGGGCAGTTTTGTCCATCTTCTGTGAGACTAAGTTCAAGGTGTGAGCACAGGGAGCCCCGGCCCGCGGGAGGCCATCCCCCTTGTGAGCACAGGGAGCCCCGGCCCGCGGGAGGCCATCCCCCTTGTGAGCACAGGGAGCCCCGGCCCGCGGGAGGCCATCCCCCTTGTGGGCACACGGAGCCCCTACCGGGTCCTCTGGACTCAATAGTTCTCCCACTAACGTTCCTGAGCTGACCCTGACTGGGGGTGACTCGGTCATGGGGTGGGGGGAGCCATAAGAACACAGCAGGAGACACATCCATCCGTGGAGCACAGAGCGGTCCCGGTGAGCACCATGGTGACCTGTCAGCCCCTCGCTCTTGGCTTGCCAGCTTCAGAACTTCTAAAATATTGCATAATTTTATTTTTTGTGTGCATGTGTGTGTCTGTGTACCAGAGAGCACAGTGTGTTTGTGGAGGTCCAAGAGTGACTTTAACCTCATTTTTGCTTTGCTCTGGGATTTCCCAGGCTCTGCCTTCCAGGGCTAGAAGTGCAGACCACTACTATTTCTGCTTGTCATTTTTAACGTGGGATCTGGAATCCGAGCTCAGGACCTTCTGCTTGCAAGGCAGAATCTTAAGCCCTGAGCCATCTTTCCAGCTCCCGTCTCAGAACTGTGGTCGACCCCTGTATCAGTTACTCTTAACTGTTGCAGTGAGAGAGCATCAAAGTCAAGCACCTTAAGGGAGAAAGGGAGGTTTATTCAGCTCACGGTTCCAGAGGGAAGGGACAGTCTCTCAAAGCAGAGGCGGCATGGCTGGCTGGCCAAAGCTGGAGGAGGCTAAGTCACCGCAGACATCTTGGAAGCTGAGAGCTGCAGACTGCTCCTGCAGAGACAGACTTCTAGAGATAGGGCGGGACTCATCCACCTCAAGGCCCACCCCTTGTGACTGCTTCCTCCAGCAAGGCTCCGCCTCTCAAGGTGCCATGACCTCGCCAAACACATGAGACTGTGGGGGACACATCTCAAACCATGACAACCCCCTGTAGGTTTAGGGCATTTCAGCTTCTACTGCTGTTGTGTGTGCCTGTTGGTGTGTGCACGGGTGTACATGAGCGTGTGCGTGTGTATAAATATACATGTGTGTGCATATTTGTGTTTTCAGTGTACGTGTGTGGGGGTGTACATGTATGCGTGTGTGTGCAGGTGTGCATGCTCATGTGCAGGCGTGCAGCTGTTCGTGTGTGGGGGTGTACATGTGTGCGTGTACGTGTGTGCAGGTGTACGTGTGTGCAGGTCTACGTGTGTGTGCAGGTGTATATGCACATGTGCGTTGTGCAGCTGTATGTGTGTGTGTGTTTGTGTGTGCAGGTGTACGTGTTTGCGTGTTTGTGTGTGCAGCTGTATGTGTGTGTGTGTGTTTGTGCGTGCAGGTCTACGTGTGTGTGCAGGTCTACGTGTGTGTGCAGGTGTACGTGTGTGTGCAGGTGTACGTGTGTGTGCAGGTGTACGTGTGTGTGCAGGTCTACGTGTGTGTGCAGGTGTATATGCACATGTGCGTTGTGCAGCTGTATGTGTGTGTGTGTTTGTGCGTGCAGGTGTACGTGTTTGCGTGTTTGTGTGTGCCGCTGTGTGTTTGCATGTTTGTACGTGTGTGCATGTTGTGTGCAGGTGTGCAGGTGTGCGTGTGTGCAGGTGTGCATGCGTGCGTGCATGTTTGTGTGTGCGTGTGTACATGCGTGTGCGTGTCACCCTTGCGGCAGAGGCTGGTCAGCGAGGCTGGCTTGGGAGCCCCCAGATCCACGGCTCAGTCCCCCAGCGCCGGGCTCAGTGAGCACACTACCACAACTACCACGCCTGTGTGTGTGGCGGCGGCAGGCCCCACACAGACCTCACGCGCGGGCACAAGCACTTTACCAACCGAGTCCCAGCACCCTGTTCATAGCACTTCGTCCTGGCAGCCTGCATGACAGACGCAGGAAAGTGAGACCGTGTTCTTCTTCCTCGCCCGCTTCCCCTTCTGCAGGCGGCATTGAGCTTAAGACACCAATGAGTGTACGCGTGAACAGGACAGGCGTGTGTCCTTCTACTCGCAAGACAGAGCCTTAACCCCGCAGCCACCCTCCAGCCCCGAGAGCAGGTTTGGTATTGCATAGTCCGTGCCGCTGTGAAGCCCACCTGCGGGATATGTCCCGTTGCCTGTACGTTGGTCCTGTCCTGTCCTCAGCAGGTGCCGGCAGCAGTACCACTTGTTGGAGTCATGGCCTTGGTAGCACGCTGTGTGAGGGAGCCTTGCAGCGCTGTGAGCAAGGCCGACGCTCATCCACTTACGCAGAGAAAGGGTTTCTTTGGCTCCCATGTCACAGGTGTTGATCCACCTTGGTTGGAACCATCGCTCTCAGTTTCTGGCAGACCAGGGGAACACAGGGAGGAGCAGAGCTGTTCGCCTGGTGACCGGCTTGCAGCAGAGAGAAAGAGGGAGAGTCGGGGTCCCCAATCCCTGCCAAGGTTGCACCCTCAGCGACCAATCTCCTCGCAACAGCCCTGCTTTCTAGACGTTTCGCTCACTCCCAGCAGCGCAGCTAAAGTCAGAGCAGGTACCTTATGGGTCTTTGGGAGATATTCTGATTGCAAACTGTGGCCCGTCTTTTGCCACCTCTGCTGCCCTGCCTCCCTCTAGAGCACCCCCCCTCCTGCCTTGAGATCTGCACCACCTGATTACAGGCTCTGCTTCTGGAAGGTTCCGGAGAAGTGGCGTCAGGGAAGTGCGGATGAACTGTGACGTGCATGGCCCAGAGGCTAAGCAGATGATGCGGAGGAAGGGTTACGGGTACCCAGGGGGCGGCGAGGATGCCGGGGCTCTGACCTGTATGTCAGGACTCGTCACAGTGGCGCGAGGAGGGGACCGGTGCTGCCCGGTCCAGAGCCCGCGGCTGCTCCTTGGGACCTTAGCACGGGGTGTGGCGCCTCCCTTGTTCAGAAGTGTCGCTGCAGCTGCCCACTGAGCACATGGCGGACGGCTGAGGGGCTCCGGGGTCTGTGCTTCCCCAGCAGGGACTCCGCCTCTCCCTCAGCCCCCTTCTGGCGCTGGGCCCTCGCCCGGCTGGCGGAGCCCCTCACCCCCAGGCACCTCCTGCTGCCATGCGCACGTGTCACGGCACCCTGTGGGCTGCGGGCCTCCACCTCACTGCCTGTCCTCCTCCAGGAGCTTCTTGTGGCGGCCGACATACAGAACCTTTCCCACCAGTCAGAGCAGGAGCTGTTGGGGGGACAGAGGTTGGGGGTTCCCTCCCATGGCCTTCCCCTGTCCTCTGACATACTGGAGAGTGTTTAGAACTCGTACCAGGAACCCTAAGAACCCAGGTTTTCATGAGCACCTGTGAGCACATGTGCCCAGGGTGGGCACTGTGCCAGGTTCCCAGGCAAGGGCTACAGGTGGGTCCTGGGGCTGGCCCCGGGGCCACAGCCAAGGGTGGAGGCGCAGCAGACAAGCCATCTGCCCTCCTGGGCTGCCCATGGGAGACCACCCTGAAGACAGCCCCACGCAGCAGTGTCCACCTCTGCCCACACACCCCATTCCGTTACCCCTGGGCTGTAGGTCTTGGGAATCTCTGTGTGGCCAGAGATCTTGCACCTTTCCCAAGGGCCCAGCGACTCCACAGTGCGGGTACCGTGCCCTCGTCATCTAAGCCACCACCCTGCCCACGGCTGCCCGTGTGGCCTCAGCAAACTAGGAGACCCTGGCTCATTCACTCACGCCTCCCTGTGACTACTGGACACCATCCCTTGTGAGTACTGAGCACACCTCACTCTCCAAGAGGGGACATAGCTGCTTTACCTGAAGGTGAGCTGGGTGTGCATGGGTGTGGGCGTGAACATGTGTGTGCATCTGTGTGCACATCTGTGTGCACGCACGCGTGAGGCTTGTGTACATGTGTGTACGCACATGCATGTATGTTTGTGTCTATCATCTCTGTGTCCACATAGCTAGACATCCACGTGTCTTCTGAGTCCTGAGGCTGCTTGAGAGGCAGCACCTCCGCATGCTGGGTGGGCCGCTGGCGGAGCAAGGAAGGCACCCCAAGAGCGCAGGGAGGGGATTGAACCTGTGTCCTAGGGCTAAGGGAGGAGCTGGCCTGCGTGATTGCGTCTGAGATGGGAAGTGCGCTGAGGAGGCTACTGGCCGCTGGGACTTTCCAGAAGGTACTACAAGCTCTCTGGACTGATTTTTTTTTTTTTTTTTTTTTTTTTAACCAGAGCCTTTGGCTGTTTCCCAGAAGGTAAACCAAAGTATTGTAACTTCCTCCCACTGGCCCACAAGCGGTAGAGGAGGAAGCGCAGAGCCCCCCAGGCAGCCACAGGAAAAACAGGCTGTGGCTCCCGTCAGGTACCAAGAGCCTCGTGGCAGCTCCAGGCGCTGCGGGTGTTGCTGAGAGCAGATCGGATACAGACATTCAAAACACCAGGTTCCGAGATGTGCTCTGGCACCCACGGAAGCAACAGAGGAACTACATCAAATCACACACACACACACACACACACACACACACCCGGATGGCCGCCCAAAGCCAGCAATGCCGGAAACATATCTCTGCTCCCAGCCTGTGAAAAGTAGCGGCAGGTCACACATGCTAGGCCAGGGGGGCCCCTGCGGCTCTCGTGCGCTGGCACAAAGTCAGGGCGAGGGGGGCACAAAGGGGATGTGGATCCTGGGGGGGGCACAGAGAGGAAGCTAGAATGCTGGGAGGGGCACACAGAGGAGAAGCTGGGATCCTGGGGGGAGGCATCGAGGAGAAGGGGGGTGGGGGGAAGGTCCTGGGAGCGTGGCCAGGCTCTGGGCAGCTTACAGCTTACTCTCTGATTTGCCAGCTGACTGCTTCTCTGTTTTCTTGTCTATTTTCTCAGGAAGTGTCTCTTAGGAACACATGACAATAAACTATTTGGTCTCCAAAACAATACAAAAGTTAGAGGAGAAAAAAATTTAACACAACAATGGAAGTAGGCGTCTGCTGCATGATTTCACCAAAGCAATCTTAAACGGCCACAATTCCTCTGGGCGAAACTGTGCCCACGAGGAAACCTAGTTGCTGGCATCTTGAATATGCACAGTGCTGTAGTAACATTACCCAGACCCAACTTCAAGGAGAAAGGGAGATGCATTTGGCTCAGCGTTTCAGAAGGGATAGTCCACGATGGTGGGAGGGGCGCAGTAGGAGGCGCGGCTGGAGGCAGAGCAGGAGGCTGGTTCTCGGCAGCCACCGGGAGGCAGAGAGAGTAACAGCTCAAGAAGCAGCAGGTCCAGACCCCACACCTCAAGGCTCACCCCCCTGTCACGTGCCTTCCTCTATCAAGGCTCCACCTCATGAAGGTGTCAGAATCTTCTCAAACGTTAACACCAGCTGTCACAGTTAGGCACAGGTGTGAACTTGACAGTTGAGGATTTGAGCTCTGGGCACATTTGTGGAGAATTAATGGTCGCGTTAAGCCCAGAGCAAACCTGGTGAGTGGGATTAGGCCCTGGAATAAAATACAGAGAGCTGGTTGAAAGAGTTGGCATCCTTGTGTACATTTGACCAGACATGCTGGTTGTGACGGTTACTCTTAACTATTGCTGTGAGAGAACACCCAAAGTCAAGCAACTTAAGGGAGAAAGGGAGGTTTATTCAGCTTACGGTTCCAGAGGGAAGGGACAGTCTCTCATGGCAGAGGCGGCATGGCTGGCTGGCCAAAGCTGGAGGAGGTTAAGTCACCGCAGACATCTTGGAAGCCGAGAGCTGCAGACTGCTTGCTGCAGAGGCAGACTTCTCCTGGAGGTAGGGTGGGACTCATCCACCTCAAGGCCCACTCCTTGTGACTGCCTTCCTCCAGCAAGGCTCCACCTCTCAAGGTGCCCTGACCTTGCCAAACACATGAGACTGTGGGGGACACATTTCAAACCATGACACTGGTCAGGCAAGTAAGGATCGTCCCTCTCTCAGCTGCTTCACAAACATTAACTCTGGCTAAGGGGGGGGGGTCATATGCAGACGCTGACATAAAGCATTGCATAGCACCAAAACAGTCACCTTAACGGCCCCGGATCATTGCTCCCAAGAGACCAGTGAAGAGCAGGCTGGATCCACGTGGTCCCAAGACTGTAGAGGACCATTCTTTGAACTGTGGATCCTGCCCCTGCGTGGCTCCTCCTTGAAGCTCGGGGTGTCTGGTGTCTTGGATACACCATTAGAGGTACCATCCTTGTAGGAGCCTGGCATAGAAACACTGCTAGGGGCACCATTCTTCTAGGAGCCTGGCATAGAAGCAGAGGTCTTTCAGACAGAGACTGGGAGGTCTTCAAATCCCACCTCTCTAGGTTGAAGTCTAGACTGGGGCCTTGTTTGTTGGGCAGCCCCAGATTTGCCTCCAGCCTCTCTGAGTCTGCCGTGCTGTGCTGTGAACTGGGGGCGTTTTCTCTGCAGGTTGTGGCGAGGACTGAAGGAGACAGAAGCCCAAGCATCGTGTCCATTGTCCTGCTCCAAGCACCTCCCAGCAAACCCAGAGAGACGGGAACCCAGAGATGGGAACCCAGAGATGGGAACCCCAGAGACGGGAACCCTAGAGATGGGAACCCAGAGATGGGAACCCAAGGTACATCCTGCCCCAGCCCCCCCTGCAGCTAAAGCCCCCCCCACAGGCCCCCCAGCCCCAGGCACCCAGCCCCCAGGCCCCCCTCCCAGCCCCCAGGCTCCCCAAACCCCAGGCCCCAAACCCGGCTCCCCCACCCCCAGCCTCCCCCAGCCCCCCCCCCAACCCCCAGGTCCCCCAGCCCCAGGGTGAGACCCCAGACCCCCACCCCTAGCGATCCGCCCAGCCCGGCCGGGGTCCAAAAAGGCTCCACCAGCCAAGGCTCCCCCCCAGCCCCAGGCTCCCCCCCCAGCCCCCAGGTCCCCCCAGCCCCCAGGTTGGCCCCCACCCAGGTTCCCACTTGCCCCCAGCTCCCCCTCAGCACCCCAGGCTCCCCCACAGACCCCAGGTTCCCCCCCCCAGGTTCCCCCCCCCAGCCCCAGCTCCCACAGGCCCCAGGCTCCCCCAGCCCCCAGGCTCCCCCAGCCCCAGGCCCCAGGCTCCCCAGCCCCCAGGCTCCCCCAGCCCCCAGGCCCACCAGCCCCCAGGCCCCGGCCCCCCCTCAGCCCCAGGCCCCCCCCGCCCCAGGCTCCCCCCACAGCCCCCAGGGCTCCCCCCCAAAGCCCACAGGCCCCCCCCAGCCCCCAGGGCCCCCCAGCCCCCAGGCCCCCCCAGCCCCCCAGGCTCCCCCCAGGCCCAGGCTTCCCCAAGCCCCCAGGCTCCCCCAGCCCCCGGCCCGCCCCAGCCTCACCACTTCCTGCTGGCCTGAGACCGTGCAGCCGGGCGCCTCGGGGTACCCAGGGGTGCCAGAGCTCCAGGCTCGCCAGCGCCCTCCTCCGTCCCCAGGGCCACCTGAGCTGGTAAACATGGCAACAGGCGTCACCTGCCTCCAGGCGCCTCCCGCCCAGGCCTCTGTGATTCTGAGAGCCTCTGCGGTGACTGTCGCGACCTTCAGTGACCCTGACCCGTGTGTCCTGCACCTCTTGGTGGACCCCCACTTCCTCCCTGCCCCTTCCTCACAGGCTGCTGTCTGAGCGCTCAGTAAGCTGCTGATTGCCCGCACCCCCCTGAGAACCAGGGGATCCTCCGCTGCTTTGCCTTTGAATCGCCCTGTTAGCTGAGGAGGATTTTGAACTGACCCTCTGTTAGACTAGGAATAAAGGGATCTGGGAGCCTGCAAACCGCCATTTCGGGAGAACAGTGATAAGTACCCACACAACACATCTCCAAGAGGGCTACAGAGACGGCTCAGGGGCTATGACTCTGCCCTGCAAGCCGAAGGTCTTGAGTCTGGATCCCATGTCCCATGTAAAAACGCCAGGCAGAAATGGTGGCAGCCTGCACTTCTGGCCCTGGTGGGCAAAGCCTGGGAAATCCCACAGCAAAGCAAGAATTAAATTAAATTAAATAAATATAAATAAATCTCCAAGGAAGGACAAGAGAAGACAGAGCCTGCTGCTCGCCCTGCACTTCAACGTGTTGCCTTCCAGGGTCTGTTTGTGGTGGAACTGGGGCCCGCAGCATGCTAGACAAGCCTTCTGCCGCCTGAGCTGCCCCTGCCCCGTGCCGGTGCCCCTGACGACGACCCCAGGGCGGTGCTGCTACACCCAGGGCAGAATTGGACACAGGCCACTCCGGTCCCCATAGCCAGCTCACAGCCTCTCTTCCTGAGCGCAGAAACTTTGCAGTGTCTGCCACCCGTGACTCTGTAGCTTGTTGATGCAGCAAAGCCCTGCGTGGCTCACACGCCTGCTACATGTCCCTGCGCCATCTGTGAACGGGTGTGGCATTTAGTCGATCTCCATTGCACACCCGGAAAAGCACAGATAGGACTAGTTAAATAGTGGAGCCAGGGCTCACGTACGGTGAGAGGCAGAGCTGGAGATGTGACGCGCTGCCGAGTTGATCCCGTATCACCAAGCACAGCAGCCTGTGTCACACTTGGCTCAGGAGGCCACTGTGGCTTCACTGACCGGAGCTGACCAATATTGTCGACTTCGCCCCTGCTGCTGCCACCAACGCAAGGAGAGGAGGCGACGCAGAAATAAGAATGAACCACTCCTTCCTGCGTAGCTCCACCACTCCGGGCACCACAGGCGACCCAGCAGAATGAGCTGCTCGCTTCAAAGGTGTTTCTCAAAGTCATACAAATGTGTAAAAATACTGACATCTCCCTTGTAAGCGTTTTTTTAAAATTTTTTTTATTTTGTCAAGAACAAGATATTTTAGGAATGATGGCGCATGTCTGTAATTCTACCGCCTGGAAGACTGAAGCAGAAGGGAGAATGTGAGACTAATGTGGGTGACATGGTGAGACCCTGGAGAGAGAGAGAGAGAGAGAGAGAGAGAGAGAGAGAGAGAGAGAGAGAGAAGAAGGAGGAGGAGGAGGAGGAGGAGGAGAAAGAGAGGGGAGGAGGGAGGGAGGGAGGAAGGGAGGGAGGAAGGGAGGGGGGAGGGAAAGAAAAAAGAAAGGGAGAGGGGCAGGGAAGGAGGGAGAGGAAGCAAAGATTTATTTTCTGCGCATTTTTTTTTACCACGTCCTCTGCTCACTGATTAGCAGGAACAGATCCATTTGATTCTATTGTGTTAAATCTGCATAAACATTCTCATTGAATGAAGCAGGCCTTATGTACTAATTCCCTGCTTTGTTTCAGTGTGTTTTTATTTTATTTGTTAGAGAGCGAGCCCGCACACGCGGAGGGCGCCGTGGTGTGCTTGCAGAGGTCCGAGGACCTGCAGAGGTCGGTTCTCTCCTTCCATGTGGCTCCTGGACTTGAACTCGGGTCTCCAGGTTTGCATACTGCGTCATCTTGCTGGCCCAGCCAAGCTTCTTTCCACAATGCATTTCTTCATACAGCTTCCTTTCGAGAATTGCTCCTTGTTTTTGCTTTTTAGGCGAATCATTGGTCTTGGTGAACTCATTTCATTTCCTGCTTTAAGTTCCCAAGACTCTTTGGACCTGTAAGTCCATCCTTTTGCTAGACATGTGGAGCATCTTCCGTTATTTCTGAAATTGTTTTGGATCCTTTCCCCTTTTTCCTTTCTTCGGAGGTATCTGTTGCCTATAGGTTTGGGACACAGGTATTTTTCCACAGATGTTTCCCTTCACATTTTTTGTTTGATTTGGTTCTAGTCTCTCTTTAGTGCATTTTGGAAATTTAGATCTGTCAGATCACATCGACCGACTCCAGCGTCCACTGCACTTGACTCACGCACGCTGTGTGCAGGGCTCCGGGTTGCCGTTCATGAAGTGTGAGATTAACCATCAGTTCCTTGTGACATCCGAGGACGTTCTCCTGCTCTGAATCATGAGAACTTGTGTGGTCAAAGGGTGTTTGATTTTTGTGAATACCTTGTCAAGATCACAATATGAATTTCCTGTGGCTAATTTGCCCAAACGGCGAATTAGCACATCTGACTGTATAAACGACACAAGCCTCATTATTCCCGGATGAGATCCCATCTGCTCATGATGTAGTAACTTTCTCGACATAGTGCTAGGCCTGATTTGCTAACATATTGGTTAGAAATGTCTCTTCTTGGGGCTGGGGCACAGCTCAGTGATAAGATCACTTGCAGTGTAAGCATGAGCTCAATTCCCGGACCCCTCATAAAAAGCTGGGTGTGCGGGCTGGAGAGATGGCTCAGGACTTAAGACTCTGTCTTGCAGGCAGAAAGTCCTGAGTTCAGATCCCAGGTCCCATGTAAAAACACCAGGTGGAAACAGTGTGTGTGTGGGGGTCCACTTCCGTCCCTGGTGGGCAGAGCCTGGGAAACCCCAGCGCAAAGCAAAAAGGAGGTAGAAGCTATCCAAGATGGTTCCTGAAGTCACCCTTGGTCCTCCCCAGGGACACACAGTGCCCGCTCTCTCTCTCTCTCTCTCTCTCTCTCTCTCACACACACACACACACACACACACACACACACATACACACACGCACACAAATACACATTTTAAAGAGCTGGGTGCGGTAGGGTAGAGACTGGAGGATCCCTCAGGCTTGCCAGCCCAGCCCAGCCCAGGCTCAGCAAGGCTCTGTCTAAGGGATAGAGCAGGGCGCTGGGTACACGTCTCTCAAAATGAACTCTTCCGATGGGTTGACTCTTTGAACCCCTGACGCTGAGATGGGGGCCTGTCCAGCCCCTTCCCGTCCTCACGGCGTCTTTCCTATTATCCTGGTGCAAAGTTCTTGGCTTCTCCCCCACGCACGGATCTCCTAAGCAGAACCACGGTCCGTGATCGCAGCTTTCGCGCTTCTCTTTCGTGTGCAATACGGTTTCCAACCTTCCCGGGCTGCTCTTTGCTGCTCCTGCTCACAAGCTAAGAGCAGAAGCGACGCCCGTGCCACGCCTGGCCACTGTGCTGCTTCCAGATCTTCTCTGACAGATTAAATGACCCGTTGCTTTTGATCCCAGCCTCCCACCAGGACTCAGGCACGGACGGCATGTAGATAATTCCTTGGCCAACATACATCAGGTCTTTGTTTCTTTTCTTGTTGTCGTGATGAAATCACGTGATGACGTGAATGTCTATTTTGCATCACAGTTCAAAGCCACACAGGGGAGCGGGTGGCCTCTGGTCACATGACATCTGCACCTGACCAATGCTTACGCTCAGCCCACCTTCTCCTGCATGCAGCCCAAGATCCCAGGCAGGGGATGATGTCAGGATCACAGGCGCCCAGAGGCTTGTCCTTAGGCATAAGATGGGTCATCAGAGCAGCTTCTGCCGCAGCCCCGGGCAGAGCCCCATCTGAAAACGTTTCCTCTCCACGGTCCTCCCGGCACCCTGACCTGAGTGCTTCCATAGTCGTTCTGCCCGCAGCACTCCGGAACCCCGCAATGCCTGCTTACCGTGTTCTTACTAAACCCAGAATTTGCTGATGGAGTCAGTCTGGCTAGCTGACTTGTTCTGGGGCTCCCCAGATCCTGACTTCCAGGGCTGTAATCCCGGGCGGGCTCCTAGGCTTGTCTGGCAGTTGTTTGTGGGATCCCGGGATCTGAATCTGCTCCTTCTGTTCTTGCGGACATCTCCCCAGGAAAATGATGATCATTTGTATTATCACTTTATACCCAGTAGTGTTTCTTGACAACGAATTATTTTTTTAAGAGAGAAAGAAATTTATTTGGCTTATGGCGACGGAGGGGGTTCATCGTGGTGGGGATCACCAGCAGAAGGCACGGCTGGAGGCAGAAACAGGAGGCTGGTTCGGTCCCCTCAGCCATCCCGGAGGCAGTGAGAGCGAGAGCGAGAAAAACACAACCGCCTGGTTTCTTTGGTGCGTAAGATCTGCAGTCTGTTTCCATGTTGAATGCATGATCCTACAGATCTCTAAGTGGACCCACTCATTCTTTTACACTTGACCCCACCCGCACTGACCTGCAATCCTTTGTCACTCTTACCACAGCTCACAGCCGCCTAAGGCATCTCCCTCCCATAACTTCAAGACCCCCCCCCCCATGCTGCGTTTGCTTGTGAGGCTGCGAGTATCAGAAGACACTGAGTGTCTGGGAGGACCAGTGTTGTCTCGGGCAGCGCCCTGCTCGTCGCCTCGTGCAGGCAGGTTTCTGGGCAAGGTCTGCTTCCCAACAACCCCCCTGGCGGGCACCGCATCTGATTCTGAGCTGACACCGCCCTGGAGACCCAAGTCAAGCCGACTCGGTGAGACTTCCAGGTGGGCCACAGACTGGGCTGCCCTGACCACCTACAGAGGAGGTGGAGCGGGGGCATCAGGATCTGCAGAACGCCCTAGCTGCGGCTGTCGACTCCGAGCAGCTGAGAACCCCCGGCAGCTTGCGGGAAGCAGGCGGTGGGCGCCCCGGTTCAGTACCGAGCGCGGGCGCTCGGAGCGCAGCGCCATCTTGCGGCGAGCAGGGGAAGGACGGTCCCGAATCCTCGGACGCACTTGAACTGGGCAAGCGAGGGCGCCTGCGAGGGTCGCTCGCCGGCCCACCCGTGGCCCCGGGTGCTGGCTCCTGCGTGCCACATTTACTTTCAGAGGACAGCCTCCGGCTCCTTTCAGAGTAGCTGTTCTCGGTGAACAAGTTTCTTCCCTCTCTAGGCTAAGGTGGGAGTCAACAGTTAGAAGCGTCCCTGCGTGGGCCGCGTGGCTGGCACCAGGAGACGGGGCCGAGCGCCACATCCAGTGCTGGCTTGCAACCCAAAGGGGCCTGGGACCACGTGGCCTGGAACCCCGATGGCTCCCCTGTGCACCCCTTGCAAGAATTCCTGACCCATGAAGGTCATAGCGATGACGTCTGATTTGCGAGTCACCTCGGGTTTTCTGCTCAGGCAACTGTGAAATCAGTAGGTCGAGGGATGCGGGAGTTAGGAGACACCTGAGCCTGCGCTTGGAGCCTGAATTCGAATCCTGGCTAGGCCCCAGCTCCCTGAACTGCCCTCACTGACGAGGGCCAGTGGTCAGTTCCAGCACACCTGCGGTGCGAGGCCCACGATAAGCGAGCACTGGGCCAAGGGTGGCACGTTCGGGGCTTCGGTTCCCCACGGCCCCAGCCCTCAGACCAGCCTGGACCCAGCCTAGGCTGGGTCCCAGGAGCAGGAGGACTGAGGACAGCCAGGAGGAGAAGGTTAATGATTAGCAGGCAAATGACTGGGGCCGGAGCAGGGAGGAGGAGAGGCCAGGGCAGGCCGTGCCCCCACCCCAAGGCTCCGCACAGTGTCACGGTGCTGAGTCACCACGGCAGCACACGCAGCACACGCAGCACACGCTGTGGGATGTAGCAGGCCCGGCGGGGTTCAGCCAGGCAACCTCTGCTCTCAAGCGCTGCCGCTCCCAGGCAGCAGAGGGCAGCGTGTGGGAATCCAAGCCGGGCTCCTCCTGGAGGCTGAAATCTGAAGAGATGAGTGCTTGACCATGCACACGCATGCATGTGTGCACACACATGCATGTATGCACACGCATGCACGCCACTCAGGGACTGTGTCAAAAGACCAAGGTCAAGGGACAGGGAAGACCAGCCCCTTGCCCAGACCTGCTGGCAAAGAGGAGATAAACTGACATTAAGCAGTGCGTGACAGCAGATGTAAAACGTCAGGTCAGGAACTCCTGGGAACGCTGCAGAACGCTGATCCGAGGCGGAGCAATGAGCAGCCTGCTTGCAAGCCAGAGCGGTGGCCTGCCACTCTGCCCAGGGCATCTCTGCTGTGCCCTCTCTTGCCAAGTCTGACCACAAGGAGTGGTTGAGAGAGGGGGGAGAGGTGGGGAGGGAGGGAAGGTGGAGAGGGCCTCCCTGCGCCCAGCATGCCAAGCCTGCTCTGTACCCCCAGCGGAACCCGTGCAGCAATAGCTCTCCTCCGCCCCAAAGGGACAGCAGAAAACACTCACTTGTTACTCTCATTCACCAAGGGATCAAGACCGCCCTGCCCCAGAGGCAGAAAGGTCAGGTGCCACCAGGACGCCTGCAGAACACCTAGACTTTGAGGCTTGCTGTAGGCGGCAGAGGCGGGCCAGCTGGAGGCCAGGGGTGTGGTGGGAAGGAGGCTGGCTTGTCCTACAGGGCCTCGACCTCTGAGGCCTTTGACCTCACCTCCCAGTGTCTCCCCCAAACCCCTGGCAGACTGCTGGGCGTGTCCGGTTCCACATCTGCCTGCTTTGGGAGTCCATCCCTCCCTTGTCAGGCTCTCGCCTGGGCCCCCGAGTTCCCCCCAGATGCTGCTTTGGAACCAGGAAAGATACCTAGAGGCTGGGCAGAGGCAGTCTGTGCCCGGTTCAGGCTTCAGCTTGGACACCCCTCCTTTCACCAGCCTGGCCTAGGGGTGTCCAGGCAGGGGAAGGCTGGGCAGGGGAGGCGGGGTCTCCCTCCTGGGAGACCTGCGGTGGACCCCGCTGGGTGGTCTACTGGGGAGGCTGCGGAAGGTAGATGTGAAATGGTTAAGAGAACTGGGCTGTCTGGAGCCAGCCTGACCTAGACTGCAGAGCGGTCGCCATGCCCCCCCCCCCAGGCTGCCGGGTGACCACCCGTCCAGACAGACGTGGCTCTCTTGGGCTCTGCTCTCACGGTCCCCACCTGCTGCCCCAGGACTTTGTGAAGCACGAGCGGCCTGTCTTCCTCTCACCTCACTGTGGTAGGCTCAGCCACCTCTCACTGGGCACCTGCCGGCCACATATCAGCCTGCAGGTCCCACCATCTGTTCTGAGTGACCGGCTTGCCCATCTGGGCTCCCTTCTCCCGGTGACCAAGCTCGGCCCCCTGGGTTCACTGTGTCTGGAGAAGCTCAAGGACAATTCCCCGAGCCGTCTGGCAACCGTTCTGTCCACTGTCACCTCCTGGGATATGGGGACCCAGAATCCCCCCCTCTGGATGCAAAATGAAGATGTCCAGCTCTTCATGTTAAAGGGTGAAAGGGGTGACCTTGGCCAAGACAGGAGGGGCACGTCGGGCAAAGGCAGCAGGGGCCAAGGCTGGAAGAGTGCGGCGGCCAGTCACTCTGTCATCAATGTCTGCAGCAACCGGAGGGAGGGATGCTTCATCTTGATGTGCGGCCTAAGGGGACACAGCCCACCATGGCCGGACTGTGTGGAGGAGCAGCGGCCGGCCCACATCTGGGCCCCTCAAAGCCCACCCCATAGCGACCCGTTTCCTCCATCGGTGTCCGTCCTCCAACAGAGCCCCCAGCTGGGGACCAAGTGTTCAGACACAGGGGCCTTCTGGTGACAGGTGGAAGGAAGGGAGGACAGCAGAGAGGGGAGGACCAGCGGCGCAGAGCGTGGGGAGTCTCCCCAGTTTTGTCTTTGAGCAAAGGCAAGACACTGACCTTCCCCAGGCAGACCGTGTGTGTGTGTGTGTGTGTGTGTGTGTGTGTGTGTGTGTGTGTGTGTGTGTACTAGATGACCGTCCTGTGATAACACACAGCTGTCCTGAGGAATGCAATGGATAGATTGTGATGGACAGGTGGAGGCTACTGCAGTGATCACAATGTACGAGGCGAGGGTGCTCCCTGGTGGGGGGGACGAGAGTGCTCCTTTAGGTAAAGGTGCTGCCATGAAGAAATGAACAAGGCTTGGAGGTTAGATATAGAGGGCGAGATCAGACAAGATGATTAGATATAAAGGAGAGAAAGAGATCAAAAGAAAAGAGGAAGGGAGAGATAGAGGGAGGAGGAAGAGAAAGAACAAAGAAAGGAAAGAGGAAAGAAAGGAAGGAAGAAGGAAAAAGGAAGGAAGAAGGAAGGAAGGAGGGAGGAAGAAAGAAGGAAGTAGGAAGGAAGGAGGGAGGAGGAAGAAGGAAGGAGGGAGGGAGGAAGGAAGGAGGGAAGGAAGGAAGGAGGGAGGGAAGCAAGGAAGGAAGAGGGGAGAGAGGGAGGAAGGAAGGAAGGAAGGAAGGAAGAAGGAAGGAGGGAAGGAAGGAGGGAGGAGGAAGAAGGAAAGAAGGAGGGAGAGAGGGAGGGAGGAAGGAAGGAAGGAAGGAAGGAAGGAGGGAAGGAAGGAAGGAGGGAAGGAAGGAAGGAAGGAAGGAAGGAAGGAAGGAAGGAAGGAAGGAAGGAAGGAAGGAAGGAAGGAAGGAAGAAAGGACTTCTGTCTGGCTTATATCGGGACATGAAATGAGAAAACCCTGTGGACTATTTACTTGTGTCTTTGCTACAACACGACACATGGCCACGCAAGCCAGGAAGGAAGGTTTCCTTGGGCTTGTGGTTCTAGGGTGTGATTCACGGCAGGAAAGGCATGGCGGCAGAAGCAGGAGGCAGCTGGTCGTGTGCGCCCGGAGTCGGGGAGCCCAGAGCGATGAAGGCTGTACTCAGTCAGCTTCTCCTTTACTGAGTCCAAGAACCCGGACCATGCGTGAGTCTTCTCATCTCCGTTACCCTGATCTGGACACTCTGTCCGGACATGGCCAGAGGTCAACTTCCATGGGGGTCTAAATCCCACCAGGTTGAGAGTTGCAATGAATCATCACCACCCAGGAAGAGCTTCAGCCAGGATGCAGAGAGATGCTCCAACCTAGGCGTGCTGGCTGGAGGAGCCCTTGAGACATCCCCGAAGAGGTGGACAGGGCGGGTGCCCGGCCAGGGGGCTTACAGGTCCCTCAAGTGTGGGCCGCTCGCCCGTGAGCACCGACACGCGCCTTTCCGTCTCTTTGCACTGTTGATCCCAGAACTTGGAGTCCCCAAGTGTCCCCACAGGTGGACGAGACTAAAGCCCTGTGTGGCTCTAAGACCTGAGCACAGGAAGACGCCATGCTGCCCAACACCCCCAAACCCAGAGAAGGGAGTTCCCCAGTTGTGGGAGTGCCACTGACTCCTTAGCCTGGCCCCAGGGCTCCTCTGTTCTGCCCCCGGCTGTCGGTTCCCATCACCCCATCACCCCGTCACCCCATCCCGCATCTGGAGCAGCCCAGAGCCTCTTCTGGGCTGAGACTCCAGCTCCTCCCCCTGGTCTGCGTGCGAGAAGACTGGACAGCTGCCGTGCCGCAGCCTCCAGTGAGTCGCTGAGGGTCAAAGGCACGGACTGGGGGAAGGGTTCGTCCCGGGACCACCTGTCCGGGTCCTTCCCGGCTCTGTTCACTCCTCCTCCTTCCCTAAATTGTTGCTGCGCTTTTTTTCTCTGTACCATTTCCGTGTCCTCAGGCGTTCGCCTGTCTCCCGAGTAACCAGTTCCTGATGGGACGCCCGCTTCCACGGACCTTTCTCCTCCATAGCAACCCTGGGAATGGCCTTCCTGCAGCCACTGGACCGACACCCGACTTTCCTGTGGGTCTCGCCCAAGCGTTCAGAACTGACTTGTTGGGGCCCATTATCAATGGCCTGTCACATGCTCGACCCTGGATGTCATGTGAACGAACAGAGCCCCGGGCTTGAGGAACCTTCCAGGGGCTCCAGGTATGATTTGGACTCTGCATGCAGACCCTGCCCCCCGCCCGCTCACGCTGAGCATCCGTCCTTCATCCCCTCCATGCTTAGCGCAACCTTGACTGGTCCCTCCCACCTTACTCCTGAGAACCCTAAGAGTTGCAGCCATTGGCCAGACTCGCACAGCTACGGCCCAAAGTCAGGCTTTGTCTGGCTTGAAGATGCGGGATTAGGCTGGAGCGATGGCTCAGGGGTCAAAGAGATCCCAGATTCCACATTAAAACACGGGGTGGAAATGGCAGCAGCCTGCACATCTGGCTCTGGAAAGTGGAGCCTGGCGACCCCAGAGCAAAGCAAAAAGGAGGCAGAAGCAATCCAGGGTGATTTCAGTGTCACCGAGGGATCTGCACAGGCACACGGAGCGCGCGCTCTCTCTCCCTCTCTCTCCCTTTCTCTGTCTCTCTCTCCCTCCCTCTGTCTCTCTCTCTCACACACACACATACACACACGCGCACAATGCTGGGCTCTCACACCAATCTTCGCCACCTTTGCTGGGGTCACAGCATTTGACAGGAGATCCTAGCCATCTCTACGACCTGATTTCTCAGACCCCAGAAGCGCAGGTTTGGTTGGCTTGGTTGTGATGGCTGAGACCCTCTGGGAAGCCCCCTCTCACCCACTATGACAAGTTAGAACCAGTGTGTCTGTGACATATTGAGGGTGACTGTGGATCTGGGGTGCTGGTTGTCTTCTGAGTGAATCCCCCCAATACCTACCAAGTGGTTGTTAATTCACCGGGAACGTGGGGGTCATCTGCCTTTTCAGATACATTTACATTTCTTCCATATGAAGAAGCCTAGTTCTGCACTGACCTTTAATAAAGCAAGAATATTTTAGCAAACAATGAAGCGATTGTTTTTTGAGAGGCAAAGAGTAAACTGAGGCAAAGTTCATTCTTTTCTAAATTTGCTTTTCCATCAAGAACTGGGGTGTTCTTTGCAGGTCAAAGGCCACGGCTTACCTCACCCTGTGTCTGGCCTCTCTCCACCTCCTCCTGGCTCCTCCGCTACGCCCACAGTGACAGCCGTCTCCAACCCCTGGACCCCACTTGAATGTCCTCTGCCTTGTTCTTTGCTGGGTAACGTTCATTCTCACTGTTGCAGTCTGCCTGCACGATTGCTGATAAATGACCATCACACAGCTTAAGGGAATAAGGAGTTAACACTCCGGTTACAGTTCTCAGTCCAGCTTGAAGGGAGAGCACACACCAACACCAGGGCTGAGGGAACTGGCCACCATAACAACTGAGAGATGGACAATCCTTACTTGCCAGACCAGCATGTCTGGCCAACTATACAGAAGGATGCCAACTCTCTCAACCAGCTCTCTGTGATTTATCCAGGGCCTAATCCCACCCACCATAGGCTGGGCCTTTCCCATCAGCTAGACAATCTCCTTCAGGTTTGCTCTGGGCTTGATTCAACCATCAACTCTCTACAACTGTGCCCAGAGCTCAAACCCTCAACAGTCAAGTTGACACCTGTGCCTAACTATGACATTCATGTTCATTTTTCCCTCCACAGACTCCTGCTTACCCATCTGCATTCGGTGTGTCCCCAAGACTGGGAGCAACAGGACAGCGTCTCCAGGTCTGTGCCCCATGTTCTCTCTGCCTGGGCACTGCAACAGTCTGAGTCTGTGCAGCTCTGGGCACAGGTCCAGACCACCATAGGTGCATGGTGGTCAACTGCTTTACTGCCTCATTAGACAGTTGTAGAGCATTTATTGAGTATCTACTGTGTCCCGCCGTTGCCGAGTCAGCAACCTGCCTGGAGGGACTAGCCCCTCCTGTTTTAATGTTAGGGGAGCCGGCGTGAAGATGGGCTTGCGAACTTACCAGAGGCCACACACCAGGGACGAGATCGGGCTGAGACCTTCAGTGCTGCAAATCCTGCCCCTCCACTATCCCTGCCTTCTCTACACCCCAAACTGCAGCTGTTTATTCACCCTGGATAAGTCACTTGGTCCCATTGGTCTCGGCCTTGTGGAACGTAAAGCAGAAGAGAAAGGACTGTATGGACTTCCAGGTGACGCGGCTTTACTGGTTAGAACAAGGTGCAGGTCACCTAGGTGAAAACGACACGTGACTAAGCCGCCATGAAAGACTCCACCTGTCCATCTCAAGGCAGTGCAAAAGCAAAACGCCAGCAGCAGACACCGTCCTTGGACAACAGAGTGTCAAGTCTGCCCCAGACTCACAGCTCAGAGCTTGGTCCGATGCTGGGTTGAAGCGTCCAGCCACAGCTGCCCGACGCCCCAGAGCCACGAGGAAGAACAACTGGGCACTGTGGCTGGTTGCTATAGGGTCTCGTGCTGGGCAAGCGCTCTGACACTGAGCTAGAACCCAGCCCTCCCCTCCCCTTCCTCTTCACCTCTTCCTCCTCTTACTACTCATCTTCCTCCTCCTCCCTCTCCCTTCCCCTCTTTCCTGTCCTCCTTCACTTCCTCCTCTTACTTCCCCCCTCTTCTTCCTCCTCCTCCTCCCCCCTCCTCTTCCCCTCTTCCCTTTCCTCCTCCTCTCCCTTTTCCGCCTTTTCCACCATGAAGCACTGTGTCTACCCTCTGGAATCGTAAACTGAAAAAAAATCTCCCTTTACTCCCCTTAAGTTGTCTGACCCAGAGTGTGTCTCACCACAACAGAGAAGACTAACTGGTATATTTCCTTCCTCCTTTTTTATTTTTTATTTTGAGACACGGTTTCATCAAGTTGTCCAAACAATCCCTGCCTTTGAACTCATGCTGTGGTCACGCAGGCCTTGAATTTCCAATCTTTCTACCTTAGCTATCCAGGTAGCTGGACGTGTGTGTGTGCGCGAGCGTCCGCATGCTTCTGTGTGCGTGCGTGTGTGTGTGTGTGTGTGCATGCGTGTGTGTGTGTGTGTGTGACAGGTGTTTGTGGTTGCATATGTATAAAAGGGTATTTGCATATGTGCACTGTGGAGGTCCAAGGGTGACATTGGGAATCATCCTGGATTGGTCTAACTTACTACTTTGCTTTGGGGTTTCCCAGCTCTGCCTCCCAGGGTCAGAATTGCAGATGGTTTCCCTTCCTGCCCTGACATTTGTATGTGGGATCTGAACTCAGGTCCTTTTGTTTATGAGGCAAAAGTTTTAACCCCTGAGCATCTGCCCAGCCCCAGGCCTGACTTTTCAATGCATTTTTGACTCAGACTGGCTTCAATTTACGGAGTCGCAAGCGTGTACTTCACCACAAGTGGCGGAATAGCTGTGTGAGCATTTGTCCCCGATCTTTGATGTGTAAAAACGGCGTGTCCTCGGCCCGCAAGAGTGTGCCTGGATCCGGCGGCCGCCCGCTGGCTTCTGGCCTGTGTGTGAGCAAAGGGCTGCCGGGCACGCTGGGCCTGAGTGCGCCCCTACCCACCGGCTGCTCATTCCCAGGCTCTGGGCTCTGGGCTCGGCTGTCCCCGCCTCAGGAGAGCCGGACCAGGCCCCCGTGGACGCCAGCAGAACACTGTTCTCCCAGGTGCTGCCAGCCCTTCCTGCGAGCTGGAGCTCAGCGGGCCGCTGGATGCCACGCCCGCCCGACCCTCCTGGGGCCCGGGTGCCTCCTGATGGGGCCCGGGTGCCTCCTGATGGGGCCTGGGTGCCTCCTGATGGGGCCCAGAAGCCCTCCCGACCCTCCTGGGGCCCGGGCCCCAGCCCAGCACTTCTGTCTCCCGAGTCTCGCCCCCTGCCCCCCCACCTCCCCTGGGGAGAAGGAGAAGGAAGCAGGGCCCCCCTGTGGGACGTGCCCGGGACAGGGCTGGGGTCACAGCTACATGCTGCAACACACAAGCGAGAGGCGAGGGAGGAGTCGCACAGAGAGGCGCAGAGAGGCCGGAAGCCGCACACCTGTGCCGACCACACACACTCACACTGGGGCACTAACCACCCTCCCATCCATTGGGAGCCAACTGCCGGTCAAGCTCCTCGGCCCCGCCCCATCCTGGCCAGGGCCTCAGGCTTCCTGACGTCCTTGATTAAAGCCCAGCTGGCTACTGAGTGCTGGCGTCGCGACACAGGACCCCAGAGACTCGGAGGTCTAAGGCTCAGGCTGAGGAAGGGCCGGCAATGGGGGGAGGGACACCCCTGGGAAGATCCTGACACACCACAGGAAGCAAAGCCCAGTGAGGACTAGGAGGCCCCTCAGAGCCGTCCTCCCTTCCTTCCTGCCCTTCCCGGAGCAGAGCCCTGGCTTCCAGACCCGCCCCCGTCCCCCCCCCCATGTCCTCCGTCCCCACCGTGGGAGGGGGAGGACACCCTTCTCTGCCCAGACCAGGGATACCTGGACCTCACCAGAAACAGCTGGGGTGGAGGGGAGCCCTGCCACCGTCCCCAGAGAGAGGTGGGTAGGAAAAGAATGGGATACACGCTAGATGGCACCCTAAAAGCATGACGCATCTGGGCAAACAGGCACCTCCACCCTCGTCCCCCTCATCTCTGCAGGGCTCCAGAGAGTCACAGGGAGAAGTGGCGATGTCCCCCCCAGCTCTGTCGGCTTCGTCTCTCCTTCCTCCCCTCTCTACCTTCCTCATCCTCACCACACCTATGCAGTGCTCAGCGTTCTGCAGTTGGGGGTGGAGTTGTGGCACTAATTTCTTCTCCTGTGGTAACCCCCACAACGAGAAGATGGGCAAGGACAGTCTGGACCCCTTGGCACTTGGCAGAAGGCCCAGAGACCCTCCCTCCTGCACGCCAAGGGTTCGCCCTGCTCTGGACTGAGCACGCAGCTCACTACTCAGTACTGGGAGAATCGGGTGTCAGCCAGTGAGCACCCAAGGGTTTGGAGGGCGTCTCACAAACATGGGCTCCCCTTGTGGGTGCCACCTCTGACCCTGGCCATCTCGGGCTGCCCTGCCTAGGGGGAGCAAAGGGACCCTCTGGCCCCTGTCCTCACAAGGCCGGGCTGGTACATCTGCTGACCCTGGCAAGTGATTGGCTGGTCCTGGCCACGGCAGCTCCACTTGGTGACGCCCCTTTCTGTGACCTGTTCCCCACTGAGGGTTCCTCTGAGCTTGGCCCAGAATCAAACAGCCCGGCCCTGGCTCCTGCTGCAGAGGGAAGCCGGGTGGTCCACCAACCAGTCAGTTCCGCCTAGGACAGGAAATGCTTGGCCACTTTCAAGCAGCCTCCTTGCTAAGGAAAGGAAGCCACGTGGGGCGGGGCCCAGCGCAGGCGAGGCCTCCAGGGGATGGAAGAAGCGGGCAGAGCTCTGGAGAGAGCCTCGGGCTGCCTGGTTGGCTGCAGGGTCCCCGTCCCACGGATAACTGAACCTCTGCCACACTAGCCACGCCTGCGTCAGCACCTGGCCTCCGGGGACAGGAGAAAAGTGGCTCTGCATGACCACAACCCAGAACGTCCCCCTCGGCCCCCATGCAGCAATCTAGCCCCCAACCCTCTCACTTCTGAGGTATCCAGTGTCAGCTCGGGTAGGGCAGCCTTTGGGGCTACAGTGGCCAGTGTGTTCTCAGAAGAGTCTAGAGTCTGAGGCTCCTGCGTGGAGTCAGACCGGGGTCCCCTCACACAGCCGCGGCCTCCTGCACTGGCCAAATGCCCTTCGCCCGCTCCTAGACAGGGAGCGCGAGGACGGGCGCCACCGATGGAACTCACCCCCCCCCCCCGCCCTTCTTAATGGGTTTGAGCCTTAGCTGGGGAGCAGAGGTCTCAGGTCCCAGGGAGGGGCGTGTGGTCATTGCACCCATTTTGCAGATAAGGAAACGACTGCTCAGATGCAATCAGAAAGGGGCAAAGCCAGGACGGGGAGCCGAGCCTCACCTGCCCCAAAGCAGTGCCGGGACAACTGCTCCGTCCATGTCTCCCTCCTCCCTGACCCCTCGGGGCCCATGTCTCCCTCCTCCCCGACCCCTCGGGGCCCATGTCTCCCTCCTCCCTGACCCCTCGGGGCCCATGTCTCCCTCTTCCCCGACCCCTCGGGGCCCATGTCTCCCTCCTCCCCTATACTTCGGGGCCCATGTCTCCCTCCTCCCCTATACTTCGGGGCCCATGTCTCCCTCCTCCCCTATACTTCGGGGCCCATGGCTCCCTCCTCCCCTATACTTCGGGGCCCATGTCTCCCTCCTCCCCTATACTTCGGGGCCCATGTCTCCCTCCTCCCTGTACCTGGACAGTCCCGGGGCAGGGCAAGGCCAGAGTCAGGACTGCAGAGCTTTCCTTCCTTTCCTTGTCCTCGGGGTCTCTGGTCAGAGGCCAGCAGGCGAGTGTCCGGGGTTGACTCTCTTCCCTCTTCTCTGCCCAGGGCCCCCTTTTCGCTCTCTGTGAGGTCCTTGGAGACCTTTAGCCTTTTTAGCAGATCTCGAGAGCCGGCGAGTTCTCAGCCACCTCCTTCTAGAAGCAGAGTTAGATGTCTCCTCAGTCAGCTCTGGCTTCTCACGCTGGAAGGACGCAGGGATCTGAGGGGGAATCCAGGAAACGGGAACCAGACCAGATTCTCTGGGGGAGACGAGGTTCCAGCAGTCAATCCGCCCAGAATCAACTGCACCACTCGATCTCGTTGTGGGCCGATGTCGCCAGCACACGGTGCAGAGGAGCTGTGGCAGGGCATGGAGACCCCGCCTTCCACCCGGGCCCCCGAGGAACTCGGGCATCCGAGGGCTGGTGCAGCTCCATTGAGCCTCCAGAGCCCCAACTCAGAGGCTGTAGCAGTCCACCTGCATGGTTGCTGATAAATCACCACCCAACGGCTTAGGGAACATGGGGTTTATTTCTCTTACGACTCCTGTTACAGTTGCTTGTCCATCTTAACATGAGAGCTCACGCCAACATCAGGCCGAGGGAACTGGCCACATCATCTCTACATAACGGTTGAGAGAGGAACGATCCTTACTTGCCAGACCAGCATGTCTGGCCAAGTGGACACAAGGATGCCAGCTTCCTCAACCAGCTGTCTTATATTTTATTCCAGGACCTAGTCCCACCCACCATGGCTGGGCCTTCCCCATCAGCTAGACCATCTCCTGCAGGTTTGCTCTGTCTGGACTTAACCATTAATTCTCTATAAATGTGTCCAGAGCTTAAACCCTCAACTCTCAAGTTGACACCTGTGCCTAACTATGACACAAGTCCAGTCCGATCTGGTAGGAAACAGGCAGCAAGATAGAAGAGATCAGGTGGCCTCTAAAACTCCCCAAAGGCTCACACGTGCTGCCAGCAGCAGAAGGAATTGGTGCCAAATTGTTTTGGCAAATCTACCAAGACCAAGTATAAGCCTGCAAGGCTTGTGATACATAAACAGTAGAATGTAGTGTCTCCTCACCGAAAGATGCACTCAGGCATGCTCCTAGCAGGTTTCCTCATAACACTTCCAAAGGGAGACAACCCAATGCCTATCAGAGTGTGACACAGAGTCTAAGTACTTTACATAGCTGTAGCCCCGCTGTTTGCAGCATGCATGGGCCTCACAGATATACTGCTAGTAAGAGAAGCCAAGCACAGGAGAATTCTTACTCAGGATCCCACCCCTGCAAAGACCATGAGTGGGGGACTGCATGGTGCCAACTGCCTCTGTCCCGTGGGGGAGGCACCCGAGGAAGTCTGTGGGCTGCTGGAATTGCTCTACATGTTTTTAAAGGAAGAGGTGTCACATGTGTGGGGTGTGGTGTGGTGTGCTTTGACATATGTAAAATTCCATCTGGCTACACACTTGAGATTTGCAAACTTTATTATGTGTTATATCCACCCACCCACAAAAAAGAAGGTGAGAATATTAGGCAATTTTGTTTAGTTTGGGTTTTGCGTCTGATTCATATCACTGCTAGGAGAAAGCTGGTGGGCTCTAGTCTAGCTTATTTGAGGTAAGTTCTCTGTGCTATATCCAGTAAAGAAA
This sequence comes from Typhlomys cinereus, assembly GCA_023101885.1. Lineage (NCBI taxonomy): Eukaryota > Metazoa > Chordata > Mammalia > Rodentia > Platacanthomyidae > Typhlomys > Typhlomys cinereus. Next base: position 158,725 of record JALPQD010000716.1, read on the forward strand.
GAGAAGTAGCTACTCCACCAACATCTTGGCTAACTCAAAGACTGACTTCCTGTATGCATGTGGTATACATGTATGCATATGGGTCTGTATACGTGCATGTGGACATGCATGCATACACATAGGTGTTAATGCATGCATATGGATTTGTGTGCATGCCTGTGAGTGTTCTTGTAGGTGTGCATGCATGCATGTGGATATGCATGTGTGCATGTGAATGTGCATGTAAGTGTTCATGTGTTGCAGTTAGCCTGCATGGTTGCTGACAGATGACCATCAGATGGCTTAAGGGAACAAGGGTTTTATCTTCGTACTGATAGTCCAGTTACAGTCTATAGTCCAGCTTGACGGGAGAGCACGCATCAGCACCAGGGCTGAGGGAACTGGCCACACTATATCTATTCCTATCTGAGATAGGAATGATCCTTACTTGCCAGACCAGCATGTCTGGCCAAGTGTACATAAGGATGCCAACTTCCTCAATCAGCTCTCGGTATTTTATTCCAGGGCCTAGCTCCACCCACCATGGACTGGGCCTTCCCCATCAGCTAATCTCCTGCAAGTTTGCTCTGGGCCTAACTCAACTACCAATTCTCTACAAATGTGCCCACAACTCAAACCCTCAACTGTCAAGTTGACACCTGTGTGTAACTATGACAGCATGTGAGTATGTACTTACAGGTTGTTCATGTTTGATTAGTTGATAATTAGCCAGAAGGTGGTGTTCATGTGTGTGCGCAGTTCTCACCTAACAAGGCGTCACCAAAGCTCCCGGTGTGCCTGTCTGTGAGGGAGCATCGGGCAGGGGGCGCCTGCTCTTGGAGCTCAGCGTTGGGGCGTGGCCGTCACGACAAGGCTCCTTTCTGGCTTGCGCTGGGGCGTTAGGCAGGGCTCTCTAGAGGTTCTATTCAGAACCACAGAGTGAATGCATACATACGAAAAGGAATCTATTTGGTTAACTTACAAGATAAAATCAGAGTAGTCTGACAGTTGCTGCGTGGAGCTGCTCAATCTTTGAGCTGAATAGCTCAGAATCCCAGTCTGGACTGAAGAGTGAAGGACCCCCACACAGTCTCAAGTCATCCCAGTCAGTTGCTGAAAACGCTGAAGACCAAGGGATGTCTGAACCTCAGTTGCCCTGGAAGGCCCAAGGGCTGGACTCCCACATCTGTAATGCACATCTGTAATGCACAGCAGCAAGGCCCAGGGGCTGGGCTCACACATCTGTAATGCACAGCAGCAAGGCCCAGGGGCTGGGCTCACACATCTGTAATGTACATCTGTAATGCACATCTGTAATGCACAGCAGCAAGGCCCAGGGGCTGGGCTCACACATCTGTAATGTACATCTGTAATGCACATCTGTAATGCACAGCAGCAAGGCCCAGGGGCTGGGCTCCCACATCTGTAATGCACAGCAGCAAGGCCCAGGGGCCGGGATCTGACGTCAACCAAGAACAGTAGCAGGAGCAGCAGCCACAGAGTGGAAGAAGGAGAAAGGCAGCAGATAAGTAGCGAACTCCACACAGCAAGTGGACACGGCAGAAGAGAAGGCGAGTCCCACCCTCTCACACTTCCCTTTTCCAGTCCACCGCTGGAAAGCTCCAAGGCTTGCCTTCACCATCCATTCTTCACAGCTGCGCCCCAGACTCAGCCTGCCACTGTCAAGCCAACCCCTGAACCTAGTTCTCATGCTGGGCAGCTCGCTCCTGGTCTCCCGTGTTCGGGGAGATGCATTGCATGAGCTGCTCCTTGGTGGGGTGCGGGTGGGCTCACAGCTCTGTCCATCACAGTTGCATGACCAGTGGATGCTTGCAAAGCACTGGGTGTTAAACCCCAAATCTCCAGGCAGGCAAAACCCCCCACATCTGGTCCCTGGAAGCCAAGTGTGCGGAAAGGCTGCCGAGCTGCAAAGTGGGGGATTCTGATCCTGGTCCTGCCTCCTTTCTTCTATCACACTGCAGGGCACTGTGGGGTGCTGTGGGGGCACTGCGGGCACTGTGGGCACTGCGGGCACTGTGGGCACTGGGGGCACTGTGGGCACTGCGGGCACTGTGGGCACTGCGGGCACTGTGGGCACTGCGGGCACTGTGGGCACTGCGGGCACTGTGGGTACTGTGGGCACTGCGGGCACTGTGGGCACTGCAGGCACTGTGGGCACTGTGGACACTGAGGACACTGTGGGCACTGCGGGCACTGTGGGCACTGTGGGCACTGTGGGCACTGCAGGCACTGTGGGCACTGCTGGCATTGTGGGCACTGCGGGCACTGCGGGCACTGTGGGCACTGTGAGCACTGCGGGCACTGTGGGCACTGTGGGCACTGCGGGCACTGTGGGCACTGCGGGCACTGTGGGCACTGTGGGTACTGTGGGTACTGTGGGTACTGTGGGCACTGCGGGCACTGTGGGCACTGCGGGCACTGTGGGCACTGAGGACACTGTGGGCACTGTGGGCACTGTGGGCACTGTGGGCACTGCGGGCACTGCGGGCACTGTGGGGGCACTGCAGGCACTGTGGGCACTGCAGGCACTGTGGGGGCACTGCAGGCACTGCAGACACTGGGCACTGCAGGCACTGTGGGGGCACTGCAGGCACTGCAGACACTGGGCACTGCAGGCACTGCGGAGCATGGCGGGCAAGTCACTTCTGAGTGCCTTTCTTCTCTTCTGTGAAACAAGATTGTCAAGTCTGGCTCCGACATGGCTCAGTGGGCTGAATGACAGGGGCCAATGTGTGCTGGGCACAATGTGGCTGTCATAGTTAGGCACAGGTGTCGCCTTGATGGTTGCGGGTTCGAGCACTGGGCACATTTGCAAAGAACCAGTGGTTGGCTTAGATCCTAAGCAAGTCCGCAAGATGGGGAAGGCCCAGCCATGGGGGGTGGGGCTCGTCCCAGGCTAGGAGAGGGAGCTGGTTGAGGAAATTGGCATCCTTTGGCACACTTAGCCAAACATGCTGGTCTGGCAAGTAGGGATCATCCTTCTCTCAGCAGACCTGTAGATATTTGGATGTGCTGCAGCCAGTTCTGTTGGTCCTTGGTATTAGTGTGGGCTCCCTCCCAAGCTGAACAAGGGACTGTAACCTGGTGGGCTGCACACACACACGCACACACACACTAGTATACACACAGATATACACACGCACACACTATCACACACACAGATATACACACATGCACACACTAGTATACACACAGATATACACATGCACACACTAGTATACACACAGATATACACACGCACACACTAGTACACACACAGATATACACACATGCACACACTTGTATACACACAGATATACACACGCACACACTATCACACACACAGATATACATACATGCACACACTAGTATACACACAGATATACACATGCACACACTAGTATACACACAGATATACACACGCACACACTAGTACACACACAGATATACACACATGCACACACTAGTATACACACAGATATACATACATGCACATACTAGTACACACAGATATACATACATGCACACACTAGTATACACACAGATATACATACATGCACACACTAGTATACACACAAATATACACATGCACACACTAGTATACACAGATATACATACATGCACATACTAGTACACACAGATATACATTCATGCACACACTAGTATACACACAGATATACACACATGTACACACTAGTATACACACAGATATACACACATGCACACACTAGTATACACACAGATACACACACGTGCACACACATATCCAGAGATACAGACACACATGCACACACTTGTATACACACAGATACACACACATGCATACACACAGAGGAAATACAGACACACGTGCACACACACAGAGAAATGCAGACACACATGCACACACTTGTACACACACAGATACACACACATGCACACACACAGGAAATACAGACACAATGCGCACACACACACAGAGAAATGCAGACACACATGCACACACTTGTACACACACAGATACACACACATGCACACACACAGGAAATACAGACACATGCGCACACACACACAGAGAAATGCAGACACACATGCACACACACCTTGATGCTGTGGAAACAGAGAGGCAGAGATTGGCCTGGCCTCGGGCAGTCATACCACAGTGCACTGGAGGAGTGAGATGTGTCCCTGAAAGAGGCCAGATGTCACGCTGAGGACCTGGAAACTCTTGTGTACCCGTCCTGCCTCACGCAGAGCCCGTCCTGCCTCACACAGAGCCCGTCCTGCCTCACGCAGAGGCTGCAAGGAATCCTCAGCGAACACGTCTGTGAAGTGCTCTGTGCCCAGCGTGGGGACATGTCAGGAAGCACCGTGGACGGGAAGACCTGATCTTGCGGAGCTGTGTTCAGAAGCAGGAAGCAAACAAACCCAGCAGTAACACGACGGCGGCAGGGGCACTTGTAGGAAAAGGACCAGAACAGAGGAGAAGTCACTGCGAGGAGACACGGCTGTGCCCGGCTCACCTCAGACTCCCTGGTTGACTGCCAGCCCTTGGGTGTGAAGTGGGAGGGCTGTGTGATCCGGGTTCTAGAAATCTCAGCCAGTGTGTGGAGGGCAAATGGCTCCACCGCTTTCCCGCCGTGGGACTTGGTGTGGTCAGGGACGTAGTAACCGTCACGTTAGTTCGATCCTTCACTGACTCAGAGAGGCAAGAAGGGGCATGAGCCGGGGACAGCAGGGGGTGGGGCAGGAAAGGAGAGAAATCAGGACAGGGCCCAGGAGCTGAGGCACCAAGGCCTCTCCCTCTGTGGGGTACCAATGTATCAGAAACGAACAAATACGAACCAAATCTTGACACCCATTTGATTTCAAACAAACAAGAATACTTTTTTTCCCTTTTTCCATGATTCTGTGTATGTATATATGGTGTGTGAGGCTGTGCATACGTGTTCACGTGTGTGTTGGTCAAGTGTGTGTGCGGGTGCATGTGCATATGTGTGCATGTGTGTGCATGTGTGTGGAGGCCTGCTGTTGATTTGGAAATTATACTTGGTCACTCTGCCACCTTATTCTTTTGAGACAGGCTCTCTAATGAAGCCCCACTCTTACTGATGGGACTAGTTGACCAGCTTGTCCTGGGGACTCCTGGTCTCCACCTTCTAAGTGCCGGAAGTACAGACAGGCCGCCCCGCCCACCGTGGGATTTGGGGTTCCAAACTCTGGCCCTTTTGCTAATGCATACCAAGCACTTTGCCCCCAAAATTCTTTTTGAAGTATTCTGCCCCAAATACTGCCTGGGACATATCGATGGTAAAAAAAAAAAACCGTATTCACTGCTTGTCTCAAGTTCAAAGTTCAAGTCCTTTTGTCCTGGCAATCCTGCCTCTCAACTACTCTGTGAGACCTGAGGCCTCTGCCTCACGGGTCTGCAGGAAAATGAGGCCACACCTGAAGAGGACCATGAATGTCCCAATATGAGCCTTGCTCAAGCGAGGACCCCACCCCCAAAGGTGTGCTGAGACTCTTCCAGAAAGCAGGCAAACGGGTCCCTAACCAAGGCCTGGCGTTCTGAGACTCGGATCTTCTCTCGAAACTTGTCAAAGTCAAGAAGTACCCACCAGGGTCTTTTTCTCCTACAACGCTTGAGCACTGGGACCCCTGGATTTCTTGTGGAGGGGTCCTTGGCCCACTTGAAGGGTCCCAGTGGACATACTGTGGACAGGTGCTGGACGCACTCTGGCTGGGGCTGTCGGGCAGTCACATAGGCACTGGGGGGCTTCCGGATCTCGGGGTGGAGCCAGGAGAGGGCTGGTCTGGGGTCTCTCCTCCTTCTGCCCCTGACCCACAAAAGCGGGGTCAGCTGCTTACCCTGACTCCGGGCCCACGTCACCCCAGCTCTCTGTCCACTCCAGCCAGCGCAGGGTCAGCCTGCCGTGAAGCCCCTGGCCTGGGCAGCCCTTGCTGGTCAGCGGCCAGCGGCAGATGCCTACTGCTGGCTGCCCTCCAAGGACAAGCCTGTTCTCCCAGCGCCTTGCTGGGGGACAAGCCAGCCTCGGTCCCCGAGGGCGTCACTATCTCCTCTCCCTCATCTTTACTCCCTGTGATGTCGCCTAGGGAGGGAGCCCTGATGTACCCCACATCTCCTTGATAAGTTTCATTTGCTAGTCACACCCCTTGGGAATAGCTGTCTCCTTGGTTTATTTTTATCTTTATGAAGCCCAGTCACACAAGGTCATTTGCATGCAAGAATGTACTTTGAACACATCCTTCCCCCTCCACCCATTGGTTCCCTTTGCTCCGCAATCTCACTTCTACTTTCATTTAATCTCCACATGTATGGGTTTATATGTATCTATAAAGTCTAAAGCCAATGAGAGGAAACATGACCCGAGTCCTTCTGAGACTGGCTTAACTCGCTGGATATGACTGTCTCCACTCACTATTTCCCTGCAAATGACCTAACTTCATTCTTCCCAGCTGAACAAAAATGTCCTTTCTGTGTATACGCCACGCTGTCTTGATCCATCTTTGTTGCTGGGCTTCTGGGTGGCCTCTGTGACGCAGCCGTCGTGAATTGTGCCGCACAGTGCACACCGGTGTGCACCCGGATGAGGTGGGGTCTTTTGGGGTGATCTGTTACTTCCAAGGGGAAGGATGTTGCCTGAGGCCCAGCAGGGGGAGATGCGGAGCACGTCCCTGGGTTGGTCGCTCTCTGCTCTTCTGGCCTGGGAGGGATCCTCGCTATGGCCCTGGGGCACCAGCTTCCCTGCCCCCCCCACCTCGGGCCTCCACAGCCCCCTTCTCTCCAGGCAGGGCCCTGGCCCTGTCTGCTAGCACTCTTACACAGCCCCCACCCCCGGTCCATGACCCCTCCGGCCCTCGCATTTCTGGCCCACCTCTTGTGGGCTCTGCTCCTGCCCCGGCCATGTGGCAGACATCTCTAGGAGACTAGATCTAAGGAAGAGCCTCGAAGCTCCCTCCCGTCCAAACCCTGCTCATCCTCCTCTTCCTCATCTCAGCACTCCTTCCTCTCTATTCTGACTCTGCTTTTCTCCCCAACTCCACCGATGGGAGTCCCGTCCTCCCAGTGGTTTGGGTCAAAGACCCTGAGATCTTCTAGGACCTGCTATTCTAAAGGAACACTCTAAATCCAGCTGAGTCCTTACTCCAAACCCAGCCTGCTTGGACGCCGTGGCGGCTGCCGCCTCAGCCACAACCCATCTGACCTGCTCCAGGGTGCCATGACCTCACCTGGGGCGCCGTGCCCCCTCACCCGGGGCGCCGTGCCCCCTCACCCGGGGCGCCGTGCCCCCTCACCCGGGGCGCCGTGCCCCCTCACCCGGGGCGCCGTGTCCCCTCACCCGGGGCGCCGTGTCCCCTCACCCGGGGCGCCGTGCCCCCTCACCCGGGGCGCCGTGCCCCCTCACCCGGGGCGCCGTGCCCCCTCACCCGGGGCGCCGTGCCCTCTCACCTGGGGCGCCGTGTCCTCTCACCTGGGGTGCCGTGTCCTCTCACCTGGGGTGCTGTGCCCTCTCACCTGCTCCACTGGGCGTCTGGCACTCTCCATTCCCATGGGCCTCTGCATCAGCTCCTCTTCAAGAGCCATCACCACCGACAGGTCGCCGTGGGGGCCTGCGGGGGCTCCCTGGACACTCCAGGGCCGCCCTCGTGGCAGTGTCCATGCCCTGAGAGATGGTCCTGCCACCGGAGTCCACTCTTCCCCTTGGGCTTCCTGCTCTCCTGTGCGCTGCGGAAGCACCAACCTGTCCCCCCACCCCCCACCCCCGACTTGGCCCACTCCCTCCGCCTGGACGCCTCTCCTGGCCCCCACAAGGACAAGCCGTCACTGCTCTGACCGCCCTGTGACGCGACTGTCACCTGCTCCAACCCAGTCGCACCCATGCCCTCGCCCCCTTGCTCCCCGGTCCTTTGCCCTCAGCACCTAACTCACTGTTGCTGACCCCGGCGTCGCCAGAAGCAACCCCAGGTCAGGAATCTTTGTCCCGAGCAGCTGGAATGATACCAGCACATAGTAGGTCCTCAGACACATCAGCTCAGCAAGGCTGGTTACTCCTCCTTCCTCTGCGCTCTCCGGTGCAGGAGGCGGTGCGGGCGGCTGGCCAGGTGCACTGCGTGTCCCCTGGCCCAGTGACCTGGGAACCAGCGCAGGAAGGGCTCGGCCGGAAGCAGCTCCTCTGGCTGGTCCAGCTAACAGAAAATAAACCCCCTCTGTCAGGTTCCGCTGAGCTCCGTGGATCTGACTGGCTTTGGGGTGGTTCCTTCTCCTCACTGATCTCCTGTTCAAACTCTAAGGGGCCCAGTTGAACTCATTACACAAGCCTGCAGCAAAGGCACCTACGCCCAGAGCTGTTTCCGTCCATTCACTCCCCGTGGCGGGTGGAGCTGCCTGGGCCTCCTCACATCAAAGGACGCCACTCTGATGCAAGCAGGCCGCAGGCACCTTGGACAGCCTCTTGCATGCGGCACAGGACCCTGGAGAGCCGCAGATTCCAGGAACCACTGTGAAGGCTCACAGGGGGCCCTGAAGAGAGGACGGATTTCCTGGCTTCCAGAATTTTCTACTGCTGCCGTCAGGACTTGGCTCGTTCTGATGATTGCAAAAGGCCGTAGTTCCCCCAACGGGGCAACTCACGGGCCAGGCTGCTCTGCCAGGGAATCTTTGAGCAGTCTATCCTGTGGGGGCCTGGCGCCCCACTAGACAGTGGGGGACGCTCGCTGTAGGGGCAGCAGGGGGAGGAAGATGCAACCCAGAACTGGTGCTTCATTTGTGCCTCTAGGTGGCAAGCAGACCTAGGGGGACCCAGACACTCACTGAGCTCTTACTGAAAGAATGAATGGCATTCGCTAAGGAGAAACATCAGCTAATGTTCCAGAAAGATGTCGAGGTTCATCCCAGAAACCGCTGGAGAGTCAGGCAATTCTGGGTTCAAGTCCCAGTTCCCCAAGAAAAATCTAGAGGATATGTACTTTTCCAAATAAGTCTTGCCCCCTAGTACCCCCTCGCCATCAGCATATTGAAAGGTATGACATCACAGTTGGTCCCCCGTCCTCAAGCACGCAGGAGGCAGCAGTGAGGGGCAGCACAGGCTCCTGGGAGTCACGCCGTATCGAGGTCTTCCTCTCTAGAGCACCCTGTGCTGCCTGGCGTCCCCCAAGCACTGTGTTACACTGGATGTCTCCACTCGCTTGACTCACGGGGGAGGTGAGCCCCCCAGGAAAGGGCGACACCTCCTTGTCTGCGCTTGAAAACCATCCCAGGAACTGGTCAGCCCCTGTCCCCCCCGCCCCAGCCTGGCTCCTGGCTGTCCCCAGGCCACCCTGATACCCCAGTCACCGTCTGCATGAAATAGAGTGAAGTTGTGAGCCGCGTATGATGCGTCTGGAAAATTACCTGTGATCACCTTCTTTTTATATTTCATTTAATTTTATCTTTTCAAAAACTATTCAGGGGGCTGGAGAGGTGGCTCAGGGGTTAAGCCTCCACCTTGCAGGCGGAAGGTCCTGAGTTCGGATTCCAGATCCCACGTATAGACGCCAGGCGGAAGCGGGGGCGGCCTGCGCTTCTGGTCCTGGTAGGGCGGAGCCTGTGAATCCCGGGGCAGAAGGAGGTGGAGGCGTCCATGGTGGTTCGCGAATTCGTCCGTGGTTCTACACACACACACACACACACACACACACACACTCGCGCGCGCGCACATACACATGCATGCAGTTGAGTAAATAATAATAAAAAAAAAATTTAAAAAAAAAAACTCTTCAGGTGTGTTCCCCCTCTAACTCCCTCACAGGAAGAAGAGAAGGATCAACCCCAAAGGCAGCCGCAGTAAAGCAACCCCCAGAGCTGACCGCACGCGCAGCAGCGAGTGCTCCCCCCCACCCCCCGTGTCCTCGTGGCTTTGGGGTCTCTACAGCATCAAGAAGTGTCGCAGTACAGAACTGTAGAAATGACCCCGAGCGTCTAGTCCTTGTCGGGTGTGACGTGCGAGCGACCCCCACAAGTCTGGATCTTTAGTTGTTGGGAAGGTCATGGCCCCTTCAGGAGGGGGAGCCTTGCAGGAGGAAACAGCACAGGGGTGGGCCTGGAGGTGGGCAGCCCCGCCCTGCTGCAGTGAGTGAGTCGGCTCTGGAGCTCGCAGCAGCTCTCGGCCTCCATGATGTCTGCAGTGACCGGGGCCTCTCCAGCTTCTGCCGCCAGCCACACCTGTTCTGCCATAGGGAACCTTATCTCACCTCTGCAACTAAGTTGAATACATCTCCCTTTCTCCCTTAAGTTGCTTGAGTGGTGTCTGCAGCAACAGAGACGAGTAACTGGTGGTCTTTCTTTCCTATATTTCATAAGGAAGCTAATTTTGGCAAGTGAACCTTTATATAGCATAAATATTTTCAAAAACATGACCCTACATTATGCCAAGGAATGTCTTGTGCATCAAAATAACAACTGTGGGACTTAACTTTTATGACAGATTGAGGTGTGTGTGTATGCATGTGTATGTATTATATGTGTGTTATATGTTGTGCTTATGTGTGTTGTGCTGTGTATGTATGTATTGCGCATTGTGCTTGTATGTATGTGTGTGTTGTGTGTTATGCTCTCTCTGTATGTGTGTGTTATATATGTATGTATTCTGTTTTGTATATGTTGGATATATGTGTTGTGTTGTGCTATGCATGTGTATTGTGTGTGTTGTGATATGTGTTATATATGTATGTGTTCTATGTGTTGTATATGTGTGTGTTATGTTATGCATGTTGTGTATGTATGTTGTGCATGTGCTATGTGTTGTGCATGTGTGTTACATTGTACATGTTGTGTATGTATATTGTGTATATGTTGTGCATGTGTGTTGTGCTATGTATTGTGTATGTGTGTGTTATGTTATGCATGTTGTGCATGTATGTTGTCCATGTGTGTTATGTTGTGCATGTGCGCGTTGTGTATGCATGTACTATGTGCTGTGCATGTGTGTGTTATGTTATGCATGTTGTGCATGTATGTTGTCCGTGTGTGTTATGTTGTGCATGTGCGCGTTGTGTATGCATGTGCTGTGTGTTGTGCATGTGTGTGTTATGCATGTTGTGCATGTATGTTGTCCGTGTGTGTTATGTTGTGCATGTGTGCATTGTATATGCATGTGCTGTGTGTTGTGCATGTGTGTGTGCACCTGTCATTCTGTATATGACTCTGGACTTACCACTTACCTGTGTCCCCCTCCACCCCAAGCCGAGGCATCGAGCTTCCTTCCATTGCAGCTGCTCCTTCCGTACAAGCCCCTCTGGACGGCTCCCAGACCAGCTACTGTCCCAGGCCCGAGGTACCGACTGTGTGCGAGTTAACCTGGTGTGTGACCAGTGAGTTACACGGCTGAGTTCATTTTAACCATTTACAAGACAAATGAAGCAGCGGGGGGCGGGGGGGCACCCTCTGAGCTCCATGTGGGTCTCACTAAATACTAGTCACTCACCGTCTTTTTCACAGCCCTCTGACCAAGACCTGGATGCATGTCTGTGTGCCCGCAATGCCATGCGTGGTCCCTCTTCCTCCAGTCTCCTGCCGTCAGTCCTCCACTTGGAAGCCAATGCCCGTCCTGTGGTCCACTCGGGACATTACTCTGACAGTTGTCCGTGCTCTGGTATGTCATTCCCTTACCACACCACTCCCGGTCACACTTCTCCTGCCCCCCCCCCGCCAAGCTACTGCCCCACCCCCCGCACCACTCTGCTGTAGAACTCTCTAGAAGCTTCTCTCATTCCATCCTGACCCCACTTCCATCAGGCCTCTCTGCTCTCGTGTCCACAAAGCGTCTCTTCTCACGCCCCCCAGTAACTTGGCGAGCAACCCGACCCCATCTGTTGCACTTGTGCTCAGCCTCCTGGGATTTTTAGCTCACTTGGGCCTTGTTCCTGGAGATTCGCTCCTGCCCTGGCCTCTGGACGCCCACACACCCGTGGTCTGCCGCGCAGGCTTCTGGTTCTCGGGGCCCGGTGCTGGCTCCACTTCTTCTTGGTCCCACATACACTGAAGCATCCTGGTGCTCGGTCCTCTGCTTGACTGTCCGTCTCCCCAAGGGCCCACTGAGGTTCGCAGCCAGAGCTTTAAAGCCAGACTCGCAGCTCCGAGCTTTAGATGGCAGATGCGTTTCTGGCAGATCCGCCCCTGGTTCTAGATGCGCGCACACCAGTGCCTGGTTAGCGCCTCCCTGGAATGTTCAGTAGCCATCTCTAGGTGAACATACCAGGCGCATCGCCCCGTAGACCAGCTTCTCTGAAGTCTTCCTTCCTCCGCAAGGACCCCTTGCTGGGGTGCCGCCTCTGATGCCTGCTTCTCATAGCTACAGCTGACCGTTGGGAACCCCGGAACGCCACCAAGTGTCTCTGGAGTCGGCAACTGGGCTGGCCCAGGCCTCTGTCATCTGCTGCTAGCTCAGTGGGGACCCTGCCTGCTGCCCCCTGCCCTCTGTTCTCCATTTGAGCACTAAAGCTGTAATCCATGTTGGACCATGCATTAGCTCACAGCCTCCATCTAGAACTCGGGTGTCCCAGCGCCTCGTCCCTCCCAGTCTCCCCCCTCTCCGTGTCCCCCATGCCGGCCTCCTTTCATTCCTCAGACTATCCGCCATCATGGTCTCTGCGGGCCTCAGACTTGCTCTTTCTCTTCACTCTGTTGAAGCAGGACTCTCTCCTCTCTCTCTCTCTTCTCTCTCTCTCTCTCTCTCTCATAAGTAGATAATTAGGAAAGCACCTCTTTCCCCTCTGTTTTGTGCCCTCCTAGGCCCTCAGAGACATTGGCTCTACCTGAGGCATCTCCCCTCAGTGGAATCTGAGCGCCTAGGTCAGGGGCTTTACGTGGAGACTGGCCAGGCGATGCTCGCCCGGGGCAGATGCTCCACCATCCCTGGAGGACGTGGGTGGAGGTCACAGGCTGGTATGAAGACCTGGAGGAAGGCGGGGAAGCCGCCGGCCTGGACTCCAGCGCACCTTGCAGAGCAGACTCAGACCTTCATGGGGCAGTCCGAGGAGTTGTCTTCTGGAACGTTCTTTCTCAGTTAGAAGCGTTTGGAGGAAGCCGCTGGGCCAAGGTAATCTGCGTTTTCTAGGAGCTCAGTCCCCACGAGCCGTGGCTACGCTGAGTCACTGTGATGGGCTGCGGGAAGCCACCTCCTCCCCAGACTGCTGGACGGGCAGGCCCCTCCTTTCCGCCTCCCCTCAGCCTGGACAGATCTTAGGGGTGACCAAGGGCAAGAAGCCAGCGGAGCTCCGTCCGCAGAGACGCCACCAGGAGTGCGGTGGGCGAGGAGCAGGACCTACCACAGACCCTCTTGAGATGGAGCCCATCAGAAGCACCCGTGGCGGTTCCCACCGGCATCCACTCACCCAGACAGCATCTGCCGGGCCTGCTGGGCTCGCCTTCCTCGCAGGCCATCTCTACTGACCCCACAAGGTGGAGACTCCTTCCCAGGCCCCTCCCATCCGGCTCCGCCAGACTCTCACTGCACAGGAAATCACAAAGAATTTCCACATTGCGGTGGACATACACCTGATTGTTCAGCTGTCAGAGGAGTGCAGGGAACTCGCAGCTCGGGAAGAACGTTCTGTGCCTGGGCCTTGGGCTCCGGATTCTTTCCTACCTTCTCGCCGGCCAGCCTGCCGTGTTCCTGACAGTGACCTCCTGTGACCTGAGCGGCGGGCCTGGGACATGCACCACCTCCCAAGGTCGCAGGGCCTCTGGGAGCACACCGGGGCCTGTCACATGACCCCAGCAGGTTTTCAATGTCCCCAGCTTTAACAGGACAGACCCAGGTCAGTGCAGGGTACGGGGACAGAGACCCGCCGGGGGAGTTCTGCGAGGGGGCGTGGTCCAAATGCGAGAGCCCCTGGTCTACACAGGATCCACCTGTCCCTCTCTCGTTCCAGGGTGTGCGTGTCCAGCGAGGCAGCCCAGTCTCGCATCACGTCCATCTCCAGTGGAGGGAAGGTTCTTTTCCAGTTCCCACCTGCTGAAGTAAATACAGTGAACTTGCCGCATTGGCCAGTGGGTTTGCTGATAGGGATGAAGGCTTCTGTCCTTCTGGGGAAAGAAGGAAAGAGAACAGAACAAATCGATATTTGAGCTCTTTCCGTCCTTCTTCTACACTAGCTGGTCTAGTACTTAGTTCCTTCCATCCTTCTTCTACACTAGCTGGCCTGGTACTTAGTTCCTTCCATCCTTCTTCTACACTAGCTGGCCTGGTACTTAGTTCCTTCCATCCTTCTTCTACACTAGCTGGCCTGGTACTTAGTTCCTTCCATCCTTCTTCTACACTAGCTGGCCTGGTACTTAGTTCCTTCCATCCTTCTTTGACATCAGCTGGCCTGGTACTGTGGAAAGAGTCTCAGTACCTAAATATAAGAATAAGAAGGATCTGGGCTTGAATCCCAACTGCAGGAAGTCCACAGATGTGTCCCCACAATAGGACTCAGAGACGCCGCCCTTCTGCCCTTCACCGAGGAGTGATTCCCTGATCTGGGGCATGGGTGATCCCGCGGTGAGAGGTGATTCCATGACTAGGGCGTGGGGGTCGTGGTGAGGGGTGGTCGTGTACGTGGGCTGTTCCATGATGATGGGTGGTTCTGCGCAGCCCCGTGGAGAGAGGCAGTTCCACGACCGGGCGCGCACACTGTTCTGTTGTGAGCAGCGAGTCTGTGATCTAGGGCGTGGTGGTTGTGGGGAAGGTGGTGCTGCGGTTGGAGGCGATTGCACGACCTAGTGGGTGGACAGGCCCGTGGTAAGATGTAATCGATTCCGTGACCCAGTGCATTAGTGGTTTGGCGGTGAGAGGTGTCTGCCGGGTGAGAGGCCGTGCCACAAAAGCCACTTCGCGCAGATGAAATGGAGCTGCAGAGCGGTCGGGGTTGTACAGCCGAGGAAAAGTGTCTGAGAAGTGTCTCGGCCCCGAAGCTGAGCCTTGTGGCGATTCTCCAGGATCGGGCTGAATCTGGGACTTGTCAGGCAGACCCTAGGCTGGGTGGCATTTGGGCTGCACACCTTGTGCTGCGATGCCCTGGGACGCTGTCACTGAGCACGTCGACGCCTGTCCCTCTGCTGGCTGCCGGAGGTCTGAAGAGGCCCCCGAAACAATCCCAGGATGTCTGTGTCCGTCAGTTTTCCATCAGCATAAGGAGCATGCGGGTCGACCAGCTGGTCCCGACAGCAGGGCCGCGCTGCCTCGCACTTTGGTGGTTTCGGCTTCTCCGTGGGCTTTGCCGCTGCTTGGGGTCCCGAGTGAGACAGTACAGCGTGGTGGAAACAAAAAAAGAGGCAGAGACTGGGGGCCCCATCCTCTCTGAGGACACACTCCCAGAGCCCTGAAGCCCCCCGCAGTGCCCCCTCCTTAAAAGTGCTCGGACCTTCTAACGCCCCGTGTTGAGGACTAAGCCCGATCGCCCTCAGGGGACACTAGAAACCCAAACTA
This sequence comes from Typhlomys cinereus, assembly GCA_023101885.1. Lineage (NCBI taxonomy): Eukaryota > Metazoa > Chordata > Mammalia > Rodentia > Platacanthomyidae > Typhlomys > Typhlomys cinereus. Next base: position 174,153 of record JALPQD010000716.1, read on the forward strand.
CAGCCCTTCACCCCGACCCTTCCTACGGCCTCATGCTCCCTTACAGCACGGCATGCTCTCCCTGCACGCTGAGAGCTCCCAAAGGATTAAGTGTCCCATGAATTCTCCAGGTCCAAGTCCAAGGTCTCCTGGGAGTTTCCAGATAAGCTCACGGGTCCCTACGGGAATTAAAAAGTAATCTGCACACTTCCATTCTACAGTGACGCAGGGCAGACATTCCCATCCCCCGAAGGAAGAAGGGGGATAGAAGGGAGGTGCTGGACCAGAGCAACACAGGAGCCTAGCCCAGTAAAATATTCACGAGCCTCGTGAAGGCATGCGGGGCACGCTGGTGGGGGGTGTGACCAGGATAGAGGGTGTCCCAGGGCATGCTGGTGGGGAGTGTCCCAGGGGTAGAGGGTGTCCCAGGGCACGCTGGTGGAGGGGTCCCAGGGCATGCTGTGGAGGGGTCCCAGGACACACTATGGGAGGGGGTCCCAGGATACACTGGTAGAGGGTGTCTCCCAGGGGCTTTGGCAGCTTTGGCCCCTGAGGCTCTGCTGATAGCGACCCACAGGGCCTCTCCCTTGAGCAGGCTCTGACTAGTCCTGCAGCTTTCCTGTCCAATTCCTGTCCAATGAGTGGCCAGGCTCCTTGTTTCAGAGTTCACAGCTGACAAAGACACATGCTGCACGGGGGGGTGGGGTGGGGGGGGTGGGGGGGCACAGAAGGAGTGTCTGCAGGTGCAAGTAACTAGCGACAATCCCAGAAGCCAGAGAGCCGGCTCGAGTAAAAGAACCTGCACACAAACCTGGAGACCTGTGTTTGTGCTCCGACGCCTTAAGTGCTGGAAGGAGAGAACCAGCCTCAAAGTCGTCTCTATTAAAAGTCGGTTCTTTCACTCTAGCTACAGCTCTTGGGCTTTCAGTATTGGACATGGATCCGGGACCTCGCCCTTGCGACAAAAGCACTTAGCAATATCCTCGGCCCTCTCTGTTTACTTTGAGGCAGGGCCTCTAGTGTCCCCGGCTGACCTTCAGCTTTTAATCCGCCCGCCTCAGCCGCCCAAGCAGCAGTGACCACAGGCCCATACCACCAGCCCGGGCTCCACTGCTGCATGTTAAGAATTCTTCACATATTTACCTTCCTTACTCAAGTCCGGGTTTTTCAAGTGGCTTTCTGTATTTGAGGAGTTTAACATTCATGGGTCATAAATACCTGGAAACAAGGGCGCCTCCACTGAACCTCTGCAGGCGTCTTCCTTGCAGTCCGGCATGGCTTACCTTGTGCCTGTGTCATCGGTGGCTCAGAGATGGCGGAGGCTGGGGACGGATGCGGCAGTTTCTGTGGCTGATGGTTCTGGTATGGTGGAAAGGGCGTGGTGGGCGGCAGAAGCTGAAGGCAGCCCAGGTCACATCTGTCATCATGGCACATCGAGAGGTCGTCACGGTTAGAGTCTGGTGTCAAGTCGGCAACTGAAGGCTCTGCGCGCTGGGCACAGCTGTGAGGTACTGGAGTTGAGCTAGGCCCCAAGCCTGCAGAGCGTCTAAGGGACTCGGGTTGCCAGGCTTGCCAGCCTCACGTGCTGAGCCACCTCGCCAGCCCTCAACGCTCGGGTTTAAGTGGAAAGAGCGAACCTAAGCTGAAGGGCTTCCTTGTTTCTCCACAGCAGCTGGAAAATGCTTCTCCAGGGCGGCACACAGCACTTGACGCGTAACCGACACACGGGAAGAATCGGAGCTGCTGTGCAGCTGTTTATCTGAAAAACACAAAACCCACTGAAAGATTAACAAAAAGCTAAACACGAAACCACGATACACATAGAACAAATCACCTAAGATGACAGCTCTCTACGTGCCTCGGCTAACACACTCAGGACGCCGAGGGGCTGGCGAGGCGGCTCGGGGCACAAGGTGACCTGCGTTCACCCCCAGAGCCCACATGGTGGAAGAGGAAAGTTGTCCTCTGACCTCCACATGGGGGGCCTGGCACATCAGACCTGCTCACACACACACACCTGCTCACCCTTGGGGGACAAAGAGATCTGCACCCAGGGAGCCTTTGAGCCGGTCACTAGAATTTTTCCCACCAGAAAGATGACACGGAAGAGTGGGAGAGGGACCACTACAGACTAGGAGCAACCAACAGCCTGCCCGGGCTGAGTCCAAACAAACATGAAAAGCACATCTCTAAACAACAAGTTCAGCCCACTAACTGGCTCAGCGGAGAATATTTGTGGGGTTTGTGAAGGGCTTTGTCATAGTTAGGCACGGGTGTCAACTTCACAGTTGAGGGTTTGAGCTCTGGGCACATTTGTAGAGAATTAGTAATTGAGTTAAGCCCACAGCAAACCTGCAAGGGATTGTCTAGCTGCTGGGGAAGGCCCAGCCCATGATGGGAGGGACTAGGCCCTGGAATAAAATACAGAGAGCTGGTTGAGAGAGTCAGCATCCTTCTGTTCATTTGGCCAGACATGCTGGTCTGGCAAGTAAGGATTGTCCATCTCTCAGCCATTATGTGGTGATAGTGTGGCCAGTTTCCTCGGCCCCAATGTTGGTGTGTGCTCTCCCGTCAAGCTGGACTGAGAACTGTAACCAGACTGTCATAAGAAAATTAACATGCCTGCATCCCTGGGTTCCCCAAAAATGGAGAAAAAGTATTTTTAGGTAAGTGAAATAATATGAGATTTATAACTTTTCTCACAGCAAAACCAAATATAAATGTGCACTACACATGCATATTTGCCTTGCTTTATGCATTCTAAAAAATGGATTTTATGACTCCAAATACCTTCTATTTACAGACATATATGTTTAAATGCATATGCCAAGAATGGTTATTGCTGTGGGATTTATAATATCCACCTAAAACTCATTAAAATCAATAACATTTAACTTGAAGATGCTTTCCTCGGTGGTCTACCAATGATCTAGGACTCGTGCTCCAGCAGCTCAGACACGTGTCATCAAGAGCAACCAGATGAAGCCCCGTGGAAAAGACTCAAAAATAGGAGGGGGACAGGCAGGGGGATGAAGGGTTGTAAGGAGAAGAGGAGGGGATGGGATTGGGTATTAAGGGGTAAAATAGCATAAATTCATTATATTCATTGATGTAATGTGAAAAATAATATATCATTATTATTATAGTACACACATGAAAAGGTACCATAACAAAGTCACCAGGTATAGTGGGATATGTGTGTCCCTCTGAACTCAGACACCTGAGGTAAGAGGACCAAGGAGGAAGGAAGGAAGGGAAGGGGGAAGGAAGGAATGAATGGGGACGTACTGGAAGGACGGAATCCGTAGGAAGTCAGTAAGGCAGGCGGAAGGCAGTAAGGGAATGCGGAAGTGCCTTCGTGAAGGAGGAAGGAAGGACGGAATGAAGCATGACGAGGACGTAAGGAGGCAGAAAGAAGGGAGGACCCGAAGGAAGTGACGGATGCCAAGAAGTAAGGGAACGGCGGAAGGACGGAAGGACGGAAGGACGGACGGAAGAGGAAGGAAGGACTGGTAAGGATGACTGACTGAGGGAAGCTGCAGGCGATGAGGAAGGCAAGAGGAAGAAGGAAGGATGAATGAAGGAAGTAAGTCTTACGGTACGGACTGGAATGATGAAAGAAGCGGAGGAACGGGCGGAAGGAAGGAAGGGACTTACGGAAGGAGGAATTACCTTCCTTTCAGACTAATTAATTTCCTTCATTTATTACTTCTTAATTATTTCCTTCAGTACTACTTACTTCATTACTTACTTATTAACGGACGGAATGTTAAGGCTAATTCATTCTTCCTTCAGTTAGGTGCATTATTTACTTAATTACTACGTAATTACGGATGCCTTACTTATTAATTCCTTACTTCCTTCATTACTTACTTACTTCCTTCATTCCTGACTGCCCTTGCCTTAGGGGAGGAAGAGGCAAGAGAAGGAGGAAGAAGAAGGGAAAGGCAGCAGAGGGAAGGAAAGAGGAAGGAGATAGAAGATAGGAGGAAGGAAGGAGAAGGAGAAGCGGAGAGGAGGAGACGAGGAAGAGGAAGGAGAGGAAGGAAGGACGGAAGGAGGACGAGAGGGAAGGAGGAAGGAGAAGGAGAGGAGGAAGACGGAGACGAGTGAGAAGACAGGAAGGGAAAGGAGGAGAGAAGGAGAGGAAGGGAAGGACGGTAAGCGGAAGGAGGAAGAAGGAAGGAAGGAAGGAAGAAGAGGAAGGAAGGGAACGGGGAAGGGAGGGAAGGAAGGAAGGAACGGAAAGAGAAGGAGGGAGGAAGAGAAGGGAAGGACGGAAGAGGAGGAAAGAAGAAGGAAGGAGGAAGGAAGGAAGAGGAAGAGGAAGGAGAAAGAAGGAAAGGAAAGACGGAGGAAGGAAGGAAGGAAGGAAGGGAGGAAGGAAGGGAAGGAAGGAAGAAGGAAGGAAGGAAGGAAGGAAGGAGGAAAGAAGGAAGGAGGAAGGAAGGAAGGAAGGGGAGGAAGGAAGGAAAATAACCTAGAAGAAACAGCTGATTGCTATGTGGAAAACTTTGTAAAGGTTTGCAGTTTTGAAAAGCTTGTAGAGATCTAAAACAAGAACAAGAAAGCCCCGATGGGCAGCCAGGTGCCCAGCGGGCAGCAGCTCCTGTTGTGCCATCCCTGGAAATCACACGGTCCCATGCAAGGAACCAGCTCTTCCTGGCTTCGCATGCACGAGCCCCTCTATACATGTGATAAATGAAGATATTTTAAAGACCTTAAATCATGAAGCTCTGTAAAGAAATTCATTGAAGGGAGAGAGGGAGGGAGGAATTGAAAAAGGGAAAGAGAGGAGAGAACCAGGAAGAGGGAGAGAGGGAGAGAGAGAGAGAGGTCACTGAGGAGGAATCCCCCATGGCCAGTAAACACAGGAAAGACACTTCACGCAAAGTGAAGCAAAACTGGAAGTACCACAAACTTCCCACCCGTCTTTGTGTTTGCCAGTAAGAAAGGTTTGCAAGTCAGCGTAGGAGAGAGCTGACTTCTGAGCACTGTCTCCTGACTTCAGCCTATGCTCCAGCACCTCTCTCGCTCTCTGTCTTTCAAATAAAATATTTTAAAAGAAAAATTTTCCAGTGCTCTTGGGCATAGTTGGTGGGAATCGAAGTTAGCACTTTGGGGGCAATTCAAGAAGTAAGATGGTAACAATCATTGGGGCATTTAGGTTGGGCTCCGTGTGTGTGTGCGTGTGTGTGTGTGTGTGTGTGTGTGTGTGTGCATGTGTCCCTCGGTAGGAACCTAACCAAATAAAATTCCCATGGGGAGCAGCGTTGACACACCCTAAATTGCTCATCCCTGGGGGGTACCAGCCTGCCAATAAGAAAAGCAGACAAAACCAATAGGTTTCCCTTTCAGAAACCGCTTACTAGAGGAGCACATCTGGGTGTGACTTGTGGTCAAAACTCTTTTATATCATGAAAGATGCCACCATGAGACCTCTGACCAGGGCCGGCAACTGAGAGCAGGCTCCGGCTGTGGCTCACGTCTCCATCACCCCAAGATTCTGTGCAGTGGATGTTCAGGTCCTGGGGGGTAACTTGCCCTGTGGCCTCCCGGCCCCACGGTCGCTGGAGAAAGAGACCACGCTACAAACCCTTCAATCCTGGCACCCGTGACAGCCGCTCGCGTCCTCGTGGGGGAACAAATGATTCTTCCCGCCCAAAAGCCAAAGACCCGACTTCAGCAAACCAAGCACAGGCAGCGGCAGCTTCCTGAACACAGTGAGCGCTTGCCATGTTGGAAACAAGTCTCCGTTCACCCCGGCCAGGACCACAGGGACGGAGGAGGAGAGGACGGGTCTTCCCGAAGCCGCAGAGCGCAGGTGTCAGGAGCCCACTGAACAGAGCTGGTTTCTCTGACGCCACCTCCGGTCTCGTTTCCCAGTGCGCAGAGACGCACGCACAGCCTGTGGGCGCTCCTGAGGGGTGGTCCCGAGGGTTCCCACGTGTGGTCCAGTGTTACCAAGAGCGACGGTAGAGAGGCGGCAGAGCTGAGGAGGGCTGCTCCACGGGAGGGCTGGGGGGGGGAGACAATCATAGCATTAGTTTGTTGAGGTCCTACTAAGTACCTGGTGATACTTTATTGAGGTCCTACTAAGTATCCGCACCGTGCAAAGTACAGCCCTCCACCCATCACCCCTCTGGAGCCCAGTCTCCAGAGACACGAACACTAACGTTCTCGTTTTCCAGCTCCGTAACTTGCTCAAGGTTGTATCGTATCACTACTAGCGTGCACACTCAAAGCCTTCCCTGGTTCTAAAGTCCCCGTTTCCACTTGGCGCATCTGGGGAGGTCACATCCAGTGAGAAGATCTCTAGTCTGAGGATGAAATGTTTGCACAAAGTTCCCAGTCTCCGGGCGGAGGTGGCCATGTGGAGCTTGGTGAAGTGGCAGCGTCCTCGTTCCTGCAGAGCCTTCTAGGGGCTGCTCTGTGGCTGGACCGACCCCCAGGACGGTGCTGAGCTATCTCAGTCACTGTTGTCAAACAACAAATCAGGAAGCTGCAAAACCAGCCCAGCTCTGTAACCCAGCAAAAGACAGGGACGTGGTTTGTAGGCTACGACCGGACCAAAGGATGAAGCACTTATTTCTGGAGTCAGCTCTTCTCCTACTTCTATCATGCAAGAGCTTAGAGGCTCCCCACCCAGGGCCTTCATGCACCCAGAAACCCGAGGGGCGACGCTTCCTCTCTCCCTTGCCCGCATACCGGCTCGCTTGCTTCTCTGTTTAGTTTTTTCTTTGGTTTTCTAGATTCTGCCTCTTCGTGGTCACAGAGCTAGAATGCACATTTTCCAGCTCAGGAACCCATGAACAAATTCACTGTAGATCTGGAGCACTTAGACCAGAGCCCACCCAAATAGGCGCTCAGTAAGTATTGCAGGTGAGTCACTTCACCTGAGCCTTTGAGGCCTGGGGCTTTCTGGGGAAGCCTCACAGGGCTAAGTGGAGCACTGGTGAGGGCGTCGGCAAGCGCTGCCAAGACCTAGGTTTGAATCTAGATCTGGCTAGCCAAACCATGTTTCGTGGCCACACCTCATCTTGTGGCTGGCCAGAGAGCATTTCTTTGCCTCCTGGGATAGAAGCGCCTGGGTCAGTCCCCACTTCCTGGGGAATTTAATCCTGGGAACCACAGCAGGGCAGAAGCATGCAAATATCCCAGGAGTTGGACACCGAGCCCCAGGCCAGTGGGTCCCAATGGGAAGCAGATGCGTGAAACCTCAGTTATTGCTTCTCCGTTTCCAAAACACAGGTACTAACCATCACACGATGTGGGATGTGGTTGTCCGTGTATATAAAAGTGCTGAATCCCGATGGAGAGCCGTGCCCTGGAAATCTTCATTTTGTTCATGCCGCACAGTCTGCAGAATTGATATTGACCAATAACCCGTGGAAGTGCTGCTCTCGCCCCTGGAAAGGCAGCACAGTGACCGGCCCGAGGACGGGTCGCCTCCGACTCTCCTCCCGTCCCGGGGGCACCTTGTCGCTTTGGCATAGAGTGTTTATAAGGAAATTATATTTTTACCTTAGATTAATATCTTATTAAAATTGCTCTAAGCAGCTGGAGAAATGGCTCAGGGGTTGAGACTCTGCCTCGAAAGCAGAAGGTCCTGAGTTCAGATCCCAGGTCCCACCTAAAACCATCAGATGGAAGCCGAGGCGGCCTATACTTCCACCCTGGAAGGCAGAGCTTGGACATCCCAGAGCAAAGCAAAAGGAGGTAAATCATCCAGGATGAGTCCCAAGTCATCCTTGGGCCTCCACAGAGACACACAGTGCCCTCTGACACATGCACACATGTGATAAATACTTTTTTTTTAAATTGCTCTGAGCGCCTTTAAATATAATCTCCATTTCAACTATTTGATGGTATCAGTGGGTTCCATTGATCAACTAACTTTTATTCATTTGCACAGGAAGAAATATTTGAGGGACCATATATTGATGAATGCCTTTTCATATTTAATTTAAAGCGAAGGTGGAATGTCAATATCAGAATGAACAAAAGTGCGGTGGGCAAGATGGCTCAGCCGGCAAAGGCATCAGCGCGAACCTAGTGGTCTGAGGGCAACCCCTAAAGCCCACGTGGTGGGAGAAGAGAAATGACGTCTGATCTCCACACACGTGCTGCGGCATGTACGGACCCGCTTAATGGACCGCTCTCATTTTCATAAATAAATAAAGTAAATGACAACAGTGCTCCCATGACAATGAAGGCGTCCAGCTTTCGTACATATGAAATGCACAGTAATAGGCAGCAATATTGTGTTAGCAGCTGCACAAGGCTGGGTTTTGCTACAAGTGATAAGAGGGGAGGTTTGGGGTGGTCTTTGGGACACTCTTATTTCCACACGTCCCTCACAGGACCAGACCCTCCGCCAGGGAACGGAAACCCACATTGGATGGAGTCGGCGCCTTTTCTCCACTTGGATTTCGGGTGAGTGTCAATGGATCCACACGGGACCTGAAGAGCAGCCGCTCAGCAATGTGACCTGACGGAAGAGCAGCAACCGGCAGATCCCAGTAGTGTTTGTTTTCTGTTACTCGTTAACTCACGTCAGAATAGGTGTTCCTTGGGGCCAAGGAGAAGTTGTAATTACAGGAGAGGCACGCCAACCCTGAGGCTCCTACTGTCCCAATATTTGGGAGGCCGTGGCAGGACAGCCCGAGTTCAAAGCCGGCCTGGGCCTCTTGGTGAACCCTGCCTGAAGGATAAGACAAGAACATCTCGGGCAGGCAGTGGGAGTCGCTCAGTAGCTGGTGGTGATGGGTGGAAACCACGCAGACAACCCAGGCCCGCTATGCCCACCCTACCCTCCAGACCCCACCCCCTGTCCCACCCCACCCCAGGAGCACCTGCCATCCCCAGCCCACCCCCATTCAACACACAAAGCAAAACAAAAACAAAAACAAAAATCCCTGTTTCTTGTTTGTTTGCTTTGCTGTTGTTAAAGTGAAAGTGTCCCCCAAATTACAAGTTGTTGGTGCCTTGGCTTGCTGGGGGTACAGTGGAAACCTCACCTCTTCCCAGATGAGTCCCCCTCTAGCTAAACCTCCCCTTCCATCTTTGGCCCACCTTGCCAGGGACTAGCTGGAGGGCACTGGGCCCCCAAAGAAGAGAGGTAGCAGGAAGGCAGAGGTTACAGCACCAGGAGCCCCCAAAGAGGCTCGTGTGCCCCTGTCTGCTGCGTGTACTTGCTCCGCGGGGGACGCAAATGATGCTGAACTGAGAGCTGCGGAGGCAGAGGCTGCACCACTGACCTCTTCTGTCACTACGTCATGTTTTATTATTCCTGCAGCACTGGGATCGAACCCACGGCCTTGTGCACAGTGACACTTTCTACCACTGAGGCCCGCGTCGCACTAAGCTATAGCCCACGCTGCTTCGCACAGCGTGATTCCACCCAGTCTATCTTGGTGAAACAGTGAGTTTAAATGGGGTTACCCACAGGGGCACGGGTGAGGAGTTACCCACAGGGACACGGGTGAGGAGTTACCCACAGGGACACGGGTGAGGGGTTACCCACAGGGGCACGACTGAGGGGGCATGGGTGAGGGGTTACCCACAGGGGCACGACTGAGGGGGCATGGGTGAGGGGTTACCCACAGGGGCACGACTGAGGGGGCATGGGTGAGGGGTTACCCACAGGGGACGCTGAGGGGGCATGGGTGAGGGGTTACCCACAGGGGCACGGGTGAGGGGTTACCCACAGGGGCACGGGTGAGGGGTTACTCACAGGGGTACAAGTGAGGGGTTACCCACAGGTGCACAAGTGAGGGGTTACCCACAGGGGCACGGGTGACGGGGCATGGGTGAGGGGTTACCCCCAGGGGCACGGGTGAGGGGTTACCCACAGGAGCATGAGTGAGGGGTCACCCACAGGGGCACGGGTGAGGGGTCACCCCCAGGGTCACGGGTGAGGGGTCACCCCAGGGGCACGGGTGAGGGATGCTCATGGGAGCATGGTTAAGGAGTTCTGCACAGGAGTATGGGTTAGGGATCACCAGAGGAGAAACTGAGGGGTCGCCCAGAGAAGCGTGGTTAAGGAGTTCTCTAAGGAGCATGGACTCCTCATTGGATGACTGCACGTTGAAGAACACCCCTAGCGACTCCTCACCCCTATAAGTTCTGGGGAGGGCCACGCGCCCCTGTGCACCACCTCGTGCTCCTCTCTCTCCTAAAGGAAGGGAACGGGGCCCAGTCATGTCCTGGGGGTGATCTCAACTGCTCAGACCAAGACTGCAACGACCACGAGTTCCATTGAGTTAGACACCCAGGGCACAGCACAGGGTGTGTGCAAAGGAAGGAGAAAAGACGCGTGGAAGGGCGGGAGGGATGCAGGGATGGAGGAAAAGGGGAAGGGAAGGGAAGAAAGGAGGGATGGAGGAAAGAAGGAAGGGAAGAGAAGGGATGGAGGGAAAAGGGAAGGGAAGGGAAGAAAGGAGGGATGGAGGAAAGAAGGAAGGGAAGAGAAGGGATAGAGGGAAAATGGAAGGGAAGGGAGGGAGGGATGGAGGGATGGAGGGAAGAAGGACAGGAAGAGAAGGGAGGGAAGGAGAAAAGTGGCCCAGAATGAGAGGAGAGCTCGTCAGGAGAGGATGGGCCCAGACCACCCAAAAAGACACGGACTCCTGCCCCCGGTTCACAGGGAAGGAAGTAAGGATGACAGGCCGCTTTGTGTCTGTCTCTGGGGGCACGGTGCTGCGCAAGCAGAGGAAGACTCTGCCTTCTCACCTTCCTCTCTGGCCTGCTGCCCGCGCTGCACAGCACCGTGACACCCAGGAGCATCGTCTGGGCTGGAGGCCTCTCCTCTTCCCGGGAGCCGCCATCTTGGTCTTGCCCAGAGTCGCTCATTCGCCTGATACTTCACTGGACAAGTGCTGTGAGAGGTGAGGGGCAGGCAGAGAGAGACACAAGACCTCTGCGTCAGAGGGAAAGGCCAACGGTCGAGGAGTCAGAGGGAAGAGTGAAGCAGGCGAGAAAGGAGGGAGAGGGAGATGCTACAGCCAAACTCTGTGTTAGAGCCTGGTGTCCCCCAAACTCTGGGTGCTAGAGCCTGGTGTCCCCCAAACTCTGAGTGTTAGAGCCTGGTGTCCCCCAAATCCTGGGTGCTAGAGGCTTGGGTTTGTGGTGTTATTGGTGGGAAGTATATAGAGCAAAAGGAGGTCTTTCTGACCCTGGAGACATGCCCCTGAGGGGGGTCTGTGGGGCCCCAGCCTCTCCCTCTTCCCCTCCATTCTGCCGTTTTACTCTACCAGGGGACCCCACTGAGTGTGGCCCGAATCCCAAAGTGATGCTAACTGATTGCAGACTGACCCTTCTGGAACTGTGAACCCAAACGAACCTTTTCTCTTTCCATCAGCGTCCCGGATCCCTGGTCCAGCCAGGGAGAGCGGTGATGCGGGACGGCAGAGGGAGAAGGCGGTAGGGACGGCAGAGGGAGAAGGCGGTAGGGTCGGCAGAGGGAGAAGGCGGTCGGGACGGCAGAGGGAGAAGGCGGTAGGGTCGGCAGAGGGAGAAGGCGGTCGGGTCGGCCTGTCGGGAGCAGCACTCTGGAGCCTGTTCTCCCCGCAGCCCGGGGCTCGGTTCTCAACGCTCGCTCTCCACGGACACTGCAGGACACGTCTGCTTGGACACCTGCAGGTCATCTGTGGCGGATGGCCTTGGGGGGCCTTCGGACACCCTTGAGCTGGTTCTTGAAGGAAGAGGGGGAGTTTGGCTGCAGGGCAGCATAGACAAGTACTCCAGGCAGGAGAGATGGGGTCACGGCAGCCACCGCCCATGGGGCACCTGGTTCCGTGAGGGAGGAGGAGCCCCAAAGGGGGCAGAGGGAAGGTGGGAACAATACCTGCATGGTGAGCAGGTCTTCCTCACAGCCCAAGGGCTTGGACTTGAGCCCACAGGGAACCGTCACAGAAGGATTGTAAACAGAAGTGTTCAGTTATGACACGGGGCCACCGCAGTGCCTGGTGCAAATCCCCCTGCTCCCCCACTCACTGAGACGCCCCCAGGGAACGCGCTCCGCTGTGCCATGATGCTGCCCCCTTACCAGGGCCCAGGAAGCCGCAGCTCTTGAGAGGCTGTCAAAATGCTTGTCAAGTTCCGCCTGTCCCAGAAGCCTCCACGGGCTGCGGTGACAAGAAGTCAGGCAGTGTAGGCCCAGAGGCGGCCGTCGACGGCGACACTCCATCAGCCATTCACAGCCTACATGAATCCCGGAATCGCCTTTCTTGTCTGGAGCTTCCATTTCCCCAGAGGCAACAAGCTCTAGTCTCTTCCCCAGCTCTCTCCCCCAGATCAGCACTCAATCCCTAGGCAGATACCTGGCTGCCGCAAGGCACCCCCCCCCCGCCACCCCCCCAGCCAGCAGTGTGTTACTAGAGCCACTCAGCCACTGTAAAGATGCGTGCGCATACATATGCATGCACACGCACTGTGATAGTGAAGCCTAGGTGTCGACTTGACACACCCGGTATTAACTAAGCTGGGCTGAGACCACCTGTGGAAAGGATCAACTGAGACTGCCTGAAAGCATTATACACGCCCCAGATCCTATCAGAACCTCCAAAGCTCTCATAGGATCCTCCCAGTACTGCATCATATGAAAAGGAGCCACCAAGGAGAACAGACGCCTTCTTGCAGCTGTGCTAGGAATCGCTCTTCCTTCCTACTGCCTGGTTTCTTCGACCTTCTAGCCTTCCACTAGACTAAGACTCTAGGAGTTCTCCAGCCTTTAGCCATCACCTACTTGACTACCGAACTGAGCAGCTAGCTACTGGCAGCCATTGTTGGAACTACCTCTGCTACTGGCAGCCTTTGCTGGACTGCCTCGGCCATATCTGTAAGCCAACTCAATAAATTTCATATATACATATATATATATATTCATTCTGTGAATTCCGTGACTCTAAAGAACCCTAACTAATACACACACACATACATATCACATATATGCAAATGCACACGCATACATATATACACATATGCATATGCACACATATACATATATACACACATACACATGCACACACATGTATGTAAACACACACACATATACACATATATCCATACGCACACATACATATACATATAGACATACACCTCTATAGACACACGCGCACACACACCAGCTCTTGGTTGTCAAACAGTGAACACAGTGTGCTGCCTGGAGGACCAGCTCCAAGGGGCAGGGAGGAATCCATCAGTGGTCTCAAAGACCACAGCTTGAGAAGAGAGACAGGGGAAGAGAAACAGGGGAAGAGAGACCGGAGGAAAGAAGGAGGAAGTAGGAACAACAAGGAATAAATAAGGTCAACACTCTGCAATACAAGCGCTTCAGGTGAAGCGGGAACGCTGTGCTTCAACCCTCAGGAGAAATGCTATTATGCTCTCATTTCCAGCACAAAGCAGTAAGGAGGTAGAGCAATCCAGGATGATTCCCAAAGACACCCTTGGGCATCCACAGGCACACACAGCCCTCTGATGCACACAGACACGCACATATTCACATAGGGGGGGTGTGATGATCCACTTTTAATCATACAACTTAGGAAGCAGAGACGGAGAGTCCCAGGGAAAGCTGGCTAGACTACCTGAATCACCAAGCTGGCTTCACCATGAGACCCTGTTCAGTAACAGAGTGAAGGAAGACAGCAGCCATCAACCTCTGACTTTCCTGCACGTGTGCCCATGCACACACACACATGCACACGCACACGTGCACACATGTACCACTCATACATGCACATACAAAAAATGGAGCTACCAACAGCTCAACTCACAGAGGAATGACAAGGGTTAGCTTGGCCCAGTGTCAAGATGCAGACCATGGTAGGTATCTTTTAGGTTTTTGTCGCATGTAATCCTTGATAGACCCTATCCCCATTTCACAGATCTGAAAACAGACACTCCAAGAGGTATCCAGCCTGCCAGTGTCTTGTGTGGCATGAGGTGCAGCTGGAAGAACTGGTAAGAGGAGAGAGGGAGGAGGGAGAAAGGAAGGAAGGCAGAGAGAGGAAGGAAGAGAGGGAAGAGGCAAGATAGGGGGAGGAGGAGAAAGAGAGGAAGAGAGGAAGGAGATGAGAGGGAGGAGCAAGAGCAAAGGGACAAGGAGAAGAAAAGAGAGGAAGAAGGGATAGAGGAAGGAGAGAGAGGAAGGAGAAGAAGGAGAGAGAGGAATGAGGGATAGAGGAAGGAGAGAGAGGAAGGAGGGAGAGAGGAAGGAGAGAGAGAGGAAGGAGAGAGAGGAAGGAGGGATAGAGGAAGGAGAGAGAGGAAGGAAAGATAGAGGAACGAGTGATAGAGGAAGGAGAGAGAAAGGAAGAATAGAGAAAGGAGAGAGAGGAAGGAGGGATAGAGGAAGGAGAGAGAGGAAGAAGGGATAGAGGAAGGAGAGAGAGGAAGGAGGGATAGAGGAAGGAGAGAGAGGAAGAAGGGATAGAGGAAGAAGAGAGAGGAAGGAGGGAGAGAGGAAGGAGAGAGAGGAAGGAGAGAGAGGAAGGAAGGAGAGAGCAGCTGCGCATGGCCCCGGAGAGGAAGTGGAAGAAGCAAGGAGCTGTTCTGGCTGTGACAAGCTGCTCTGGAGGCTGAAGGGGCCTGGGGGCGACTTCTGACCTTGCACACTCCCAGGGGAGTCCCAGTGAGACACGGGAGGAGGTCTGGATTCTGAGCAAATCCTTCATATATCCCTTAAGCCCAATCTCTCAAGACACAAACAAGGTACATGCCAGTCAGATAAATTCTTCTTGTTCTCATCTGCCCCTCCCTCCCTCGGGCCCCAGAGCCCAAAGTCAACGTGAACTGTTGCGCAAGCATTCCGAGAACCACCACTCTGCGTGTCCGGCCCTTTTCTGATAAAATCTTTTTACAAGTGAGTCTGCAACTCAAGAAAGGGCGGCCTTTGCATCAATAAAAACAGAATGAACATTGTTGCTGCCATAACTACCCCAACTCCAAGGGTTCAGAAGAGGACCCACGGGGATGCAGATGTGGCTCGGTGGGCACCAAGCTCTGGGGCAGATCCCACAAACTGGATGTGGTAGCACACGCCCGTAAACCCAGCAATCAGAAATAGATGAGGGAAAATCAGAAATCAAGGTTAGCCTCAGCTACGTAGTGAGTTCAAGGTCAGCCTGGGCTTTTTGAGACCTTGTTTCAGAAAAGAAAACGAAGAATAAACTTACTGTTTTTCCATTCTGGAAGTCACAAGTTCAACAATGGATCTAAGGTACTGTAGCAATTACTCTGCGTGTTGCTGATAAACTTTGGGCAAAGCTAAGGCTTATAACTGATTCTTGGTTACGATTCCTTGTCCAACTTGGCAGGAGAGCTCCTACCAACACCAGGAGCCGAAGGAACTGGTTTCACCATATCTACAGCATTGCTAAGGACAATCCTCGCCTGCCAGACCAACATGTCTGGCCAAGTGCTCGGAAGAATACGCCTTCCTTAACCAGTTCCTCCATCTTCCTCACCTGCCCAGCACTAGCCCCGCCCACTACGGGCTGAGCCTTCCCATCAATCAGTCTCCTGCAGGCTTGCCTGGGGCATTCTTTACAAATGTGCGCAGAGCTTAACCCCTCAACTGTCAAGTTGACACCTGTGCCTAACTATGACGGCTGTAAAGCAGGTGTGAACGGAGCTGCAGTGGGACCCCTGAGGGAGTCCCACAGGACCCCTGCGGTGAATCCCCATGGGACCAGTGGCTGCCTCTGCCTTTGCCCCTACCTGCAGCCCATCTGAGTGACAGCCCGTCCTCCCCTTCACACCTCGCCGTCTCCAAGCATCACCCGTCACGGCCCGCCCATGGTCTCCTGTTCCGGCTGGCCTTCCTCTTCTCCTAAGGAGCCTTATGATACCTGTCAGGTCCCACGAGGAAGGCTGTTGAGTCTCTGGCCATGTAAGGAACTGGAAGGTTCTGGAGATCACAATGGCCGCCAACATATGCTACCTCACATGCCGGCTGACTGGCTGGAATTATCTAGACCTTCAGATTCAAATGGATTCATTAATTAGTGGTCTCGCCATCACCTCCTGGGGGAGAGAGTGTGAAGGCACTATTCACGCTCAGGACCAACATCCCGGCTAAAAAGTCTAAGGTAAACTTTGACTAATACACCATCCTTGACAGTTTTGCCATTTATAAAGAGAACTTATCAGTCCTCGTAGATTTTGGTGTGAATATTCAAATTTGCATCTTAATGAAATATGCTTTCCTGAGAGAAAAGAGGTGCGTGTGGGAGAGAGAGAGAGAGAGAGAGAGAGAGAGAGAGAGAGAGAGAGAGAGAGATAGAGAGATAGAGAGATAGAGAGATAGAGAGAGAGAACGCAGGCATACATGTCACAATGTGTGAGTGGAGGTCAGACAGAGGACAACTTTTAGAAGTCGGTTCTCTCCTACCGCCATATGGGGATCCACGTGGGTAACCTGTTTGCACACAGGCACTTACCTGCAGAACCATCTCACCGAAACCCACTTTTATGTTGCGCCTCAAAGGAGCCAGCCAGGGTTTGCTCCATCAGTCAGGGCCACGTCTGCTTTCTTGGACAGATCAAATCTTCTGGATCCGCCAGAGAAGCCTCAGCCCCCTGGCCCTGTACGATTCTTCCCCGGGTTATAAACTCAGAAACCAACTCTCAGACTTGGAATTTGACTGTCCTGGCACGCAATCAGCTCTTGGTGAAATTAGGCTCTGTCTGTCGGGTAACCTTTGCCCCTGCTAGGAGAGACTGGAAAAGGCCCCCTGGCTTGGCCTTTTGTGGCTTCTGTCAGCACCATATGTCCTCCCTAGGGGATGCCTGCAGCAGTGTGCAGGGAGGAGGCCGCAGCGGCTGAAATTCCTTGCACACGGCGGCGACCTATGATGAGCCACCGCGCCCAAGTGCTTTGTCACCATCAAGACAGATGACCGTCTCCTATGTCTCCTCACCCAGGCCACCCGTGTCCTCTGCCCAAGAGCCCCTGTCAGCGCAGCCCAAGGCTACTTAAGCCACCTGTCCCTGCACTGGCAGGAAACATTCACGACCAGGGCAGTGCAGGGGCTTCATGGGAAACACTACCAGCATGATCTGCCCCTGCTGAAATCCTTCAACTAGATCATTTCATTCTGTCCGATATAATTAAAAATAAAAAATGACGTCCCGGCTAGAAAAATGACGGCTGAGTAGGGAGAAAAAAATAAAAGCCAAGTATTTGCCACACAAACTCGACAACCCGAGCTCAGATCTCCAGAATCCACGTGAACGCTGGACCCTGCAACACCCTGCATCCCGGCACACCCACGAGAAGCAGCACAAGCACTTCAGAGGCTCCGGGACAGCTGCGGGCTCCGGGGTGGCCAGGGGACCCGTCGCAAGCAAGGCGGAGAGGGACGACTGACACCACAAGGCTGTCCTCTGCCCCAGGCACTGTGGCAGACACGTGCACATGCACACATACGTGAACACACATGAACACAAGCATACATGCGTGTACACACACGAACGCACACATGCACACATGTACACACATACACATGCACACAAACACACACACATACACACATGCGCGCGCACACATGCCACACAGAGAAAGAAGACATGGGAGGGGAGAGAGAGAGGCATACCGTGGTGCACAGGTGGAGGTCAGAGGTCAACTTTCCTTCCTTCCACCACGTGGGCATCCAGGGATTGAACTCAGATCGCCAGGTTTGCAAGCAGGCGAGATGCCTGCTGAATTATCTTGCTGACACAGGACTACTTTAAACAAACAAACAAACAAACATGGGTCAAATGGTTTCAGCAGTTTTTTCCTTATGCCATGTGGCACGTGCACTTTCTATCAGTGCTCAGGGAGAGAACACATGCCCTCGGTTAAGTCTGAGATAGGAAGCAAGCTGCTTCCCGGCCCGGCTGTTTGGATCTGGTCTGGCCCCGCACTTGCTAAGTAACTCTGGGTGAAGATGTCTCAATGTGTGCCGTGAAGTGGATTGATAAAGTGCCTAGTGGTTTCCAGAATCAGAAGCAAGCGTGCCTGGTGTGCATTTTCCCTCTCCCCTCCTGCTCGTGGGAATCACCAAATACATCAAATACCTACAGCGTGCTGGTCCTTGGGCAACACCCGAAGGAAGAGAAGATGGGGAGACCTGCCCAGACCTGTTTGCAACCAGAAGAAAGGTTTTTAATCAAGCGAAGACAAGTGCGGGAAGTCACCGGCTTTGAAAGGCGGGCACAACCACGGGCTACCGAAGCCAGTGCGTGAAACGACGGACTCCAAGGGCGCGAGCTGTTTCTGCAATTCTAAAATGCTGGGTTTCATCTACTGGAGCCACGGCTCTAACGGTGCAACCTGCCGTGGGCAGCCACGGTTGGGCATCGCTGATCGGAGCCATGCGGATGCAAACCCGCAGCGCCCACCAAGGATACCTGTGGAGTTTACCAACATGCGCCGCTTGCAGATGCGGCTGAGCGCTCGGCTCTTGCCGTCACGGCCAGCGGACTTGCCCCGTCTGGTTGTCTTGCTCAACTATCCCGCCCTAAATCTACGGCACACAGGGCTCCTTCCTCGTTCTCACTCATCCCTCGAGACTCAGCAGTGGCCGACATGCGCAACCATCTCAAAGGATCCCGCCGCCTCCCGCCCCAAGCCCTTGTCTCCCCAGATCCCTTTCCTCCCATCTCTTCCGCAGCTGCCTGCCTTTTCCTGGGGGTATCGGCTGGGCCTGTCAGCTCCTGTGCTCAGCCGCCACCGCTTATGGCTGATTGGCTTGATTGTCAACCAACTCGCAGCCAGCACGAGTGCCTGAAATCTTCGCCCGTGGAGTTCTGAGGAGAACGCAGCCCCCTTCGTGTGCCCCCTCTACAGGTAATAGCTGCAGATACGTGTAGATACAAAGCATGTCTCGCTGGTACATCTGCTCACAGCTGAAAACTAGGGATTGTGGAAAGCAGCAGGTTGAACTAACTCTCACCTGTAGATCTGATGCTTACAGCCAAAACATTTGCACAGCGACTGAGCGGCTCTTACTCTATAGCAAGTTAACCCATTCCGCCACCATTTCTGCAGTGAGCTAACCCTTGCTACGAATGAGTTTTACTCACTTTAATTTTCTCCACACATCATCCCGCAGCCTGCACGCTAGCAACGTGTTTAAACTGTTTCCTTCCAGAACCTGAAGGCCTTTTCTGTTTCCCACCACCCGCCGTCACGCGGGAGGGGAGCATCACATGCAGGGAACAAAGCAGAAAGTAAAGTTAGTTTATTTTTCTACTTAACTTTTAATAAATGAGAAGGAACACAGTAGTCTGTCTCGTATAGAACATTTAGAATACACAACAATTCATAAAGCCTCATGGTGAGGTAGGAACAGCTTTGGAAAAGAACAGTCATCAGACATACAAAAGAATCAGGTAAAATGTGCAGCACACAAGACCTAGCTCCCCCCGCGGTCCACAGAAGCTGACGCGGACAAAACCAACAAGACACGCAGGTTTTGTCAAGGAGCGCGTGACCCTCGGACTCCCCGTCGTGCTGTTTCAAGGCCGGCCCAGAACGGGGCAGGTTGTCTGCATATATAACCACATGTTCGTGAGTCTTAGGTTACATTCCCTTCAGTATCTTTCTGCCAGACACTGAACCATACAATTTTTGGTTTAAAAGTTAAAAATGCTTAATATATAAAAGGCTCTTGTGCCAGTGAGAATGACTGCTGAATATTCCAGAGCTTGTTAGTAAAACAAGAAGAGTGTCACCATGTTATCAGTAGAGCAGTATCGAAATGTGCTGGCGACCCCACATCGAGACGGAGAGCAGATGGTGGGGTCCAGCCAGGACAGACACCTTCCAGTCCCCAGACTTTAACACTGGTCCATCATTTGACTGAACTCACCATCAACATAAATATTTCTATTGCAGAATCACATTTGTGTGAAGGCGTCTTGAGACAGTAGTTACTGATACGTTCCAAACAACATCTGCTTATAAAACAGCAAAAATACCCTATACCAGTTAACCTACTAACACTTCATGTAAGGTTGCATGGGGCTTTTCCCTCAAAACTTTCAAAAACTCAAAATACCAACAAGACTCAAACATGTTAACATAGCCTCTGACCTGCTCTGATTTACCAAAGTGCACCTGACAGGAATTTTTGTCACAATTACCCATCTTAGGATAGTTATTGACCGTTTTGTTTTAGGTGTAAGGATTCTGCCCTCCATATTCTGGTCCACACTTCTACAACCAGGAATCCCGCAGGAAGAACCAACCTTGCAAACCAACAGTGGCTGGTGGACAGGCTGCGCGTGACATGGGAATCTGTCTAGGTGATTCCAAAAACTGATGCTGTATGTAAGTCAGCATGTTTAAATAATAGGTTTTGTTCTCTTAGAATTTAGGGTATTGCCCCCTGGTTCTTTTAGGAAAAAAATAAGCTGTTTTGGAAAAGACTTAAATCCTACAACATATTTAAATATAAAAGCATGTCTTTCTTTTTTCTTAAAGATAATGTTAATATAGCTAAAATAGGCTAGAAAGTGCATTGTAAAGAAATAAATAATCCTCTAGCGAACCCCCCCCAAAAAAAGTTGGTGCCGCTGGTGTTGCTCACAAATTCTTTTGAAAATCTCTTATGGCACCTACAGACACTCTCAAAAGGCCACGAAGCCAGGTCACTAACCCCTTTCAGAGTGTCTGAGGAACACACGCAGCCCCTGCCCCTCACTGCCGTGTGCCCGGGTGCCACTCACACCACCGGTACGTAAGACAGACCAACCCCCCACACCCAGGGGCATCTCTGAATGTGACAGACTTCGCCGGCTTTCGTGCTGTTTCTAGATCGTCAGAGCGCCCTGAAAGGTGGTCCGTTAGGAGCTCGTTCACCAACAGATCCCTCCACTTCACGTTAAAAACAAAAAACCACCACAAACCTTTCTGCAAAATTCAAAATAACTACGAGTTAAAGGGCGAAGGACATGGAATTAGGAAGGCGATATTAAACAACCAAGACCTATGGTAAGCCAGTAGGTTATGGTTTTGGCCAGTACAATAAATGTGAACTTACAGACTATGTTGCAAAAATCACCATGTACATCAGAAAACTCAGCTGTTCTTTAACAGCCCCGTTGCCAGCAACGGGCTTTACAAGGGCAAACAGGACACATCTCATCGACAGCGACTGTTGCATTCCCACACTCTCATCTTCAGATGATTAAGCAGTGAATTATTTCATATCCCAAAAAGGTAACATTCCCAAAAGTAGTCAAGTTATAAAAGTTATTGAAGTAGTCAGAATACCTTGTTCCTAGAAAAATAGAGCTATACATGACTGATATTAATATTCACTCTTTGAAGGACAAAAACCAATTTTTCTTCACAAAACATAACCCTTTCTATTAAGAAAAATATAACTTAAATACCCTCAAATATCTGTGTGGGCCCTGAAATCTGTACAATAATGGAGTAGTCATGAATGATTTCCTGGGGATAGCGTGACTTCTCGCAAGAAAACCACTGGTGAAGAACAAACTAATTTTGAGACACAGTGGCTCACAGAATTTAACTTTTCCTTAATTATTAATTTTGCTTTCTAAAAATGTAAGATCCAAGTTGCACAAACCACCCGATTTCTCTCTCAAGTCAGTGACTCCTGAAATGCCAAGCACCGTGGCTGTGCAGGATCCAGGTGCGAATGGGCACTATCCAAGTTTTTCTTTTAAGACGTCCACAGTATACAAGGTCAGCCTCTTAATTTTACAAGCTAAGGTTAGGCAGAGTCGAAAGCAGTTGCTCAGTGACCTTTCAGCTTGATGCTGGTGAACGTGTCCGTGAAGTCTGAGTATGATCAAGCAGTCACACCTGTTTAGTCTGGTTAACTCTCTTCCCTGGACGCCGCACCAGTGTGTGTAAACTGCAACTCCTCCTGTGAATTGTCTCCATGTTTATTAGCAGTATAGAAAGCAGACGACTCACTAATCTTATTTCCTGCTAATAGCCATGAGTCATTCTTAACATATGCTGCCATCAGGCCATGGAATGATGTCAAAGGGCAAGTAAATATCACCTAAAACCTCGCAGGAAACAGACTTGATGACTTCAAAGGTCTAGCGATTACAGGTCTAATAACCTACAGCAATGGGGAAAAGAAAAGCAGAGAAATTCCAGTAACAATTTTTATTTCTCCCCCTAATTTTGTCGTGGGAAAACTGGGAATCAAATGTCATTATGTCATATAAACAAAAATGTAACATAGTGTTAAAACTGGCTTTCAAAACTGTGAGGGCGTGGCTGCGCTCTGCACTCAAACCCCAAGCTGTAATGTAGGGCTCTGTTATGCAGTCCCACTGTGTTCTTACAAAAATAGAATCACACTGTGCGACCAGACAAGGACTTCAATTACACTACTTGGCAAACTCAGAATTTCAATGGAGTCTATTTTCTCTTGCAGTTTAAAAGCAAAAGTCGCCCTCACGCTTCCAGAGACTCACAAGGACGACTCCGGCTGCTGGCTGGGCACCGGCTTCACCTCGATCACCACCGCAGGGAGGCCGCTGTCCGTTTTAGTCCTCCGGGACTTCTCCACGTTGTCCGCGAGCTCTAACGACGAGATGCTGACGGCCGGGGGCTTGTCCGGAGCGTCCTTCCCAGAAGAGGCCTGCGGCCGGGCCCCGCAGCACTGCTTTAGCGCACACTGAGTCCTGCAGGCCAGCTCGCAGGGCACCATGCTGGCTTTGGAGCCCACGCTGGCAAACTCCGGCTGGATGGTGGTGGCGTGGATGCCGTGATTGTGGAAGACGTTTTTGATGGTTTTGGCCACCTGCATGTAGGAGGCCGGGTCCTCACACTTGATGTGAGCCGTGGCGATGATTCTGCTTCCGGCCAGTTGCCAAACGTGCAGCTCGTGAACCTCCTCGACGCCGTCGACGGCTCTAAGTTCTCTTACCAAATTTCTGATGTCGATTTGCTTTGGAACAGTTTGAAGAAGAATCAGAGCAGACTCCTTCAGCAATGGGTAAGTTGTGTAGAGCAGTATACAGACCATTATAATACAGAGCGTTGGGTCTAAGTACAGCACCCAGCAAGGCCCGGCCTCGTAGACGGGCTCGTGGGTGCTGTTCATGATCTCTATGAACGCCTTGCAGGGATCGGGGAAGCACGGGTTCATGCAGAAGGTCTTTTCCGAGCAACCTTTCCAAGAGAAGTAGAAGACTAGGGCGTTCACGACCACAATCACCGACCCCAAGGCATCTCCCAGGACATGCAGAAAGACTCCGCGCATGTTCAGCTGCCCGCCCCTGTCTTCCTCTGATTCCAGGGGGTCAGGATCCTGGATGAGGTTCCCGTTCACCTGCACGTCCACTGGATCGTCACTTCTGGACTTTTCTGGCTCTAAAAGGAAGCAACACATTTTCAAGTCAAACAGACTGACACGTGTTTATAAACACCCTGGTCAGTTCATTCCAAGTGCTGCTCTGAACAAGGTAACGGAACCGCCAAGCTGGACCCAGGACCCAACGCTAGGGCTGCAGCCAGTCATTATCCTTGACCCCTCGCTGTCTCCACCCTGGCTACTGCTTCCGCAAGGGTGTCTCTCCTGTGGGGGGTGGTCTGAAAACACTCCCCTTACACACGGCACGTACAAAGCCGAGTTCAGCCGTTCGGCCGTGTGCAAGTCAGCCCAGGTCTCGGAAGCCCGTCACTACCTAGACAGAGTCACTTGCCAGCAAATCGTGGGTTTAGAAGGGCTTCTTGGGAGGTGTTCCCCAACACTCAAACAACGTGAACCACCACGGTGAGCCGTGTGCAGGAGTGGGGACTACCGATCCCCAGAGCAGCTTTCTTCTGGACCCCCCTGCCAAAAGGCTGCTCCTCCCAGTCCACAGCCCCCCTCCTCTTCGCCCTGGCTGGATGCAGAGATGCAAATGGCAAGAAACAGAAGGACTAGGAAATCCTTCGCATCTCCAGGCGCGCGAGTCCGGGCTGTTTCTTTTTGGATGTCTTTTTCCCTCTACCCTTATGCTGCCTATTTCCATCGAGAGCAAGTATGTTCAGAATGAAAAGCCTTCGTTAAAAATATGAGAGGAATACACCACCATTGCTTTGAGAACCATTACGAACGCTCCTAAGGGGTAACCGTGAAACGTGCCCAGACAGGCCCGGAAAGTCTGTAATTTTCAAGATCAGGGGGTCAATTAACTGAAACACACACCGCCGTTCATAAAAGAAACCTGTAACCAGGCTTTACATGCGCTGAATGCATCATTATGAAACTTGTTCAGTGGGCACAAGAGCCACTTTGGCAGACCGAGGTTTCCGAGTTGAGGCTTCCCGCCCGGGCCCCCGGGAGAGCCGGGGACCGAGGGCGGGGCGCATTTCAGGGCGCCTTTCCGAGCTGCCCTAACCCTGCGGCAGACACGTGCACCGGGGAGACGGCGGGCGCGGGCTGCGGTGACGGCGCCCGGGGACCCTCGCCCGGGGACCCTCGCCCGGGGACCCTCGCCCGGCGCCGGCCCCCCCCCGCACCCCGGGGCGCCGCCCCCCCCGCACGCCCCCGCGCGCCGCCCCCGGCCCCGCGCGCTGCGGGGCGGGGCGCGCCGGGCCGGTGCCGCGCGTGGGTCCGCCGCCCGCGCCCGCGCGCTCACCTGCCGGGTCCGTCTTGAGCCCGTTGGAGCTGCTCGTGTTGGCCACCAGCGTGTTGGTCTCCTCCTGGTCGGGCGCCCGGGCGCCCGGGGCCGCGCCCGCGTCGCCGCCGCCCGGCCGGCCGCTCTTGCGCGCGCCCTTGGCGAGGTGGCCGTGGCCGCCGTGCGCGTGGCCGTGGCCCGCGCCCTCGCCCAGGCCGCTGTGGTGGTGGAAGAGGCAGAGCCCCAGCACGTTCACCAGCAGCCCCGCCACGCCGACGGCCAGCACCACGAGCGGCCGCTGCATCTCGTGCGGCTCGATGAAGCGCTCGATGGCCTCGAGCAGGATGGCGAAGCACAGGCCGGTGAGGAAGATGGCGTTCACCAGCGCGCCCATCACCTCGGCGCGGATCCAGCCGAACGTGTTCTTCTGCGTGGCGTGGGTGCGCCGGGCGAAGCGCTCGGCCACCAGCGCCACGACGAGCGCCAGCACGTCCGACAGCATGTGGAAGGAGTCGGAGAGCATGGCGAGCGAGGCGGTGACGCGGCTCACCACCACCTCCAGCACCATGAACATGAAGGTCAGCAGCAGCATGCACAGCAGCCGGCCGCGGTTGCGGCCCCAGCAGCCCATGGCGGCGGCCGCTCGGGGCGCGCTCGGGGCGCCGGCGCTCGGGGCGGGCGGCGGGCCGGGCTCAGCGCGGCGCCGCTCGGGGCGGGCGGCGGGCCGGGCTCAGGGCGCCGGCGCTCGGGGCGGGCGGCGGGCCGGGCTCAGCGCGGCGGCGGCGGCGGCGGCGGCGGCGGGGAGCGCGGGGCGCCGGGCGGCGCGGCCGGGCCGGGCGGGCGAGGGCGGCGGGCGGGCGAGGGCGGCGGGCGGCTCCGCGCCGAGGGCGGCCCGAGCATCGGAGGCGCTGCCCGCGGCCGTCCTGCGCGGCGTCCGTGCCGGGAGCCCGCGGCTGAGGCGCTCCGGAGACGGCGGCCGCGGCGACTGCGCTCGGCCCGAGTCGGCCGCCTTCTTCACCCCCCCGCCTTTGCAGACGGTTTACAAAAAAACTTTGCTTTGCACTCGGAACCCCCGTTTTCACACGGACCCGAGCGTGACAAGGCCCCGACGCCACGCCCCCCCCGGCCCGGCCCGGCCTCCCATTGGCCGGCTCGTCCTCACGACAGCCCCGGCGTCCCGCCCCCGCGCGGTCGCTATTGGACGGAGGCGCGGAGGGGCGGGAGGGGGCCGGGCGTCGGCGGCGACCGCTGGGGGCGGGGCCTCTGCGCTCGGGGAGCCGGGCGTGGGCCGGGGGCCGCGGCCGGGTGCAGCGGCGGGCGGCGAGGGGAGGGTCGGGGCCGCGTGCAGCGGCGGGGCGGGGCGGGGGCCCCGGGGGGGGGCGCCGTGGGCGCCCGCGCGGCCGGCCCTGCGCCCCCGGTACGCCCGCGCCGGCGGGGCCGCGGCCGGACTTTGAGCCTGGGAGCCGGGTCCACGTGGGGGCGGCCCCCGGGAGGCCGGGTGACAGATCGGCGCCCGGGGCGTGGGGACCCCGCGGCCCCGGGGTGCGGGTCTGGGCGGGCGGCGGCGCCCACTTTCCGCACGGCGCGGGGCGGAGGACCGGGCTCGGGACGGGTTTTGTGAATGTTTGGGCTGAGCGGACCGTCTCCTCCCCCACTGCCCCGGGAGCCCCGCAGTGGAGCCGGGTCCCTGTCACTGATTATCTAAGCACAGTCTGGGGCGGCCCTGCAGCCGCGCTGCCCGGCCGGGCCTGGCATGTCATAGTCGGCGGCTGACTTTGGGCCAGTCGCCTCATCCGGCTACACCTGTTTCTTCGTGGGTGGACGTGGAACTCCGGAGCTTCCCGTTCACGAAAATTCTAAGGCTCTGTGACTGCACACTTGAAGGACTGCAAACCTCTGAACCCCGGGTGGCCCGCGGGAGGGGGAGGGGCGGCAGAGGCCACCGCGAACCCCCTCCCCAGCCGGGCCGGCTCTCCTGAACACTGAACGTGTGTGCGTCTTTGTGGTGCAGAGGAGTTCATCTGGAACAAAGTTGGCCTGATCGAAGTGACCCCAGCTAGGTCCCCAAGTTCTCACCGTCGCCCCTAAACCCTAGAAGAACCCTCAGGGCTCTGGGTTGCCTTAAGATGCAAATGGAAGGCGGGAGGAGGAATGTTACTTTGTATTTTTTTAATTATTCCTATTTTTTCCACCTGTACAGTGATATGTTTCTCATCTCTGGGGATACAGAGGGTCTCCATCTTGCGTTTCTATTCCGCTGACATAAGAAAGAACGAAGAAGTTTCCCAGGTACTGGGCAGGAAGGACTGACCAAGCATGTGACGAATTGGACATTGATGGGAAAGAGCTAAAGGGGAGAAATCAAATGTGGCTAACCTGGCAAGGGGAAAGTATCTTAAACGGGCAAATGGGTACATAAGTCATATTTCCGAAATGCTTCTTTGAAGTGGTTCCCTGCCGCAGCGGAATATGCTAAGTGACTTCTCCAACAGCCCCACTCTTAGGAATTGGGAAGCCACTTGGGGTTAAGATATTCTCATGGGAACTGCAGGAGGCAGTTGATGGGAGATTTTGCCTCCTACTGTGACCCTTATTTAAAGATAGACTCCTTTAAAAGTAAGAAAATGATGCCCGAGAAAAACCACTGAGAAACTACAAAGACATCCCCAAAAGGGCTCATCCGTAGACCAAATTGGGAGATGTTTAGACCCAGGTGAAGCAGGCTTTTGGCTTCACACGCAGCGGCTGCCGAGGCTGTCCTCTGACACAGTCACTTCCTAGACAATGAGCTTTATTCTCTCATTTTCTAGCAGCGGGTGGGGTGGTGCAGGTTCCGGTCTCCGAAGTCATAATCACACTCTGGAGAGAGGAACCATGGGGCTGGGAACCAGCTTTGTGGCCTAACCTATGCGAAGGCCCGGGTTCAATTCCCAGTGCCTTGTGCTTAGCATCTATAAGACCCCAGCGTCTAAGAGCATCATTTACCCAGCAGCAAAGCAGGTCAATCGGCCTCATCTACTTCTGCACAGGCGAGGTACTTGAGTTGCCTGACTCCAGCTTTTCCTTCCTTTTCAGCTGGTTGTTGTAGGAATTATGGGCGGCTGTCTGGTTTGTTGTTGTTGCTGATACTGTTCTGTTTTTCCTTTGGAAAGAGACTGCCAATGGAATGCCGACAATGTCTAAAAGACAAGGGCATCAGTCCTCCGAACCTTTCTTGCTCTGGGCAACCATGGGAAAGAATTTTTCAGCCTCTGGACGTGGGGTTTTAAGCATCAGTGGATCAAGCTCTTCCTTGCCCAGGAAGAGCAGGGTGTCACTGTGTAATTCATACTAGTGTAGAACTCATTGTGTATCCCGGGTTGGTCTTGAAGTCATGATCCTCCCACACGAGCTGTCAAGCCAGTTTTGTTTGTTTGTTTTTGAGGATTAAGGTAGAGTTTATTAGGGGAGAGAATGAATGGAACTCACGGATTCCAGATGTGGAGTGCCATGAGGAGCAAGCAGCTAGAAAGGAACTCACGGCACTCCAAGTGCCCTGAGGGGCAAGGGTGCCCTGGAGAACTCATGGACTCCAGGCCTGGCGTGCCCTGAGGGGCAGGTGCCCATCCTAATAGTTTTAATGACCTAGTGTGGACTCAGGTGAAGGGAGGTCAGACCAGGAGTGACCAGCACCCCAGGTCAAGTGAAACGGCCCAGCTCCTTCCTCTTCATTCTGGAAGCTGCTGATAATTTTCTTTACAGCCAAACCGACTCATACTTTCCCTTTGGAAGGAGACTGCCAATGGAATGCCGACAATGTCTGAAAGACACGGGCATCAGTCCTCCGAACCTTTCTTGCTCTGGGCAACCATGGGAAAGAATTTTTCAGCCTCTGGACGTGGGGTTTTAAGCATCAGTGGATCAAGCCCTTCCTTGCCCAGGAAGAGCAGAGAACTCTGTGCGCCCTAGCGGATACTAAGTCACGTCTAAATCTCCGCCTCAAAGTAAAACTCAGGGGAAATCAGGTTGTTTATTTGTGTGTCTTTTGGAATGGATGCACCGAAATCTCTAGCAACAACTCTGAGTGCCAGGATTTGATTTTTTTTTTTTTTTTTTTTTTAGCTGCTCCCACAGGAACAAAAGTGAGAACAAAGAATACACAAGTAACAATGCGCAGTAAAGCCCGAAATAGTACAAAAGGGCTCAGGGGTTCAGGGGAAACCAGAGAAAGAATGCCGGGAGCAGGAAACCCACAAAGCAGAGGGGAGGCCCAGCCGTGTGCAGGAGAGCTCTGGAGTTGTCTGGAGTGCTCAGCAGAGGAGGGAGCTCCCTTTTCCCACGGCTCTGCAGTTGTGCCAGAGATGAAATCCAGACACCATCACCGCAGGGCTCCCTGAATGCATGTGGGGCCCAGGCCTGGCAGCCCCGAGGCTGAGGCAGGAGGGTGGGGAGAGTTCAAAGGCCGCCCAAGCAACTTACCGACGCCCTGGCTCAAAACGAGGAAGGCTGAGCCAAGTGGAGCTGCGGCCCGGTTGCTGCTAGCAAGCATGGAGAGGCCCTTATCCGCAGCACCGTGGACGTCCTTGGTGCTGTGCTGCCCGGCAGGGGCCCAAGAGCGTAGACACGGAAGGTCATCAGGCTAGGATTTGAGTATCCCTGCTCTTTCCGTATGGTGGTATTTTGTTACTGTTTTGAGACAGGGTTTTGTCTCAAAAACAAACAAAACCTCACCAAAAAAGGCCAAACACCACGAGAAAACCACGTTTCCGTGACTCCGTCACTTGCCTACAGAGATGATACTAATAGGATTCCCTAGGGGATTTTAGGATGACAGGAAGTTCATAGAACTGGCCCTGTGAACCTTTTGTGCCCCCCTCTTTTTTTGTATTCCAGGGTATATGCGTGCACGCGCGTGTGTATCACAGGGTTTTGTGTCCCTGTGGAGGACCGAGGGTGACTTCAGGAGAATCATCCTGAGTTGCTTCTACCTCCTTTTTGCTTCGCTCTGGGATTTCCCAGGCTCTGCCCACCAGGGCCAGAAGTGCATGCTATAACATGCTTCTGCTTGACATTTTCATGTGGGACCTGGGATCTGAACTCAGGATCTTCTGCTTGTGAGGCAGAGTCTTAAGCCCTGAGCCATCTCACCAGCCCCCTTCTGTGTTCTTTCGAACACCTCATTAAGTGTGTCTGGGCCTTTCTTTGCCATGAGAGATGGCTGGCCTTTGGTAAGAGGGGGTGCTGGAGACGGAACCCAGGGCCTCCTGTGGCCAGACACGTGCTGCACCCTGAGCTCTAGCCCTAGCCCTCGTCTGCTTTTTACTCTGAAACAGAGGCTCCGTACACTGCCCAGAGAGACCTTGAACTTGGGATTGTGCGTCTGCTTCTGCTACCCAGGTAGCTGCGGTGTACCCTTGACCACCCTGCCTGGCGGGATGGCTGCTTATCTGGAGTTGAGACGAGGAAGGGAGAGAGTACCGTGAACTCTGTACACACGCGTGCACACACACACACACACACACACACACACACACACACACACACACACGCTGCGCATCTCTCTCCTGCCCTCCTCCCCCTGTGAATCCTTGCCCATCCCTCGGGTCAGGGGTCACTTCCTTGGGAAATCTTCCCTGACCCCCTGACCCTCTGACCAGAAGATCAAGTTCTCTCCGTTCATTGCCCTGTTTGCTCAACCTTAGCAAAAATGCAGGTGGACTTTAAACGGAAGAATTGGATTGGGGTGCAGCTCTGTGGAGAGCACGCCTGCCTCGCTCACATCGCCCCCAGGAGTGCTGGAACCAGGTGTGACGGCACAGCCTGCCGCCCCCCAGCTCCGAGAGAGGAGAGGGG
The DNA here is from genome assembly GCA_023101885.1 of Typhlomys cinereus. Classification (NCBI taxonomy): domain Eukaryota; kingdom Metazoa; phylum Chordata; class Mammalia; order Rodentia; family Platacanthomyidae; genus Typhlomys; species Typhlomys cinereus. The sequence goes on from JALPQD010000716.1 coordinate 204,558, forward strand.
ACTGAGCCATGCGGGGCCGTGAGACCCTGCCTGATGCTGCACCCACAGCTCCGGCCAGCCCGGCATGGGGTTAGCGCGCAGTGAAGACGCGGTTCTGGAGTGAGTGGGCGGGTGCCTCTCTTCACGCCAACTCCTGCTCTCATCCTGTAGTTCTCGCGACCCCTTGGCCCCCTGGTGCCTCAGGCCCCGGAGAAAGAGCTGCTTGCTGGGGTAGGAGGAGTTCCCCGTCATTAGCTCAAGCTAGGCACCCCCCCCCCCCGCTTTGGCGATGACAGCGCCTCACGAGCCACGCAATGAATTGGTCGAGCCTGAGACCCACCGTGGCAAGGAGCGTGGCCGTCTAGGTTGGCAAGGAGCGGGGCCGTCTAGGTTGGCAAGGAGCGTGGCCGTCTAGGTTGGCAAGGAGCGTGGGCCGTCTAGGTTGGCAAGGAGCGTGGCCGTCTAGGTTGGCAAGGAGCGGGGCCGTCTAGGTTGGCAAGGAGCGGGGCCGTCTAGGTTGGCAAGGAGCGGGGCCGTCTAGGTTGGCAAGGAGCGTGGCCGTCTAGGTTGGCAAGGAGCGTGGCCGTCTAGGTTGGCAAGGAGCGGGGCCGTCTAGGTTGGCAAGGAGCGGGGCCGTCTAGGTTGGCACGGAGCGGGGCCGTCTAGGTTGGCAAGGAGCGGGGCCGTCTAGGTTGGCACGGAGCGGGGCCGTCTAGGTTGGCACGGAGCGGGGCCGTCTAGGTTGGCAAGGAGCGTGGCCGTCTAGGTTGGCAAGGAGCGTGGCCGTCTAGGTTGGCAAGGAGCGTGGCCGTCTAGGTTGGCAAGGAGCGTGGCCGTCTAGGTTGGCAAGGAGCGGGGCCGTCTAGGTTGGCACGGAGCGGGGCCGTCTAGGTTGGCAAGGAGCGGGGCCGTCTAGGTTATTTTTATTTCTGTTTTTGGACAGCCCCGGGAATGAAGTGTGGTACTGAGGTTCACGTGGCGGCGAGCCGGCTGCAAAGCTGATCCCGAGCCCCACATTCAGGGTTCTCCAGCGGCTGTCAGACACGTCTTTCCCGAACATCACGGCGACTCCGTGCATGTACAAGCCAGACTTGCACATGGTAGGTGGAGAATTTGCTCCAAGATGTCCCAGCTTGTGAAACACATATCTGTAACTTCAGCCCCTCGTGGGGGGGGGCAAGCCCCCTCCGCAGCTCAGGACCCTGTCTGCAGACCACAGTCTACGGCTTGCCTCGGTTCTGAAAGACCTGGCAGCGAGTCTTTTATGAATTTGTAATTACCATCAGCACTAAGGGGAGGCGGCCTACTTGCGAGTGGCACCTCTTTAACAGGTCACGCCACGGGGTGCGTCTCTAGTGAAATGTTCCAGAACTAGTGTGCACACGGAGCTCCATCCAGCGACCCAGCGCAGCGCCCTGCCCGCCCGCTCTTTCTCATTCCCCACATCCGGGTATTTCTTTTCTTTTAACAACCTGCGTGTCTTCCAAAGGGCTTGAAAACAGTTTGACCCAGGGCTTTCACCCTTAACTGTGTACACGGATTACCAGGGAACTTGCTAGAATGCAGAGGGAGACTCAGTGAGTCCAGGACATCTGTCTGTAAACTTCAGACCAGATTTGGTGTATCCCAGCTGTGATGATCTGTGTCTAGAACCATCTGGGTGTGCCAGCGAGAGATTATTCAGATTATGTTAATGGAGATGGGAAGACCCACCCGAACTGTGGGTGGCACTGCACCGTGGGCTGGAACCCTGGGCTAAAACCAAAAGAAGGTGAGCTGAGCATCAGGCAGGTTGCCCTGGTGATGGGACCAGCCACCTTGACGCCCCAACCGTGAGGGGCTTCTGGCCAGGGGAGACCTCCCTTCCTGTAAGTAGTGGTCTCATCACAGCAACGCCGGGCTGACCTGAAGTCCTGGGCTCAAGCAGTCAGTCCTCTGCCTCAGTTTCCCAAGTAGCCTCTGCCTCGAAAGCAGAAGGTCCTAAGTTCGGATCCTGCATCCCATGTAAAAATGCCAGGCAGAATTGGTGGTGGCCTGTACATCTGGCCCTGGAGGCAGAGCCTGGGAGAGCAAAGCAAAGCAAAGACGAGGTAGCACAATCCAGGGTGATTCCCCAAGTCATCCTTGGGCCTCCACAGGCCCACACAGTGTCCTCTGATGCACAGAGATGCACACACAGACCAGCCGGGATTTTGCTGTCGCTTCGGAGGCCTTGGGGCGGTGAAGTCGGGCGAGGTGGGGGGGGTCTTCCTGCCACCTCATCCCCTCCCCCCCTCCCCCCCCCCGCAGAGAACAAAGCTCTGATTTCCTGCTGCCTGTTTTCACAGCATGGCTTCGCCTGTGCCTTATGTGGGTACCGGGGTTTCTCCATCCAAGGTCAGAGCTGACGGCTTCTCGACCTCTCCAACGGCTCAGTCCCTGAAGTGCTGTTCGCTTTGATGCGCTCGCCATCAAAACAGGGAGCCTCGTGTCTGTGGGGCCGTGGGTACAGGGACATGCGTGTCTGTGGGGCCGTGGGTACAGGGACATGTGTGTCTGTGGGGCCGTGGGTAGGGCTGCCCCACATCTTAGGCTTGGTTCTTGTTTTCTTTCTTTGCATTTTTAAAATTCTGTCAGTGTTTCACACATGAATATAATGAATTTATGATGGGGTCACACCTAATCCCCTATCCCGTCCCCCTTCTTTTCCCAGCATGACCCTTCTTTCCTGCTAGACTCCCTTCTATTTTGAAGTCTTTTCCCATGTGTGGCCCGCTGGGTTCCTTCTATTGCTCAGGATGGCGGGAGCCTAAGCCCTTGCTGGAGCGTGAATCACCTATCAGTTTTATATACATATGAATCACATTGCAGTGGGTTAGAGCACCGAGGAGAACATCTTTCCTCCCCATCCCATCAGCATGAGCCCTCGACAGTGTCCCAGGAGGCCACTTGAGATCTTTCCCCTTCCATGGTGAAATGTTGGTAGGTCTGTGGGAGTATCCACAGCTGCTGTGAATTCATGAATGTAACAGCCTGTCTCATCCAGAGGGTAGTCTGGCCACACTCCTGCCGCACAGCCCCCTCTTCCTCCAGGACCAGGCCTTACAGCCGCACAGCCCCCTCTTCCTCCACGCTCCCTGTGTTCTTGGCAGCGTCTCCCATGCCGGAGCCTGAGGAGACTGCGTATCCCCCAGCTGCTTCCTTTGGAGCCAAGTCTCGAGTCTTGGGAGGCAGCTGAGCCTAATGGCAATGACTGTGGGCTCCGCAGCCAGGCTGAAAGGGGAGTGGCCAGGCCGACATGCACAGCAATCAAGTAAACACCTCCTCAGAAGGCCCCCCCTCCTCCTGCCAGCCCGTTGACAGCCCCCAACATCAGGAATCACAAGAGGCCTGTGGCCGTGGAACAAAGCACGTGTATGCTGAGCGGCCTCAGCCAATCTTCCAAAAGTACCTCTCGGCTCCTCAGTCCGACTCTGCCCAGGCCAAGTTTCCTACGCGATGCCTTCAGTTGTCCAGTGGCTCTCGGCCTTTGTTTTCTCAACAGAGCCCCAAACAATCTCTGACTTACTGAGTTGTGGTGAGCTGGATGGGCTGATGTACAGTTGTTTAGGGCAATGTTCGAGAACAGATGTGCTCTCTACAGGGGACGCAGAGAGGGGAGGGTACGGCAAAACCCCAAATGCCCTGCTGTGGAACCCAGAGGCACTTAATGCTGCAAGTAACAGGGACGTGATACTTCCTGTTAAGTCGTTGGTCAGAGAGGTCTCAAAGGGCCCCGAACAGTACACGCTTTTGCCATCGCTCTTGATTGCCCTCCAGAAACTGACAGAAAGACCCTATGACTAAGAGGCATCCAGTGGATCATAAAACATGAACAGAAATGAAGTGGAGCTGTTCTGGAAGCTTCCTCCTTGCTGGACAGCCAGCACGGTACTGGAGAGTATTGTGGAAGGTACTGGGGAGAAAAGATGTCAACAGTCCCGTCAGTCTATGGAAGCAGCAATAACAAGAGTGGGCCTCACTGTAGTAGTGGCATGAATGTCAGGGGAGGAGAAGCGGCTCTCTGACGGGATTTAAGACCCACTTGTCACGAGGGATCATTCCCGGTACTGTAAACCAGAACGAGGACCTGTAAAAGGGGAGGCCATAATCTCTAGGGGAGGGAGCTGTGAAGGGTTAGCCATAAAGACGCTATATCCAACTGCCTCTTAAATCCCGTCATTACACCCATAGGCTGGAAGAGCACTTAACACTCAATCTAGAAGCTTCTTTCTGCAATAGCAGCTGTTTATTACAGAAAATCACAACTGGCCAAAGTGCAGAAAAGAAGTGACTACAGACTCCGGGCCCTAAACAGGACATCTAAGCCACCTCCCTCCCCACCCTAAGACTCAGGGAACATTGAAGAGGGAGCCCCGAGGGGGTCAGGGTTGAGACCAGACATTATCTTCCGGACATGATAAGGCTATGTATCCATGAAGTCACAGCAGCTTTACAGGCTCACACTGGCATTGTGTGCCACCCCACGCTGTCAGCTGGTCTAACATTGTCTTTTACAGCACTGTTCCCCACCTTTCTGTGGGCACCCAGCCTTGGTCAGGATGCATCTAACTGCCTTTTCCACTTACACCTCCTTTTGTCTAGAAATCTCCACCTCCTTCCTTCTGCCTCCTGGTGTTGATATTTTAAAATTATTATTTTGTTAGAGAGAGAGAGAGAGAGAGAGAAACTGGAAGTCAGATGACATTTTTTCTCCTGCCAGGCAGAGTTGTGGGACTTGAACTCAGGTGGCCAGGTTTGCAAACATGCACCTTATCCACGGAGCTGTCTCGCCAGCCCAGTGTTGACATTTTTTTTATTCAATTGTGCATGTGCGTGTGTGTGTATGTGTGTGTGTGTGTGTGTTTGTGTCTGTGTGTGTAGAATCACGGATGGATTCGGGAACCACCATGGACGCCTCCACCTCTTCTTTTTTACTCTGCCCCGGGATTCACAGGCTCCGCCCTACCAGGACCAGAAACACAGGCCGCCCCGCTTCCATCCGGTGTCTATTCGTGGGGTCTAGGATCCAAACTCAGGACCTTCCGCCTGCAAGGCAGAGACTTAACCCCTGAGCCACCTCTCCAGCCCCAGCGTTGACATTTTTAAAGACTGCAGTTCTCCCTGTGTGTTTTCTGTCTTTTAAATACAGAACATTTGCTCCCTGGGAGTGACACAGGTCTGAAATCCTGGCGCACTGGACTCAGGAGGTGGACAGGAAGCTGTCAGTTTGAGGCCAGTGAGCCAATTCCAGGCCGGCACGAGCCACACGGTGAGGCTCTGCCAGGCCCCGGGCTGGGGCTGCCGCTCGGAAGCAGAACGCTTGCCTGGCCTCAGGTCCGTCCCGGCACCGTGAGCGCATGAAGTTCCCGTGTTCCCTTGGTCTGGTGCTGTGTCCTGGCCGTGGTGGGCGCGCCCCTGTGGTCCAAAGCAGCCCAGCAGCGGACCTTTGCGATCCTCCAAGACGGTGTCCCATGTCTCTGCTGCGCGCTTAGCTTTTCTCCTCCACCCAGGAAGCGTCTTCGTCTTCGTGGAGGTGGTTAAGATACCGTGGCGCCGACTTTTCCGCTCAGCTTTGCTCTGACCCGCGTTGCCGGCCCATCGTGCTGGCTGTTTTCTGGCTCCAAAGCCCCCTGGTGTTTGCTGGTTGACTCTCGGCATCCTGTTGAAAGCAGAAGCCCTCCTGTTTCTTTCTCTCTGTTCATCCGTGGGCTGCTGTTGCTTCAGTGATTCCTAACTCGTCACTGCTCAGCTTGGAACTGATTGTGCGTCTCCCTGCCTGTGCGGCCTCAGTGATCTTGGGAATTATCCCTGATTGGTCTTCCCCTTGTTTCAAGGCTGGTCTCTAAGCCCAGAGCTCACCTGTAGGAATACTTTGGCTGCCAGGCTGCTCTGGGGACTCCCAGCCTCTACCTTCCAGGCCTGGAATTGCAGACTGCCCACACCCCTGGGACCTGGGGGTACCAATTCTGGTCCTGCTGCTTGTGCGTTATTCTCTGAATCGTCTCACCAACCAAGTGTCTAGTTTTGATTGAATGAGGAAAAAAATATGAGATACTTTTAGAAATCAGCCGCACCACAGCAAAACAGAAGAGCAAAGAGTTTGCAAGTTACGAAGATGAATGCTCAGCTCTGCCTTTCCTGTTCACTATCAGTGTGTCCTGGGCAGACATGAGCCCGTGCCTTGACACACTGTGATAATTCTAGAAGTTACCTTGCCGAGTTGGCATCAGGACTACACACAGTAATGTGTGAGAACAGCTTCCAGAGTGACCGACACAGAAGTACCTACAGATTCTCTTCCCGTGTGTTTCCACGCATCAACTCAGGCCTGGGCTGGGCCACTGCTGCCGCCGCTGCTGCCACCGCTGCTGCCACCGCTGCTGCCACCGCTGCTCCTGGCAGCCCCCATCCAGCAGTCACCCCGGGCTTCTTGTTGCCCCTTTACAGTGCAGTTCAGTCAGTGAACTGTTGGCTGACACAGGTCCCAGGGGCCCAGAGATAACTAGTCACAGGTCCCAGGGGCCCAGAGATAACTAGTCACAGGTCCCAGGGGCCCAGAGATAACTAGTCACAGGTCCCAGGGGCCCAGAGATAACTAGTCACAGGTCCCAGGGGCCCAGAGATAACTAGTTGGGCTTTGTTTTGTTGGGCAGCAGGAATGTGAGAACCTAACAGTATCAAGGGTTTATTCAAGGGCACCCAGAAGGGTAGAAGGACCAGGAGGGTACCCCACTCTCTTCTCAGGCACCCCACTCTCTTCTCAGGTACCCCACTCTCTTCTCAGGCACTCTACTCTCTTCTCAGGCGGGTACCGAGTCCTCCCCGACCTTCTGCATACGTGTGCGCTGTGCCCTACTGCTGTGTCAAGGGCACGGTTCCTTGGCCTCTCCCCCAGTCTCGGGGTGTTCTCTGAGCACCTCATTTCTGGGTGACTCGTCCTCACTCCAGGATCAACGTGCTCCACTTTGGTCTTCATCTTCCACTTGGCTTCACACGCATCTTCAGAGATCGGGACCCTCCGAGTCGCCATACCCACACATTCTGCTTTGGCCTTGGGGCCCGGACAGTGGCCACTCGGGGGGGGGGGCTCTGCTTTGTGGGGAAGGCGTGTTTCCCCGAGATGCCGCTCTGATCCACGTTGAAGACAACACGCAAAATACCCTCCAGCCGCCACTGCAGACGTACGGGAAGAAGCGCCCATCGCACCGTCCAGCTTCCCACAGAGCGCCAAGTGCTGCGGCAAAGAGCGCCCTGCAGCCCCACGGTCCCCTCCGCTCCCGTGTGCGTCCCAGAAGCCACTGGGAATTCTGACCCGGAGGGAATGAATGGGCTGTGGCTGGGTTGGGGGCAGCTGTGTGGCAGTTTCCTGCTGTCTCCAAAACACACTCTGACCTGTATAACTGATCCTGCGCACAACTAAGCACGAAGCAAACGGCCGAAACAGAGATGCAACGATAGGAACACTTTCTCGGAATAACCCAGGAGGTGGGGCGGTCGGTGAGACTGGAGCTGTGTCTGGAGCGGAGGCACTTGGGACCCGACAGAGGACGGGACGCCTCACTTTCCATGTGACCAAAGGATGCGTAATAAAAGCGTGATTTGCTGCAACGTCTTCTTTTAGAAAAATGTCCGTGTCCTTGTGTTAGCCTCAGCTGTGGGGAATGGTTACATCCTGGACATTAGCCGGATATGTCTCTTCACGCGTGTTGATGTGTTTGGTGTCTGTATACTCATTGGTTCGTGGGAACTTGGGTCCTCAAGGCCTCCAGGTGCCAGGCCAATGCTCTCCTGCCAAGCGACGGCTTGACGAAGGGTCTTGTCAAGTTGCCTAGGCTGGTCTCGAATGTTCCCTCTTCCTGCCTCAGCTCCCAGGAGCTGGGATTGCTGCTTCATCACACTCACCCGATCATGCTTGCGTGCGTGTGCGCGTGCACAGTGCGCATGTGTGCACGTGTGTGTACGTGCGCGTGTGTGCGTGCGCGTGCGTGTGCATGTGTGTGCACGCGTGTGCTTGCATGCGTGTGTGTGCGTGCGTGTGCGTGTGTGTGCAGAGGGCCTTTCAATGTGCGTGTGTGGAGGCCCAAGGATGACATCGGGAATCATGCTGGATTGTTCCACCTCCTCATTGCTTTGCTCTGGGGTTTCCAGCCTCCCCCTTCCAGGGCAGAACTCAGGTCGCCCTGCTGTCCAGCATTTTTGCTTGGATCGTGGGTCCCATCTTGGGCTTGTTTGCTTGTGAGGCAAAGGCGTTAGCCCTTGTGCTATTCCCTGAGGTCTTCTGTGTGTTCATTTTTCGCTTTTTACTTTCTCCCTCCTTCCCTTCCTTGTCCTTTTCCTCTTCCTTTCTCTCCCTCCTCCTGCGACTCCCCCTTCAAAGGCAAATCTTTGTGCTTTGGAGAAAACTCTGCTCTTCCTGGGCGTAGCTGGCTGGTGCGTCCTTGTGAGGGGCGGTTCTTGGTGACTGTGGCAAGCACCCTAAGAGTGTGGGGTACAGGACAGGCCGTGCGCTCATCGCCTCCCCCACCTCAGCTCTTCTGCAGCATTTGGAATCCTGCTCTGCCTCAGGACTAGCTAAAGGCGGCTCTCCCTCAGTCAAGACACTTCACAGACAGTTGAAGAGCGACAGATGCAAATGCTGGTGGACAGTTTGTCCCAGAGAAGACTGAACCCAAGGGAGCTGCTGCACCCTAGACACCTGTGATCGCCAGATCTTCCCGCAGCCGGTCGGACTGGGGGAGGGGGGGGGACAAAGCGCCAGGAAGCACATGGCACTTTTGGTGCAGATGTGGCCATGCTGGTTCAGCGCGAAGCCACGTTCAGGGGGGGCTCAAGTAGCCCGTTAGGCTCCTCACGTGTGGCTCTTTCAAAATGCTTCACACGGCAGCCCTGGCCTTCTCCATTGGGAGTCCTATAGCCCCCTCCCCTGCGAGACCTTCGGCCCTCCACCAGGATCCTGCGAAGGGAGGACTCGCCTCCCCGTGGTCATAATCCACTTGCAGAGCGCGGCGGGATCTGAGCAATCCCTCCTCTGGCCAGCCGCGCTCACAGCGTGGGACCACCGCTCCGCTGGGCATCTCCTCGTTTGCCTGACAACCTCTCTTTGGGGGTGAGGGTGGAACACAGGCAATCGTCCGTATCCAGACAGCCTAGAAGAGCCCCAAATACTGGAACGCTTGCTCCTGCACCCCCTACAGAGTCCCTCCAAGCGTGTAGCTCCAGACACTCAAGCACTGCTTCTTAAGTAGCCCGAGACCTCCCAGCAGGGAGACGCCACCTCTGTGGCTGAGCGCGTGGAGAGTAAGTAGCAGTCGGGCGGGACAGCGCTGGAAGCAGCGGCTGGAAGAGAGGCCTTTGCCCTCACACAGTCCTTAACTGTGCATGGTTTTATTGCCCGCCCTGGGGGAGGAAAGTGGCCCCTCCGATCTCTTGCTGTCTCTTCCAGCGCTGTGTCCTTTGATGCGAGAGCAGCCTGACCCTTTCCTCTCTGTGCCGGTTGTACTGTAAGCTCCATCGCGGTGACCTGGAGGCTTCCACCACTCTGTCCTCAACCGCCCAACACAGGCATCTGTAACGGCGACAAATCCAAGTGGCCCAGGAGCCGTGAGACTCGGTTCCCAGATTCTGTGAACACGGGGCGCTGTCCAGCGGGATGCCAATGGTGTGCGGCGTAGCCGAGGATAGCCCTGGCTTTGAGAGGCAGGCTTCCGGGGTATCTGGGAGGTTTCTCAGGGGCGACACGCTTTGTTGGTCTCTGAGTCCTGTGAATACAGGGGCGCTCAGGAAGCCGAAGTCGCTCTCCCTGACACCCCGAAGTAGCTACAGCTGGATCACCAGCATGGGAAGCCTTTCCCTCCTCCGTGGGTTCTCCGGCTTTTCCTCTGGTCTCCCTTGGAGATGAGGTCGGTTTGGTTTTCTTCTCGCTCTGCCTCCTCCAGCAGCTCACTCAGAGGCCGCACTCACCCGCCTGGGTATTGGAGGGTTCCCACTTTCCGACCTGTCCCCAGATGTGTTTTCTAGGAGGAAGGGCGCACTCGGCAGTTTGGGGGTTAGGAAGGACAGCGCTCGAGCATCCCTGTGTGTGTGGTGTGTGTGTATGTGTATGTATGTGTGTGTGGTGGGTGTATGTATATGTGTGGTGTGTATGTATGTATGTGTGGTGGGTATGTGTGGATGTGTGTTTGGTGTGTATGTATGTATGGGGTGTGTGTGTATATGTGTGTGTAGTGTGTGGTATGTGTGGTGTGTGTGTGTGTGTGTGTGTGTGTGTGTGTGGTGAATATGTGTATGTACACGAAGGTAGAGAGACCAGAGGTCCTCAGTCACTCTCCAACCTATTTATGTATTTATTAAGAAAGGGAGGGAGAGAGAGTGCATACCACGGGACACGGGTAGAGGTCAGATGTGGCTGTGAGTCAGGAAACTCGGGAATCCTCCTGTCCTGCCAGAGCTGCACTTGACTTTCATGTGGGTGTGGGATTCAAACCCAGATCCTCATGCTTGAGCAGAAAGTTCTCTCTTTCTCTGCACTGAACCGTGTCTTCAGCGCCCAGGACAAGCACACCTTGTCCACTGCAGCATGACAGCCAGAGCAAGCCGTCTTACTGATGGAGGCAGAGATGCACCAGCCACTGCTGGGTTAGAGGTGTCAGCCTCCCAGCAAGGCTCCCACCCAGCCTGCAGGGTCCCCACCTGAGCCTGGGGGTCCCCACCCCAGCCTTCAGGACTCCTACTCAGCCTCCAGTGCTACCCACCCAGCCTGCAGGGTCCCACCCAGCCTGCAGGGTCCCACCCAGCCCCGGGTCCCACCGAGCCTGCAGGGTCCCACCCAGCCCCGGGTCCCACCCAGCCTGCAGGGCTCCATTCCTCAAAATGGGCTCTGTGACTAATGAGTAATGTGGTCAGAGTTTGATGTGTGGTTTGCAGGCCTGTGGTCAAGACTGGATCAGCAGGGAAACCTGACATCGCTTTCTTGCTCGGGTCAGTTTCCCACTGGATCCCCTGGGAGCCTTAGACAGCAGCTCCCCTGATGTCTGAGCCCAGCCTGGCACTGGCTGACTCACCACACACACACACATACACACTCGCGCGCACACACACGCACACACAGGATGAGGGAGGCTAGAGAACTTTCTAGGACATAACTGCTGTACACACCAAAAGACCCGAGAAGGGACTTTGTTCTCTCCATTTTGCGAGCAGCAAGGAGCTGAGGGTCTCTCCCCTCCTCAGCTAGCTCAAGTGTGGTCCTGGGGCTGGGGCTCATCTGTGGAGTTTCGCTCAATAGTGTTTGGACTTGGTTTTGAGAGTTTCAACTGTAGAGTGCATCTGAATATATGAATAGATAATTAGGCAATTTCGTGGTCATCAGACATGACCTCATAACCTACGCTTCTCCTGATGGAATCTTCTGAGGAACTTATTTTCTCCCTCTCTGGCGATAGGATCTGCAGCCGCAGGAATTTCTCAGGAACTTCTAGGCAGCCATCTGGCTAGGCTCCCCGTGAGAAGAAGGGGGACGCCCACGGCTCTTTCCCATCCTCTGTGGTTTCCGCGGAAGGCTGGTGCGCATCTGTGTGTTGGCGATGGTTGGGAAATTAAGACAGCGTTTGGCCAGAAAGCCAGGGAAAGCCTGAACCCTGCCTGTCATAGTGTCTTCTCTCCCCACGGAGCCCCAAGGGAAACCACACTCCTAGAGGAGCGGCTGGTGGCACAGCCCAGGGAACCCTCTAGTCCTGGCACGTGGCCAGCTTCCTCCTGCACCCCGGTCCTCACGCCCACCCCCCAAACCTTCTTTGTGTCCAGAGAAGAGAGGCCAGGCCGCAAGCAGATGGTGGGGAAGGGAAACCAAGGCAGCGGACTCTGCCTCAGACCCACGAGTGAGGTTGGGTGGGTATTCCGCGGGGGAGTCAGACAGGAGAAGCCAGTGAGAGTGTTGGAAAGAAGACACCCTCAACCCAGCAGCAAAGAGACTCCAGAGAGAGAAAAGGGAAGGCTACGGCCCACCCGTTCCTGGGAAGCCCCTGACTGTGCCCAGGATGCCCCATCCCTGAGCCCCTAAGACTTAACATCTCACTGGCATACAGTGAACCCCGAGAGTCGGGTTCCTGCGGGATGAGTGATGGCTGAGCCCACAGAAGAGTGAGTGCATTCCATTATTGAGCTGTTCTCGGAAGTAGTCCACACCACCTCCCTCAAGCTTGAGCGAAACCATTGCTCCATGTAATCCAGTTGTGTTTTTGTTTGTGTTGTTTGAGGGCTTGTATTTGTTTACCTCGAAATTTGCCTTTTGTTCCTCTCTTTTCTTGTTGGTTTGTTTTTTGGGAATCTGGACATGTGCTAGCAACAGCCTGACCCGCCCACGACTTGGCCCAGGTTGGGAAAAAGCAACCCTGTGGCCTTGTCACAGCGGAAGTCTAGGTCACTTCCTGTCTCGTGCTGTAGATGGATTATGATGGTCTTGCAGAGCTGTGGGGTGGGAGGGACAGTGGCTCGAAGGAGACCCCCACACTGCTCAGGTGAAAGCAGGCAAAGGAGAGAGTGACCATTGCCAGAACATGTGACTTTCGTGGGCCAATCAGGGCTCTCTTCAGAATCACTTACTTTCCTTCTGGTTGTGTGTGATATGTAAAAGCTTTTTAAAGGAAATATCTCAATGGAGAAGAAAATCGCCCGCCCTCATAATGCCCCCGAGATTAAATGATTAAAATTTTAGTTTACAACCCTTTAGATTTTTCTATTGTGTACATTGTTACACATTGCAAGTCTACCTTGCAGTATGTGTTTTAGAGAATATATTGGGGGCTGGAGAGATGGCTCAGGAGCTGACTCTTGTGAGCAGAAAGATCTGAGTTCAGACTGTGGTTCCCATGTAAAAAACACCAGGCAGAAGTGGTGACAGCGTGAACCTCTTGGCTGTGGAAGGTGGAGCCTGGGAGGTCCCAGAGTGCAGCAAAAGAAGGCAAAGCAAGCCAGGTGACTCCCGAAGTCAACCTTGGCTCTCCACAGGGACACCTAGTGCCCTCTAATACACACGAATACACACTAATACACACGATAAATTTTTTAAAAAAGAAATGATATTGGAAGGTTAGGAGATGCTCAAGGGTTAAAGGCTTTGCCTCACAAGCAAAAGGACCTAATTTAAGATCCCGGATCCCACATAGAAATGCCAGGCAGAAATGGCAGGAGCCTGTAATTCTGGCCCTGGAAGACAGCCTGAGAAACCCCAGAGCACAAAAGGATGCAGAGCACATGAGGAGGTGGAGCAATCCAGGACGACGCTGATGTCACCTTAGGCCTCCACAGGAACACACTGCGGTACACCCAGCACACACACACACACACAGAAACAGACACAAAAAGAAAGAGAAAGAAAAAAGATTATATCGCAACCAGGTGTGGTGGTCCAAGCCTGGACTCCATCGCTCAGGAGGCTGAGGCAGGATGGGCAGGCGTTCCGGGCTCTCCCGTCTCTGTAACCCCTGGCAAGTCAAGTGTTCTGGACTCTCCCGCCTCTGTAACCCTGGCAACCAGTGATTTGCTCCCCATCGCTACCATTTCACCTTCCTCAGAACCGCAGGTGACGGGGTGCTTGAGCCTGGCTTCCTGCACTCAGCCAGCCCGGGGGCCAGGCTGTTGCCGGTCCAATGCACAGCCTCCTGCCAATGCACAGCCTCCTGCCAATACACAGCCTCCTGCCTTCTATGGCCGAGTCATATCCTCTGCTGCAGCTCGCACACGCCGCTGATCACAACCAAATGTTCGAAGGTCAGTGTGCGTCCTCAGGGACCTATCTCATGCGCACTCGGAGCCGGGAGAAGGCAGGAGGACCCCAGCAGCCTTGTTCAAAGGGGGTTCACCTATCTGCTCACTGACTTCCCCCAGAAGTTACTCCAAGGGCAGCTCAGCCTCCCGGGCGGGGTCCTGTGCCAAAACCACTCCTGCTCCATTTTCAGCCGCTTCCTGCTGGCCCTTCCTCTGAAGAGAAACCAGCGAACTTGTGAAACTAGAACAGCTGGTGGCCGTGTGGGGCCTGGTGCCCTCAACCAGGCCAGTCCAGCTCAGCCCCGGCCGGTCCACTCAGGCTGCTGGCTCCCAGCCACACTCGCAGGCCACTCGGGGGACTTGCTTTTAATTCGCTTCTGTCCTTCGTTAACTGGATAAGCTAAGTAAGATGCAGTGTGTCCTGTGGAAAGGCCGACAAGCAGCCACCACGCCTAGCACGGCACCTGGAGATCCTGCTAGTGCAGAGACCCAGCGTCCTCCCAGCCTGTCCGCTCCCTCAGAAACCCAGCAGCCACTCCATGCCAGTGTCAGGAGCCGCTGGCCCCCCATCCTTCCTGCCCAAGTCATGGAGGCCCCTGCGGTGGCAACCTCCCCGGCTTCCCGCTCACAGTGGCAGTCACCATGGTGCCAACCTGCTGTAGCAATCAGTGCGGCGTTGCAGTCTTTGGTGGCAATCAGCATGTGTCAGACTCTGTGTTTGCATCCTTAGGCACTGGTGATGTTCGGGAAGTCCTGGCACCTGTAGGACACGGAGCCTTGCTGGAGGGAGGCACGTGTCGGGGGGCGGGCCTTGAGGTGGGTTAGCAGCAGCCTCCGTCTACTAGTAATCATTCTTGTCGCCTGCTGCCTGGTTTCTCTCGGCCTCCGTGACGATCAACGGAACCTGAGCCGCATCCAGCTCCTGCCAGGCCTTTCCCACCACGATGGATTGTGCCGAGCCTTTCTCCCCGTGAGCTGGCGTGTGAATGTCTCCTGTCAGCAGCAGAGAGGATGACTGTGGCATCGCGCTTTCCAGTTGTTGGCAAGACTCGGGTGGGTTTAGGCGCGATGTTCAGAGCTTTCCTTCAGGGTTTACAAGGCTCCAAGATGAAGCCGAGCAGGATGTGGTGGGAATTAATTCAGCCCTGGACATTAGTCGGTGAGGAAACATGATGTGGAGATCGATGTAAAGACAAGCCAGGGGCGGCTCTGGCCCAGCAGGAGCCGCGGGTTGCAGTTTAGGGTGTCTCTTGAAGAAAAGGGAGAACGAAGTCAAGTGGTGGCTTGAGCTGTACTCCACGCCCCTAAAGCTGAAACAGGAGGATCGCTGTGAGTTTCAAGTCATCCTCAGTGGGTAAAGATGCTTGCTGCTTAGCCTGTGACAGGAGTTCTGCCATGCATCCCAGGTAGGAGAGGACTGACCCCTGCATCTCGTGCATACCATGGCGTATATGCACAGACACAAGAAATCTAAAAAATTAAAGTTCTACTAAACCAAATGTGAGTTATTGTGGACCGGCCATCCCCTGTGAAGGGACACGAAATCTCTCTTGCAAAAAATCCCCTTCCATACTGGACACACTTAAGGCAGGGCCTCCTGCTCCCCACTCATGACCCTGTATGCAGAAGACATATTTACAGGTCCCTAAATATATGGCACAAAAATGACATGCAAATCAAATATTGGCTGATGGTAAATCATAAAAACAGTTATTTTGAAATTTTTTTTTGGTTTACATATTTGCATATGAGTGAGATAGATGTGGTTCTTTTTGCATAAGGAATTAAATGTCTGAACATTCGATGTGGCAGCAGGAAGAGCATGTTCACTGTTCCTCGGGTGCTTTCATATTTTGATTTTAATAATTCATGTTGAGAACACTGATTCTCACAGACATGTAGTATGAAATGGCAGAAATATCTTTAAAGTGAATTCAGGGTGGGGAGACAGCTCAGGGCTTAAAGCCTCTGCTTTGAAAGCAGCAAGACCAGAGTTCAGATCTTAGACCAGAGTTCAGATCCTAGGTAAAAACACTAGAGAGAGATGGCTTGGGCCTGTGACTCCAGCTCTGGAAGGCAGAGCCTGGAAAAACCCAGAGCAAAGCAGTAAGGAGACGGAGCCATCCAAAATGATTCCTGATGCCACCCTTGGGTCTCCACAGGCACACGCACTCAAGCACATTCGTGTACACACACATACACACACACACACACACACACACATGCGCGCCTATACCCGAATGCATGAATTTTTGAAGTGCACTTTCTGCCTCCTGGTGAGGACTAGAGAGGCGGAGATGCAGAGCTTTGGGGCATGAGGGGTGCGTGGTGTGTGGCGTGTGTAGTGTCTGTGGCGTGTGTCCGACAGGCTGCCATTCATTCTCATGAGTTTCCCCAGTAAGATTGTCCAGTCACAAACCCAGCTTCCTGAGCTCTTCACAAAGAAGAGAATGAAGCCAAGTTCCCTGTGCTTGCTGCTCTACCAGTGTGCGCGGTGCAGGCGTCGCGGTGCAGGCGTCGCGGTGCCTGTCTGTGACCACACCATCTGCCAAGCCCGAGTTGATGCAGTCATAAAGCACTGCGTCTTCCAGTTGCTGTCTTGGTATCTGATGGTGTGGTTAGGGCAGACCTGTCCGGTCTGGCTTTCCTCCAGGGGAACGAGTCTTGCCAACTTGTGTGGGGCCCTGAGCAAATATAAACTATGATTTCTTTGAGACGCTGAGGTTTGGTCCATGGTAAGTAAACAAGAAAACCATTTGGAGACTATTAAATTGCGCATTTTGCGTTTGACAGCACATTCCTGACTACGATGCCACACGGTCGCCATGAAGCAGGTAAATATGTTCTACATTGTCAGCTTTTTTTAAAAAAAAAAAACTTTATTTACTTTGCGTGTGTGTGTGTGTGTGTGTGTGTGTGTGTGTGTGTGTGTGTGGAGGGGGTTCTGTATGTTGCTTCTGCCTCCTTTTTGCTTCACTCTGGGATTTCCTAGGCGCCACACACCAGCACTGGAAGTGCAGGCCACCGTCATTTCCACCTGACATTTTTACATGGGACCTGGGATCTGAACTCAGGACCTTCTACTTGCAAGGCAGAGTCTTAATCCCTGAGCCATGTCTCCAGTCTGAGCTTTTTTTAAAAATTTCTTTCATGTGGTCCAAGCTGTTCTCGAAATTTCTACATAGCCAAGGATGACCTTGAACTTCTGACCTCTACCTCACAAGTGCTACCGCCACGCCCAATCTGTGGCATGTAGGGAGTTGAGCCCCAGGCTTTGGCTCCGAGCACACTAGGCGAGCACTCCACCAGCAGTGCTGCAACCCAGTCCCAGTTTATGCATGTTTAGCTTGGTGTAGTGATTACTCTTGTGTTGCTGGGAGACACCACCCCAAGTCAAGCAACTTAAGAGAAAAAAAGAGAGATTTATTCAGCTTACAGTTCCAGAGGGGAGAAACAGTCTTTCACGGCAGAGGCGACATGACTGGTGGCTGAGGCTGGAGGCAGCTACGGCACTGCAAACATCCTGGAGGCTCAGAGCTGCTCAGTCCAGCAGGCCAGTGGGTGACGGCTGAAGGCTGAGGATCCCTGGAGAGTCTTTAGTCATGTTGAAGTCTCAGAGGGCTGGAGGGCCGCAGAAGAAAAGAAGCTAGCGGCAGGAGGGAAGAGAGTTTTCTAGCACAGTTCTGTTCTATGGCTTTTTTTTTTTTAATTCAGTTGCGCCCTCGCCCTCGTGTGTGTGTGTGTGTGTGTGTGTGTGTGTGTGTGTGTGTGTAGACTCACTGGCTGAATCAGGAACCACCATGGACGCCTCCATCTCCTCCTTGTTTACTCTGCCCCGGGATTCACAGGCTCTGCCCTACCAGGACCAGACGTGCAGGCCACCTCCGCTTCCGCCTGGCATCTATACGTGGGGTCTGGGATCTGAATATGTGAGGTCTGGGATCTGAATACATGGGGTCTGGGATCTGAATACATGGGGTCTGGGATCTGAATACGTGGGATCTGGGATCCGAACTCAGGACCTTCTGCCTTGAGAGGCTTCACCCCTGAGCCACCTCTCCAGCCCCCTCTATGGCTCCTTTGATCTGGTTTGCTACTGGAGGTTGCAATCAAATCTAGGGCTGGTCTTTGTATTGTAAAGGTGTTGGTCCACCTGAGGAGTCAGGTGGTCTCAGCTGATCTTAGTTAATGTCAGGTGTGGTCAAGTGGACACCGAGGATTAACTACCACACTTAGCATTGTCACAGCGTTTTCCCTTCCTCCCTTCCTTCCTTATTTGCTTATGAGAGAGTTAAAGGAGGAGAGAGGTGGTGCACCCCCGATGGCACATGGATACACGCATGAGGTCAAAGGACAACTTCCAGAAGTCAGTCCTCTCCTCCACCAGGTGGGCTTCCGGCAGTGGAACCATTCTGGTCTCCAGGGTTGTGAGCCGGCTCCTCACCCATGAGCGTCTCGCTGCCTGCTCGCCTCCTTTTCCAGAGCAAAGTCCAGCCAAAGAGAAAGGGAACAGGGAAAGGCTCACCCCGTGTATCGCGTAACCGGCTCACTGGCATGCCTCAGAGAGACGAGGTCGGAAGGTTGGACGCTGGCGGAGAAACAGCTGCCCGGAGAGCTGGCCGCTTCCTCCCTCGGAGGCTTCTTTGGAAGCCTTGGTGGGTTTGGAAGCCTGAGGCATCTGACAGTCTGGGAAACTAAATGTAGGAATGTGCAGGAAACCAGACCAGCAGTAGCTCCAGGCGGCTGGTCGAGGCCAGGATTCCACTTGCAGCAGCTAGCGGCGGGGCATCCCTAGAAGCCACACCATCTGCAGACAGAATCTCAGCCTCCCTTCCCGACGGGCTGTGGGCCTTCAGCCCTCCTGTGCGGAACCGGCTAGCAAAGCAGACTGGAATGTTCTGGTAAAAGAAACTGATTGAATTCTCTGAGGCTTAATCAGAAAAAAACACATCTCTCCAATCTTCCATTTCTAAGGTGATGTAAACTTCACAGTTCAAACGTGAGGAGCCTCACACGTGGTCACTGTGAACCTTAACTCGATGCCAGGCCAGGGAGCCCGATCTGCCGCCTCTTCCATCTGCTGAACTGAATGGAGGGACGCCACTAGAAAAGAGGGGCGTTCTGGGGGCCTGAGAGAGTCGGGATTGAAGCCAGGGCTGGTGTAGCAGCCCAGCACCGTAGCTGTGCTAAGAAGCACACACCCTGCATTTGTTACTGTAATTAATGGTGAGGTAGGGTTTGGAGCCAAACCCAAGTGAAACCACTTGGCCAAATCGCCCTCATCTTTATGTGCATGAGGGTAACTGGGATGAAGCCCAAGTTACTTAAACATGATTTAAAAACACATAAAACCCTCTTGGCCCCGTTTCTGAGACTCTGCAATTTCCAAGTGTTACTTTTTATCTCGATTCATTTAAAGTCATTATATGCTTTCAGAACTCGTCACAGCCAAGATTTCACCAAAGATGCCCTAAGTGCTTGAAGGCGATGCCGGGTGTGCGTGGGGAAGCCAGTGCCCTCGACTGTCTCTTCCGGTCACCTCCCTAGTCGAAGGCTCACACTGAACAGTGGAGTGGTCGCCGCGGCCCCTCAGCTGCTCCCCAAGCCCTAGGATTCTTCATCAGTGAGTAACGCGAACACCCACCACAGACCAATGTGATCAGCAGCAGTGTCACCAGAACGAGGTTCTCACAGGGACACGTGGCGGGAGGTGTGGCCCCGCCAGCAACCGCCCGCGTGAGGGCCTCCGTCTAAACCCACTGGCTAGACAAAACTCCACAGTGGATTGCCCTCCCTCCTTCCCTCCCTCTCTTCTTCCTCTCTTCTTCCCTCCCTCCCTCTTTCTTTCTCCCTCCCTTCCTCCCTCCCTCCTTCTCTCCTCCCTCTCTTCCTCCTACCCTCCTTCTGTCCTTCTTCTCTTCTTCCCTCCCTCCCTTTCTTCTTCCTTCCTCTCTTCCTCCGTCTTTCTTCCTCCCTTCCTTCCTCTCTTCTCCCCTCCCTCCTTCCCTCCCTTCTTCCTCTCTTTCTCCTTGCCTTCTTCCCTTCTTCCTTCCTCCCTTCTTCCTTTCTTCCCCCTTCTTTCTTCCTTCCTCTTTCCTTCTTTCCTTCCTTTCTTTCCATCCTTCCCTCCCCATCTCTCCCTCCCACCTATTTTGGAAGGGTCTCTGTGTAACCCAGGCTGGCCTTGAACACACAATCCTCCCGCCTCAGTCCCTGAGTGTGGGGTGGCAGGTGGCCTTACCAGGCTCTGTCCTGATACATTTTCTTACAATTTCTGATTTCCCAATTTCAGAATTGTTTTCCTAAAATTATATCCAAAAAGGCAGAGGGTCCCAGAAACAGGAGGCTCATCTGGAATTCTGACCATCCTCGGGCACTGTGTCCCTGCTCCGGCTTGTTCTCAGGAGCCCCGACCATGTCGGCTCCCCTCCTCCTCCCCCTCCCCCTTCCCCCTCCCCCTCCCCTCCTCCGGCCTCCAGACAGAGACGTGCATCCCTCTCCCGTGTCGCCCCAAATGAAGAGATCTGGTGGGTCCATCCTGAGCCAGGCATCCCTGGACACAGCTGGCATGTCAACACTATCCCCCCACCAGGGCCAGGAGGTGGGCTCGGTGTTACCCCCAGGAGGGACAGAAAAGTCCAAAAAGGAGTGCCGGCCTTCAGAACGCACGGCCTGGAGGAAGAGGCCTTCCAGCGAGGGAGCAAGACCGTGGGCGCAGCAGAAGTCCCAGGCCTTCCCCAGCTCTGTGGCACCAGCATCGCTTCGACCCTCCCGTGGTCTGTCGTGGTCTGAAGTGTGAGTGTCACCCACAGGCTCGTATGTTTGAATATTCAGCTACCTGGGAAGGTCATGGCCCCTTCAGGAGGGGGAGCCTTGCAGGAGGAAAGCAGCACAGGGGTGGGCCTGGAGGTGGGCAGCCCCGCCCTGCTGGAGTGAGTGAGTCGGCTCTGGAGCTCGCAGCAGCTCTCAGCCTCCATGATGTCTGCAGCTTCCAGCTCTGCCGCCAGCCACACCTGTTCCCTCTGGAACTGTAAGCTGAATAAATCTCCCTTTCTCCCTTAAATCGCGTGGCTTTCAATGTGTCTCACAGCAGCCCAGAAGAGTGGCCGGTACAGCCGCCATCTGTCCATGTCTAGTTCCGCAGTTTCGATCCCCCAGGGTCCCTCTTGGACCTTGAACCTCCCTGGCTTGCCAACCTGCGCTTCAACTTCCCTCCACTCTGTGGCCAGACTAATCTTTCTGAAAAACCACCCGGATGATGACGACCAGACCTTCCACCCTGAGGTCCAAATCTGTGGCCAGCTGTTCAACACAGTCGCAGCGGTAATTAGCACCACTAATTGCATGTTCCCTGCCTGTGGCCTCTGTGGCCTCGCCTAACGGGAGTTCCCCAGCCGCTCCGGCCTCTGGAGTGGGCTACAATGGTTTCTGCCCACCACACACGCCCTCCCGTCCTAGCAGCAGGCAGGTCCAGGAACGCGCCAACACAGGCCCACCAGGGTCGCACGGTCTGCGTGCCATGGGTCGTGGTCAGGAGATCCCGGCACAGCCCAGGAGACCTGCCAGAGTGGCCTGGGCCTTCTGCTGGTCAGACTGGACACCAGCGGTCCTCCACACGTGTACAGACAAGCCAGTAGACCCACGGTCCACTGCCAGCCAGCATGGCTCTTGAGAACTGGTAACAGGGCAGTTTGCCTAAAAATCACTTGCCGAAAGCCAATTTCTGAATCACATCTAAATGTTAAGTCTGCCCACTGACCGGTTAAAAGACTACTCCTGAAATCATACATTTAGCAAACTGGTCGTCTGGAAGAAGGGCTGAGAGCCGGGGAGGTAGCGCCCCTTAAGAGGAAGAGCCCAGAGAAATGGACCTGTGTCTGTGAACTCTAGATTGCCTTGACCAAAGCCTGCATACCAGACATGCGTCAGGCCTGTCCGGTTAGTGGCACCGGGCGGGGTCGGGTTTTCTGTAGCTTACCACTGAAGCATCTTGATTCACACAACCTCGTATTGTCTGAGGACGATCACATTTCAGCCCTCTAACCATGGCTCCCACCAAACCCCAGGTCAGCCCCGTCACCCCACGGTGCGGCTGTTGTCTTCCACTGGTCCCTCTCAGCCCCTCTGGGGGCCCATGTGCCCCCGACCTTCTAGACCAGTCAGCCCTCCCTGGCGAGGCTTCCAGAGCTGGGCAGCCTCCCCCCTTCCTTCTCTGCATCGACCTTCTGCTTGCTGGTCCCAAAGATCAAGACCCACTGAAGTTCCACCAAGGGCCTCAGGAAAGAACGTGGCTCCACCCGGCTCTCCTGGGAAACTGAGCTACACCTGGTATTGGTTGCAACAACTGCAGTGGCTTGAGACCCACCTAGGAGACTGGCAAGTACAGCTCGCCTGCTGTCTCTGACGTCTCCAGAGATGGTTGGCTCCACCCTCGTGAACTGACAAGAGGCAGTTGGGGTGGGAAGTGGGGGTCTCACCGGAGGACATGTGTCTCTGGGGGTGTCCCTAGCTGTATTGGCTTCTTCCTGCCTTTGCTTGCTGCGTGGATCCCAGCAGCCATGGGCTAAACTCTCTAAAACCACGAGCCAAAACAAATCCCCTGCCCTTCAGTTGGGTTTCTGAGGCGCGTCCCCGCCTTGAGAAAGTGACCATCCCCTCCCACACCGTTCTCCACCATGGCGTCTGCTGCCCTCCTGGCTCTGCGGGCCGGAGGACTTCACAGCCATCCTTCCCTCACATGTCCCCAAGAGCCGAGCTTGCACCTTGGAACATTCTTTTGGTTTCTGCCAGGGCGGAACCACTAAAACCATGACGGGGCTACTGCCCTCTTCACACCCACCAAATGCTCTGCCAGGTGTTTGTCCTGACACTGTGGAGAGGCGGGGCGTGGAGTTCCTGGAGGCTTAGCCTGCAGGTGAGAGGCTTAGAAACCTAGGATGGCTAGAATAGTCCGTGGGCCTGCCAGGGGCGGGTCCTCCTCCCAGCAGTGAATCATGGCTCCCCAGGTAAACTGCTAGTCAATATCTTGCTTATTATCTGAGTGTGCAAATGTTTGTTTCTTATCTCAACTAGACCATCAATCTCCTTAGCAATGAGATACTGCAATAGAGTCTGTAAGGAGTGACAATGAGCATGCCCTTGGGCACTTGCCAGTACAGGCACAATCTACCTACCTTACCAAAACTGGCAGAGTGTGGGCCTGGGAGACAGCTCAGCGAGGGACGGTGCCTGTTTGCAAACCTGGGGACTTGCGTTCGATCCCTTGGAAGCCCACGTGATAGAAGAAGGGGACTTCCGAAGGTGACCTCTGATCTACACATATTCTCTCTCTCTCTCTCTCTCTAAATATTTTTTAAAAACCTGGCAATGCCAGCTGCCCCCACTATCACACGTGGGGAAACTGAGCAAGCAGAGGCGCCAACATCTGCCCATTTCATGCAGACTTTTGGGGAACCACGCTGTACACTGGGGTACTTCTGTCTGCCGGGTTTGTTCTATGAACTCCCGCCATGATGGTTAAAACGCCCAGTCCACCTGACACCTGGAAGACAGGCTTCAGCTCAGGCAGGGACTGTCAGATGCTTTAACTGAAGTGGGAAGACCCCCGCTGACCCATTCCCTGGGCTTGGGGGCCTGGACTGTGTTAGAAAGAGAGCTAAGAGCTGGAGACATGGCTCGGGGGTTAAGCTTCTGCCTTGCAAGCAGAAGGTCCTGAGTTCAGATCCCAGATCTCATGTAAGAAAATGTCAGGTAGAAATGACAACGGTCACGGTCTAAACTTCCAGCCCTGGAAGGCAGAGTCTGGAAAATTTCAGAGGAAAGCAAAGAGGAGATAGAAGCAATCTAGAGTAATTCTCAAAGTCACTCCGGGCCTCCACAGGTGTGCGCACAAATAAATACATAAAAAGGAAGAGCGCTGAGAACCAACCAGATCCGCCCTTGCTGTGGGTGCGAATGCGTTCGACCACAGTGATGTCTGTGGAAGGCCATGTGTGACCTGGAATTGTGAGCCAATCAAATTCACCCCAGCAATGGAACCTGAGACACTTACTTGTAGCCAAAGTGGCTTTTTCCATAGTCAGCGAATGAATGCAAAGAAATACCAACATAACCCAAGATTCCTTCTCGCCCCCACACCACCCTCCTGCCCGCTGGCTCGTCGGCTAGCACCCCACCCTGGGTTCCTGGGGAGCAGAAGTTCAGGTGCAGCCAAACCCAAGGTGGGTTCCGCAGAGCTCAGCATGACTAGACGTCTTGCAGCCTGCCGCGGCAGCCGGCCGGGCCTCGCCACTTCCCCTTCCTCCCTGCCAAGTTCAAGGCCCAGGGAACCAGCCTAGGTGCAAGTGAATGGCATGGGATGTCCTGGAGCTGGGCGCAGGGCTGGGCACCGGCTGGGCACGGGGCCGGGCATGCTTCTGTTCCCACCTCCTCCCAGGTCCACGGTCCCCCAGCTCTGCTTCCCAGCCGCTTCCCCTCCCCCCGCTCTGCTGACACTGCAAGGAATGGCGGCCCCCCCCACCAACCTCCTCAGCACCCATCAACCTCCCCGGGAGGCCTGGAGGCCACACTAAGGAGAGACGAGGGGGCACTTAGGCCCCACAGATCCAGATGGTTGTGAGGAAATGCTGTGCCTTCCCCCTTCCAGACCTAAGGTGCCTCTCTCACTCTTCCACGGGCCAAGGCATGTGGGGACGGCCGTACCCCCCTCCCCTTCCCCTCCCTGGTTCCCAAAGCCTTCTTCCCTTCCAGCCTTCTGCACCCCGCCCGCAGCCAGGGGTGCTGGGAAAGAGGAAGAGCCAGGACGGGGAAGCAGGTCAGCTGTCAGTGACTCACGGTGAAAGGGTGCCTCGGGCCTGGAAAAGCCACACCGAGAGCTGTGCCCGCCACGAGGGGCGGTGGGGCGGGCTCCAAGGGAAGCCTTTGTGGTGGCCAGGGCAGTGCTTCTAGGAAGAAAGATGCAGCCCCTCTCCACATTCTCTGTATCCCCATCTGTGTGCACCCCATTCCGGCTGGTCTCTCCTCACTCGGGTCAGGCGTGAAGGCGCCCACTTGCCCAATGCTGTCTTTTGGAGCTGAGCAAACTGAGGCCCGGATGAAGGCGCGACCTGCCCAAGCGATCCCGCTGCAGTGAAAGATGGGCTGTCTACAGAGCAGTCTGCCGCAGGGCTCATCTGCCCCACAAAAGGCTCCCGTGGGCCCAGGGAGATGGCAAGGTTGGCTCCGTGCTCACCTTGCAAGCATGAGGGGCTGACGTCAGCCCCGAAACCCCGGGTTGGAAGCCGTGTGATAGCACAAGCTTGTAGCCAGTGCTGGGATGCAGAGACAAGGGGATTCGCCGGCAGCCAGACCGGCCTGCCTGGGGGACTCTAGCTGCACAGTTCCTGAGGAACGGCCCCAGGGTCGACCTCTGGCCTCCATATATACATGCACACACGCATGTTCCCCCCGCACACACATACAGCTCCCCATAGACACCAGGGCCATTCCCCAAAGCTCCCCCATCAAGCTCTTGAGGCGCTATGCATGTATGGTGCGTGTGCATGTAGACGAGGGCACGTGTGAGCCTGTGCAGACCCAGAGTGAACGGGAGTCACCGTGGTTAGCTCCACTTCCTTATTGCTTTGCTCCGCGTTTTCTGAAGCTCCACCTTCTGGGCCTGGACGTTCAGGCCTCTGCCATTTCCATTCAGCATTTTTACTTGAGATCTGAACTCAGGTCCTTTTGCTTGTGAGAAAAATGCTTGACCCCCGAGCCGACTCCTCAGCTCCCCTGGGTCATTATCTTGTCAAATGTCCTCGGCCGCACCGATCCCATCCGATCCAGACACCAGCTCACGACCACGGGTGATTCCTCTAGAGTGGCTTTCTCTGCCCAGCAGCCTGTTTGTCAGTCTGGGCTCCGTGTGGGGCCAGCACGACCTGCGGTCACACCAGCTGCTGCAGCTGTCTGCCGTCCACACTGGGCACCTTCTTCTCCAGGCGCTTGGACATGAGAGGCACATGTGCTTTATCTCCTCCTCCTGAGATCCGGCATGTCCCTGGGGCGTGGGGAGAAGGACACCTTGGCTGCTCTCAGGGAGCATCACCGAGAGAGAGAGAGAGAGAGAGAGAGAGAGAGAGAGAGAGAGAGAGAGAGAGAGAGAGAGAGAGAGAGAGGAGAGACTTCCTTGTCCTTGGTCCAACTGCTAACGAGCTGCCATTTTGGAATGAATCGCAAAGGTATCTAGAAGGTCCAGAACCTTCTGGACCCTGGTCAAGGGCCAGGAGTGCTGCTTTGCTGCCTGAGGGGGTTAGGGGGAGACAGCAGGCTTGCATTCACGCTTCCTGAGACAGAGTGGGGCATAGGCCCCAGGAAAAGGCTGTGAAGAGTTCCCCACGGCTCGCGCTTCCTGGGCCTCTGGCGAGGGATGAGTCAGCAGATGGAAAGGCCCGTGGCCGGCCAGGGGAAGTGGGGCGGTGAGTCTGCACTTCTGAGTAACCTCTGGCCACCGGCCTTCCGCTCTCCTCTGAGCATGTGACCCGTGCAGCATGACCCGTGGGGGCCGTTCCAACTCTGAAACCAGAATCCAAAGCGCAGCAACGTCTTCCCCACCCTGCTTTCTCTTTGCTGACTAAGCCTGGTGCTGGAGAAGGGGCCCCAGGGCTGCACCCCAGAGGGCTGCTTGGCCAGCATGACACAGGGCCCTGGGCACCACATGCTGACTGCTGGACAGGCTCCCAGTGCAGACGACACCCCGTTAGACCCCGGGCCCTGAGACCCAGTGTAGACGAGATATACTGTTGAATCCAGAGCCCTGAGACCTAGAGCAGACTACAGACTGTTGGACCTGGGGCCCCGGCTCCTCCTCACAGCGACCCTGGGAGGCCTGTGTTTGATCTCTTGCTTTACCAATGAAGAACGAAAGCGAAGGGAGATCACACTTCCCGCCAGAGGCTTCTGCGCCGTCATTTCTCATGTGCCCATGCGGAGCCTGTGCAGCTTCTTTAACATCAAGATGCCCGTGTCACAGAGCACAGGCAGCGGGCGCGGCGCTGTGACTTGATCGTGACTTCTCCTCACTCCAGCACAGCTGGCCTTCGCATTGCCCCTGACCGCATCTGGCTTCTAGGTCTGAGGACTCGAGTCTCTCAAGGGCCAGATGGAGGAGAGTTGTCAGCTGAGGTGCACCGTGTCGAAATGGCTCCCCTCCTGAAGGGAAGGGGTCCAGCCAGGGCTCCTGATTCCAAGGTAAGGAGAGCAACGTGTGTGTGTGTGTGTGTGTGCGCGTGTGTGCACGCGCGCGCATGCACGTGTGTGTACAAGAGTGCACTTGAGTGTGTGTGCTTGTGCTGGCCTAAGGGTGGCTCTGGGAATTATCCTGGATTGCTCTGTCTCCTTGTTGTTTTGTGGTGGGGTTTCCCAGGCTCCGCCTTCCAGGGCTGGCCTTGCAGGCCACTGCCATATCTGCCAGGCGTTTTTACATGGGATCTAGGGTCTGAACTCAGGTCCTTTCACTTGCAAGACAAAAAACTTTAACCCCTGAGCCATCTCTCCGGCCCAGGGAGCGTAACAATTAAACAAGTAATCTGAAGGGCTATCGCCAGGCCAACCCCGTGGCTCAATGAGCAAAGCTTCTACGTCAGCCCAGGTTTAACTGGCCCCAAAGATGATCACCACCAGCTCATTTGTCCCATGTCACGAACATCCTGTGACTCTTGGAGTCAAGTAGGTGTGTTCAAAGTTCTTGGAAAGGAGTGTGCAGAGTGAGTGTGAAGGGCGTGAGGAAATTCTGGGGGTTGTTTTGAACCTTTGATTTCTACAGTTCTACAGGATATTGAGAAAGTCCTGTGTGACGCCTCCTTGAGCGTCTCCCCAGCATCCTGTCGAAGACGAAGACGGCCCTCGAAGACGAAGACGGCCCTCCTGGCCTCGCCTCTACTGCCATTCGTTCCTGTCTCTTTCTCTCACTTGCAACATGGAAGCACCAAACCCCTTCTTTTCTCCTCCCAAGAACGCACCTCTGTCCTGTGCTCTCAATCAGTCCCCTGAGGCCAGAGCACTCAGAGGCTCCCGGGCAAAGTGCTCACCTCGCCAGCGGGCTGACGGTGCCCGTCTGTTATCCAGCAGCAGAAGGTCCCTGAGGCTCATTGGCCAGTCGGCCTGTCCCGTTTGCTGAGTTCAGTGAGAGACTTTGTCTCAGAAAACAAGGAAGACAGCTCCTGAGGAACAACACCTGAGGTTGTCCTCTGGCCTCACATGCACACACATGCACACACATGCAACACATGCATACACACACGTGAAACACACGTGCGTGCACACATAATACACAGGTATATGTGCACATATGCATATATAGTCACTCATGTATGCATATACCTACAACATACATAAAGGTATGTAAACATAAACATACATGTGTACACATACATTCACATATGTATACACAACACGCACAAGTACATCACCCATATACATACACATACATGCACATGTACACACAGGTATATATGTACACACACATATATATCCATGTATGTATACACACAACACACAAATGCGTGTGTATATATATACATGTGTAATACACGCTCTCATGTACACATGCTAACACACACACCCCTGCAGGGGAGACGGGCGAACGCGTGAGCGTCCCTTGGAGGCCGTCACACACGTGGTCGTCTCCAAGATGCGACTCCAGACTCTGAAGGAGAAGCTCTTGCTGTTTGTTGGCGGGTAGGGTCTTCTCAGCACTGCTCCTTGGAGGAAGAGGAAGAGGAAGAGGAAGGCCTATATGATAAGACCCTTCGAGAACTGCATGCCCCCCCCAAAAGGCTCTACAGGTCCGTGGGCTTCCTGGAAAAGGCCATCCCTATGGTTAAGGACCACCCAGCAACCTGAGCCCCCAGCTGCACCTGCGAGTTCATGGCTCCCAGGGCAGCAGCCCATGCGCCGAGCAGCAGCCCATGCGCCGAGCATGCTCTGTTCCCAGGCCCCGCGGATAACGAGGCCCTTGGCAGGCTCTGGCAGAGGGGACTCTCCCCGCACAGGGCGCAGTGCCCGTTCCTGAGCTCCCTGGCACGGGAAGCTGGCCTCTCTGAACTCACGCTGCCCACTGGTGTGGATTAAAGACTTCCTGTCAGAGAGCCGCCCTCCGGAGCCAAGCGGCACCGGGGACTGGCTGGCAGCCATCTTGTTGGGCTGGCTCTTGGCAGCCGGCTGGAGCAGCTGGGTCCTCCCCGGTTGAGCCACATGAAGCGCTGCCAAGGTGCCCAAGCCGAGATCGGCCCCTCTGGAGCACGGCGCTTCACCACGATCCCTTCGGCCTCCTCGGCCTTTGTGGACCCACCTGGGGGCCAGCAGCTGTGGGGCACAGCGTGCCCATCGATTGCCCCAATCTGGGAATTTGTGGTGTGCGTCTGCGAGGTAGAAGGAAGGACACTCTGCGCAGAGCTGCTCCTTTGCTCGGTCCACTTGGAGTCTGAGCCGAGCAGAATTGGGACTCCTGGCCTGGTGTCCCCAACACGTCAGGACCACCTAGAGCGTTGGGTACAGAATCCGAAATCAGCGCTGGGGCTGGATACCCCCAGGGTATAGCGTACACAAGCCAGATACCAGAGGAGGAGGCAGGAAGCAGGATTCTGACCTGGGTCAGGCGACTTGAAGGGCGTCACCTCGCCTCTTGGGCCACAGCTTCCTCACTGGTGAGACACAAACTCTCCCCGAGAGCGGCTCAGGGGCTGTGGCACCATGAAGCTACCCGGTGGCACGTGCCCTGGTCCCGAGACTCGTCCTGGCAGCTAGAGGCCTTCCTTCCTTTGGTCAGAGCCAGCAGAACTGAGCGCGCCTCTGGACGGCCTCCTTCTGTCTTCGCAACAACTCCCTAAGACACAGCTCAGCCGCAGAACTTTCTGGAACGAGGGCGCTGTTCTGCGTCCACACCAGCCGATGCGCCGGCCACCAGTCAGTTTCCTACAGGTGATTCGAAGTGGGGTCTTTGTAGTCGCATGTGGTCGCTGGAGCCATATTGTCTCTTGATTTATGTGCTCTTGGCGCCACCAAGCTGGCCAACACCTCTTATAACCGGGGGGGGGGGGGGGTGAAGGGAGTGTGAGGGGAAGGCAGCTGCCTGTGGGGCAGGGGCGCAACTATCCACCTACCCATGCCCCTCCTCGGTGCTGGGTGCTGGGTACTCTTGGGTGCTGTAGTTTCCATGTGTCATGGTCTCTTCCAAGACCCACCTTAGCTGTTCTGAAGGTACACTACTCCCTTCTCCCATGATGCAAGGCATTGTGCCCCCCGGGCAGCTGAAGACACGGAGGTCCCACGTGGTCACATATCTGCCCAAGGTCCCGTTGCTTGGCGAGGGGAGGCGCCTGCGCGGCTCCAGCGCCTTTCACCACGGCAGGTCTGTGGCACCGAGCGAATCCCCAAGGACTCAGCTTTGGTCCCAGTTTGTTTTGGTCCAGGGCATATGCACCCTCCCCGCATCCACCTGCCTGCACCCCACAGGGATTTGGCCCTGTGGCCCATTGAGAATGTGTGCATGGGAACCTCTGGCCAGAAAGTCGAAGGAGGAAGAGAGAAGCTCGCGGGGGTGGCGAGGGCGGCTCACCTCGCCCCTGGGCCGAGACAGCCTCCATGTGGGGTCGAAAGAGCAGAGGCCTTGGGCACCAGGGGGGTGGGCTTT
The DNA here is from genome assembly GCA_023101885.1 of Typhlomys cinereus. Taxonomy (NCBI): domain Eukaryota; kingdom Metazoa; phylum Chordata; class Mammalia; order Rodentia; family Platacanthomyidae; genus Typhlomys; species Typhlomys cinereus. Next base: position 234,991 of record JALPQD010000716.1, read on the forward strand.
GTTCTGACCACAGTGGCATCCAGAAGCCCATCCGCAGGCAGGTGTCCCGTGGGCGCCCAGCAGGCTCACATTCCAACCAGACTCAGGCTGCCGGGCGTCACCATAGCCGAGGACAGTGCCCTTCATCCCCGAGGGTGGGGCCGCCAGCAGTGACAGGTGTGCAGAGAGATGAGCATCCAGTGGTCACTTATCCGTGCAGACAAGAAGCTGAGCTAGAACTGCGCAGCGCTAGTTACCAGCGCCTGGGCGGTGGTGTCTGGTTGAGATGCTTCTCAGTGGAGACGGGATTCCAGCAGGCACAAGGGATGAGCCCCATGAATCTGTTGGACAGCGCGGCTGCACCCGCGAGAATAAAAATGGAAGACAACGGGTGTGTTAGCTATTAATAGCTTGACTTAGTTACAATGTATGCATAGATCAAATTTTCATGTATACTATATATAACTTTTGATAGCTAAAAATAAAAAATTTTAAATGAAATAAAGAATGTGAATATATGTGCATATATATGCACATATACATATGCATAGATGTATATATGGCTGAGGACTATGTGTGGCGTGCCTGGGACAGGCACATGCTCAAGGGTCAGAGAAGAAAATGATAAGCCTGCAGAAGTCCTTTGAGCCAGAGAGACTCACTCTCTAGAAGCTGAGAGAAACGCTGTCTCTACAATCCACCATTTGCACATGTCGCCGAACACTGACCCAAGACAGCGTCAAAACTGACAGAGAGTCTTTGGGCCTCCCACTGCACAGGTCCAGCAGAATAGGGACACGCACACATAGACACGCGCACACACACACACACACACACCCGCAAACACACACACGCACACACACACACACACACACACACACACACGCACACACACAGTCCCCCTCCCGGTTCATTCCACGGTCCTGTGCCCTGCACATTCATTCACACAGTCACCCACACATGTCACACCCTTACTCCTAGTCACAGACACCATCTTACACACGTTCTCAGCCATGTTGTCAAACTCAGCACACGCATGCACGCACACACACTCAGCATACTCATGCAGGCACATATACACTCAGCACACGCATGCAGGCAGACATACACTCAGCACACACGTGCATGCACATATACACTCAGCACACGCGTGCATGCACACATGCTCAGCACACGCATACAGGAACACATGTACTCAGCTCACGCATGCATGCACACACACTCAGCACACGCATGCAGGCACATATACACTCAGCACACGCGTGCAGGCACACATACACTCAGCACATGCATACAAAAACACATACACTCAGCTCACGCATACGTGCACACATACACTCAGCATCACACATACGTGCACACATACACTCAGCACACACGTGCGTGCATGCACACACTCAGCACACGTGTGTAGGCACACATATGCTCAGCACATGCCTGCAGGCACACATACACTCAGCTCACACATACATGGACACATACACTCAGCACACGCATGCATGCACACATACAGTCAGCACACACGTGCGTGCATACACACACAGCACACGTGTGCAGGCACACACACTCAGCACACGTGTGTAGGCACACATACGCTCAGCACATGCATGGATGAACACACACTCAGCACATGCATACAGGAACACATACACTCAGCTCATGCATGATGCACACACACTCAGCACACATGTGCAGGCACACACACTCAGCTCACACATACATGGACACATACACTCAGCTCACACGTGCGTGCACACATACACTCAGCTCACACATACATGGACACATACACTCAGCACACGTGTGCGTGCATACACACACAGCACACGTGTGTGGACACACACACTCAGCACCCTTGCACTTTCTCACACCACACACACGTGTGCACGCACAGTCCCACATGCTCACAGACCAGGTTTAAGTGGAAACTAGAGTCAAGACTGTCCCTTTACTGTTCCCAACAGTGTGTGGGGAGTGAGGCTCCTGCCCTTGGGGACAAGAGAAGGGGCTGCAGAGCCCACCACAGTTCCCCCACAGGGCACAGAGGCGGCAGTTGTCAAAGCCCTCCCTCCCTGCTGCCTCCCCCCACCCTCCCGGACCTCCAGCGACCCTCATGCACACAGCCTTGTAAGCGTCTGCGACGTGGGGAATCACAGACCAGGACTCAGGGGTCTTCCAGCTGCCCGGGGAATGGCAGACTTCCAGGTTCATGGCCTCTTCCGTCAAGACCCTTTTCCCCAAGCCCAGTACTGACCCACCCAGATGGGGCCTTCTTACCGCCACGCCTCCTGACCCAAGTCGTGACGTGCTCAGGCCCTGCAGCAGCACACGGAACCGATACAAGTGACCCCCAAATGCTGGCAGATGCAGACTTCTAGCATGGGCGCCCACCACTGCTCCCGACGGTCTCCCACCCTCCCACTGCTCCGACTGACTGTGCCCCTGGCTGACTGTGCCCCTGGCTGACTGTGCTCCTGACTGACTGTGCTCCTGGCTGACTGTGCCCCTGGCTGACTGTGCTCCTGGCTGACTGTGCTCCCTGACGACTGACTGTGCTCCTGGCTGACTGTGCTCCTGGCTGACTGTGCTCCTGGCTGACTGTGCTCCCTGACTGACTGACTGTGCTCCTGGCTGACTGTGCTCCTGGCTGACTGTGCTCCTGGCTGACTGTGCTCCTGACTGACTGTGCTCCTGGCTGACTGACCGTGCTGCTGACTGACTGTGCTCCTGATGACTGTGCTCCTGGCTGACTGTGCTCCAGGCTGACTGTATTCTTGCCAACAGCCACCAGTGGGCCAGGAGGGGTGGCATCCGCCCAGCCGGCTCCTGGGCAGGCCCTGTTGCGACTTGACTCCTGCACAGAGAAGGTCGGGCTCTGGCTCCTGCCACGACCACTTGTCTCACCTCGAGTCTACATGGATTGAGTCAAATCCTGCTGTGCCAAAGCAAAACCAACAATGTCTCCAGCCAGGTCCTCCTCCACCTGGGAGCCCATCTGGGTCTCAGCCACAAGGGAAGCCAGGAAAACCTGCTGTTATGATTACGTTTTGGTGTCAACTTGACAGTTGTAGACTGTTTGGGCGCAGCTGTGGAGGGTTAATGGTTGGAATGGCCCCTGAACAAGTCTGCAGGTTCTTGACTGATTGCTGTGGAGAACCCAGCCTAGAGTGAGTGGTACTTTCAGTGGTGAACGGATAACAGGAGGTGCAAGGAGGGACTTGCTCTTCCTTATCTGGTGTCGACTTGCTGTTTAGTTCACACTTTGAGCGTCGTTACTTCTTAGAACATCGTCCACCTTCTGCTGCTGCTGCTGCTGCCTCCATCCGTGGCTGGCTCGGAGCTCCATCCTTTCCATGTCGCTGCTGTTCCCGCGGCCTTGGAGCTGGTCTCAGGCCTGGCTGCTGTTCGCTGGTCATCACTGACGTCGGAACCCAGCATTTTCGACCCTCCGAAGAAGTAAAGGCTTGAGACGTCTCGAGATCTTTCAGTTTTGTGGAACATTCCAGTCAAGAACGAAGCAGCTACAGGCAGCTACTTTGAAGTACACTTTTTATTGTATGTTAATTTAATAAACTTATTTTTATATATTGCCTTCTAGAGATTCTGTTTCTTCAGAGAACTCTGACTAATACACCCGCCATTCCAAACAGTTACCCCGGGCCAGGGGCCCTGTGCTCACCCAGCCCAGTCATTTCTTCAGCCCTGGGCTCTCCTCTTCCATCTGGCTGCATTCCTCAGGCTCTTATATCCAGATGTTACCAGCCTCCCCTTCCCGCAGAGCCCAGGCACGGCTGGGTGCTGCCCAGAAACAGGAAGGCCAGGCCGGCCTCCACCTGTCATGCTCCCTGAGAGTCCACAGCACAGAATCCCCTCTATCCACAGGGAGACTGTAACACGCTCCACGGAAGCTGCAGCTAGCGTGCACCCTACTCTACACCTGTTCCTAGGCATGCACACCTTTGATAAAGTCCGTAAAGCAGACGCAGGGAAGCACTAACGGTGACTGATGATAAATGAAGCCATTATAGCAGAGAGGAGTCTACTTAAGACGTAGGAACTGTTCGTTCCTGGAATTCCCCATCTAATATTTTTGGTCTGCAGTTGGCTGTGGGGGACAGAAGCAGGAAAGTGAAACAGGCTGGGGGGGGCAGGGGGAGGGGGGCACTTTCCGCGGAGGTACACCCACTGATGGTCCTACCACGCCCAGCAAGTGCTCAGTGCAGGCTAGTGACAACAGCTGAAGTTGGGGGGCCACACGTGTACGTGTTGAAGGATGGGAGAGTGACAAGACAGTGGGGGGGAGATGCAGTGAGAAAAGGGGGGTAAGATTAAATAGCAAGGTGTGTAAGCTCATTGTATCCATATATAAAATTCCAAAAGAATAAAAATAATAGGTCTGTGAACTCTCCCAAGACTTTTAAAATACCTTTGTAGCCTCTACCTAAGGCATTTACAAGTGCTCTATACAATGTCTTTTTGAGAAAGTTTTAATGTATACTCATATATGTATATGTTTGCTTCCTTTATACACAAGTTTAAAGTAAAAATAGTAACTTAAAATTTTGACAATATGACCTGAGTATCTCTCCAATGGATACATATGATGTTGCTTTACTACATTTTTTTAGATTTAAGAATACTTGCTAGAATATGTGTCAGTTATCTAACCTTTAGTATATGAATGGAAATAGAAAATGAAATTTTTTAAATAAAAAATATAGCTAAGAAGAATAGAGTGCTGTTCTTCAGGAGGTCGTGGGCGATGGGTGCTGGCAGGGTGCAGTGCTGGGCGGGGTCAGCACCCGCCACCCACACACCCATGTGCCCAGCACATACCTACGAGTCCTTCCCTAAGCAAGCAATGGGCCAGCACCAAGTGGACCCTGGACAATGGAAGCTCAGGGCCGGGGCAGGCCGGGAAGGTGAGAACTCTGCTTCGCCCTGGGAAAATGTCCATGTTTATTCACGACTCACCCTGTTAAAAGCAGAGATGGACGCCATGTCTGACTTTCTTTTCTGTTTCCAGAATGATTGCATGAACGAGTGAGTGAGTTGAGGTTCCGAACCTATGGCCTTGTGCTCTGGGAAGGCCTCCAACCCAGGAAAGAGGGGGAAAGGTCAGCTGGAAAGTGTACCCCCCAAAAAAAGTCATGGTGAGAGAAAGGAGGTCTGCAGACCGTGTGGTGCAGGTGGGACCCTCAGGGAGGCAGGAGAAGGGGGTGGTCGGAGCTCGGGATGCAGAAGTGGTTTTCTAGCCTCTCTTCACGTCTGTGGCTTTGACAGCATCCAGTGTGATCCACAGCAAGTGCAATCCAGCACAGCAGGGACGGCTGGGAAGCAGCCAGACATCCCCGGCCAGGCCAGAGACAGGGACACAGACACAGGGACACAGAGACACAGAGACACAGAGACACAGAGACACAAACACAGAGACAGAGACAGAAACACAGAGACAGAGACAGAAACACAGAGACATAGAGACAGAGCAGAGAGACACAGAGACAGAGACAGAAACACAGAGACTGAGAGACACAGAGACAGAGACAGACAGAGACAGAGAGACACAGAGACAGAGACAACAGAGACAGAGAGACACAGAGACAGAGACAGACAGAGACAGAGAGACACAGAGACAGACAGACAGAGACAGAGAGACACAGAGACAGAGACAGATAGAGACAGAGACAGAGACAGACAGAGACAGAGAGACACAGAGACAGAGACAGACAGAGACAGAGACAGATAGAGACAGAGACAGAGACAGACAGAGACAGAGAGACACAGAGACAGAGACAGACAGAGACAGAGACAGATAGAGACAGAGAGACACAGAGACAGAGACACAGAAAGAGACAGAGACAGAGAGACACAGAGACAGAGAGACACAGAGACAGAGACAAAGAGACACAGAGACAGAGACAGACAAAGACAGAGACAGACAGAGACGGAGAGACAAAAGGACTTTGGCGGGATGAGCTTGAATGGTGCCGGATGCGAGCTGCTTTGCAGGAACCAGAGAATCAGCAAGAACAACTCGCTGAAAGCAGAAGGCGGGGCCGGAGGAAACTGAACTCAGAACTGACGCTAGGCTCGCCCAAGAAGAGGAGGGCTGCACCGGCCCCCCCAGCACCAGTCGAGGGGGAAGGATGGATGAAGCCTGAGATATCCTAACCACTGTGGTGGAACGAAATGGCTGGCGTCTAGGCTTCGAGGAAAACGCACCCCAGTCTCCCAGAATGAATACAGGACCACAACCCGCAGGGACCGAGACCAGGAGTCAAAGAACAACCACTGGGGAATAACGGGAGGAAATGACTGGAAGCCCAAGCGACTGGAGGCATAACTTAAGGAAGCTTCCCGGCTCTGGGGAGAGAGAGAGAGAGGAGAGAAACAAATTTCTCGGTTGAAAAGGGTCCACCAGGGGCTGGAGAGGTAGCTCAGGGGTTAAGCCTCTGCCTTATAGACAGAAGGTCCTGAGTTTGGATCCCAGACCTCACGTATAGACACCAGGCGGAAGCGGGGGCGGCCTGCGTTTCCGGTCCTGGTAAGGCGGAGCCTGTGAATCCCGGGGCAGAGTAAACAAGGAGGTGGAAGCGTCCATGGTGGTTCCCGAATTTGTCCGTGGTTCTACACACACATACATACACACACACGCACACATGCATACATGCGCAATTGAATAAATAATAAATTAAAAAAAATAAAAGGGCCCACCAAGGGCTGGAGAGAGATGGCTCAGGGGTTAAGTCTCTGCCTTGAAAGCAGAAGGATCTGGGTTCAGATCCCAGAGCCCATGTTTAAAGAAATGGCAGGGGCCTCCACCTCTGGCTCTGGAAGGTGGAGCCTGGGAAATCCCAACAAATCAAAAAGGAGGTTGAAGCAATCCTGAATGATTCCCAAAGTCACCCTTGGCGTCCCAGAAGCACAGACAGACGCAATAAACAAAGGGCCCACCCATGAGTGCTGCTCACCTACAGGACCTGGGCACTGCCAGTCCTTAGCAACTGTGTAACCGCTGGCTGGGCCACGGGTCTCGCCAGGGTCTCGCCAGCCGCCCCACCCCACCCCACCCCGGCTAAACTCCGTGGATCTGGGTCCGTGAGGTGCGCAAACAGGCTCGCTAGCATTCTCCTCCCCCACCTTGGTTCTTCCAAAGCAATAAAAACAACCAGGCTGCGCTCAGGCCGGTGCGCTTCTGTCTTCTCTGCCCTCTAGCCGTCCCCCGTGACGAGTACGCAACTTTAGACAACCTTTCTCTGAGGAGCCACACTGTCTAGACTTGAAATCTGCCTCTGCCTTTTATGAGCTTGGGCATATTACCTAACCTCTCTGTGCCTCGTCCTTCTCATCTGTCAAATGGGTATGGAAATAATAGGTCCTCAAAGGGGCTCCGTGAGGACTGGATCTTTAACGTGTCCGAGGTGCCGTCACTGCACCTGTGCTAAGAACGGACACGGCAGACAAGCGGCTGCCGTGATCTGCTATTGTAATTGAAGGGCGTGAAAGTCACCAATAGACGCACTGCGGAGCACCATCAAATTAGCCAGACGGGTACAGGGGTGCAGAGGGAGCGGGCAGGAGGGGCCTAGAGATGAGCAACTGTCCCCAAGGCACTTGCGCATGCTGAAGGCGACAGACCATGCTTTGCTCTTGCCGTTTGGAGCTGCGACCCGACCGGAAGCAGATGTGAAGCCTGAAGCGGAGTCTATCGAGACGGTCCCTCGGGGGTGGGAGGGAGGGATGTGCAGTGCTCCTTAGACGAGTGAAGACTGCGCTCTGGGCACGTTGGGCAAGAACTGGTAGGTAACGCAGGTCCCCAGCAAGCTGCGGGAGAGGCCGAGGGCAGGGCCTTTGTGAGGCAGGCGGTAAGGTGGGCAGATGAGCTCCGTGGTCTGGCGTTCGTCTGCATATCCTGGCAAGTGAGACGTGCCCCGCTCAGGGTCCCTGTGGGTATGCTGCCGCCAGTTCCCTCGGTGTTGGTATGAGCTCTACTGCCAAGCTGGTAACTGTAACCAAGAAGAGAAGAAAGAATAAAACCTCTGTTCCCCTGAACTCTTTGGTCGTGAATTTATTGGTGACATACAGGCAAGCTGCAACAGGGGGATTTCCCATTTCAGACTGTCGGTGTCTTGAGTGTTCCTCCATTGGATGCCACAGTTAGGCACAAGTGTCAACCTGACGATTGAGGATTTGAGCTTTGCGCATATCTGTAGAGAATTAGTGGATGAGCTGGGCCCAGAGCAAACCTGCAGGAGATTGTCTAGCTAACAGGGAGGGCCCAGCCCCTGGTTGAAGGAGTTGACATCCTTCTATACACTTGGCCAGACATGCTGGTCTGGCAAATAAGGATCGTCCCCTTTAGCCACTACATAGAGATGGTGTGGCCAGTTCCCTTAGCCTTGGTGTTGGTGTGAGCTCTCCTGTCAAGCTGGACTGAGAACTGTAACCAGACAGTTGTAAGGAAATAAACCCCTTGTTCCCTTAAACCATTTGATGGTCATGTATCAGCAGCCATGCAGGCGACTGCAACAATGGACTTTAATATCTGTGGGCTTCTAGATTCTTTTTTTTTTTTTATTTACTCAACTGTGCGCATGTGCGTGTGTATGTGTGCGAGTGTGTGTATGTCTGTGTGTGTGTGTGTGTCAGTGTATGTGTAGAACCACGGACAAATTCGCGAACCACCATGGACACCTCTACCTCCTTCTGCCCCGGGATTCACAGGCTCCGCCCTACCAGGACCAGAAGCGCAGGCCCCCCCAGCTTCCGCCTGGCGTCTATACGTGGGACCTGGGATCTGAACTCAGGACCTTCTGCCTGCAAGGCGGAGGCTTAACCCCTGAGCCACCTCTCCAGTCCGGGCTTCTAGATTCTAAGGTGCCAGCAGCTGAATCAGGCCCCTGAGAGCACTTTAGTGGCTACCCATGGGCCACGGTGAAAATATTTAGACCCCAGGAATTAGCAACTGCTACACACTAGGGTTGGGAGACCCCTTTGCATTTCTCCCCGAGACTCCAGTGGAAACACAGCTTCAGCTTCCTGCTCCTTATGCTCCTTCTGCTTTGCCGGGACCCCTGAGGATTCTCCATCATAGATGAGCCAGAGACAGGGCAGAATCTTGGGGCAATCGCGGGAAGTCGTTTTTCTCATTTGTCCAGAATACATGGGCTGAGTCTGAACACACTCCAGGAACTAGACTGTGTTCTGGTCCCGGCCACAAACCCCTGGGGACTGCTCCCGCCTCGCCAATAAAGCCTCAGCCTTGGGAACTTTCCAGCAGCCTGAAGTAGGAGGCAGGAGATGCTTCTAGAACCTCAGAATGGCTGGTGCCTTGTGCACGGTCCAATTGGGCCCCACCTGCCAGGGGTTCTGATTCAGGGCAAATCCCCAGTGGGTCAGAAAATGTGGGTTTTTAATCAGCTCCCGTGTGGTCTGGCTGCTGGTGGTCTGGGGATCACACTGGGGTTAGTTCTGGTGAGTCCGATGCAGGCTGCACTTAGGTGGAGACGACATGCGAGTCCATCCCGCCCGGCACCAGGTGCGCTGTGCAGCGCCTCCAGCAGGCTGCGCAGGCTTGCAGCGCAAGCGTGAAGACTTGGATTCAATCCCAGCACCCACATGGCGTTGACAAGGTGGGACGTGCTCAGCGTCCAGCCCTAGAGGCAGAGACAAGTCCCCCTGAGGCTCGCCGGCTGGTCAGCCCGGTCCCATCAAGGGGCCCCTAGGCACCAGGGGGAGACCCCACCTCAAAGTTAGAGGTGGACGGCTCTGGCCTTCATGTGAACACGCACGCACGTTGCATGCACACCCGTGTGTGCATAAACACAGGCAAGGACATGCATGCATAAAAAGCCTCCTGCCCCAATCGCCTTTAGCCTGTGAGAAAAGCAGCCACGTCTGGTCTGGGGCCCAGGCGCGGATTAAAACGCGTGAAAATGGTTCCTGTCTGCATTTACTCTGGCTTCCCCACCCCAGGTGCTACGAACACCGTCTCCAGGGCAACCTTGAGAGTTCTTCCGTCCCGCTGCCCTCCTGGACAGATCACCCGTCCCAGGGAGCCGTCGCCTGCTCAGGCGTCAAGTGGAACGAACAACCCAGCGACCCCCCAGGATGGCTCCGGAGCGCTGGCTGAACACGGGGTGCGTGTGGGGAGTTCTGACAAAGTACTCACCGACCTCTGGAGGCCTCGGCCCGCCGGGCAGAGCGAGGACTACGGAAGCTGCCGAGGCGTGTGCCTCTGACAGGCTCACGCTGCAGGTGCCTGGCGGGGGGAGGGTGCTGGGGTCTGCAGCGTGTCCTCTGTGCACCCCACCAGAGGGGCTGCTCCCCCTCCTTCCTCGCAGCCACCGCACAAGACAGAGAGACCTTCGGGCTGTGTCTCATGCCAGCTCCACGTGGGCAGTGCAGACGGGATCAGAAGGTCCGCAGGAGGCCTCCGGGCCGGAATCGTCCCTTTTCCTTGAAACAGCCTTTTATTAAAAGAGTCTTAAGGAGGCCCGAGCTTAGGAAGGGGAATTGTGTGTGCCTCTGTCCCACTCCCCACCGCACCCAGCACACAGTCTGTCAAAAAACATGTGAAAAGGCGCCGCTGTATGTGGGGTGGCCCGGACGGCTGTAAGTGCGCAGACTCGAGTCGAGGGCTCTGTCCGTTCCGAGGGCCACATGCCTGCGCCAAGCACAGTGTCTGTCTGGTGCGCCAGTGGCATTCGGTAAAGGCAGCCGGAGGGGTGGGCCGCGGACAGAAGCCTGGGGGCGCCGTGGCGGTGGCGGGTAAAAGAAGCCGTGAATGCTCCAACTGAATCTCTCCAGCTGGTGACAAAGTGGTCCTGCCAGAAAGAGTCGCAGCAGCATCGCCAAGTGCAACTGCCCGCTGACAGGTGGGCGGGAGTGCAGGCCAAGCCAGGCCTGCCAGGGAACACGCTTGGCTGCAGGCCGCCCCCCCACCCCCATCCCATCTCGGCTCCCACTCTTTCTTGGAATGGACGGGGGCAGCAATGTCCAGTGAAACTGAACTTTCAGATACCGAACACGTTTTCAGTAAAAGCACGCTGCGTGCAATTCCCAGGACATGCACGAACGTCCTTCTACTTGCAGCCTAAAGTTTGAACTTAGCTGGAAGCTGTGTTGTTATCTGCTTCCTCCTGGCGCTCTACCCGGCCTCAGCGCTCCTGTAGCGGGGAGCCCCGCGTCCTTGGAGATCCCGCCCTCGTGGGTCGTGTCCCTCGCGGGAGCCCCTCTGGCTCAGGACTTAGAAACCTAGGCCAGTGGACTGCGGGCTGGACCTTAAAAAGGCAAGCGCCCCAGGAGACCCGTGCTGGAAAGTGGGTGAACACTGGTGTCGTGAGGGGGTGTGTGGGTGTCAGGGGAAGGGTTAGATGGGAAGCTGAAGCTGACCTCTCTTGCTGTCACCGGGTGGACTACAGCACAGAGGCTGTCACCGGGTGGGCTACAGCACAGAGGCTGTCGCCGGGTGGGCTACAGCACAGAGGCTGTCACCGGGTGGCTTCCAGATCCGTGGGCTGGATCAGGGTCAGGAAAACCCGCTCCCTCTCTCTCACTCGCTGTCTTCCGACTCTCATGTAGTTCAGGCTAGTCCCAAACTCACAATGTAGCTTAGGGTAGCCTTTAACTTTTTTTTAAGAAAATTCTTTTAGAATTTTGTGTGTGCTTACGATGAACTTCCCTCCTTATCACTCCTCCCGTCCAGCCCCACCCACCCTCTGACCTTGACCCTTCATCCAGTTGGCTCCACCTCCCGAGTGCTGGGAGGTCAAGCATTCACCTCTGCACCCCAAGTGTCTCGGGCGGTGCTGGGACTAGAACCCAGGGCTTCGCACATGTCGGCAAGTACACTACCAAGTGCTGCAGCCCCAGCCCCAGAGGCCGGTTTTCTGCAACCCCCCAGCCTACAGCACCCTGTCAGAGCAGCAGAGAAAGAAGAAAGACAGTTGATCTGGGGGAGCCGTGGCTGACAGCCCCCTCCACCCAGAGGCAGAGCTCACTGTGCGAGCCGGGGCCATCTTGGCTCAGACCATGGAAACGTCAGGTGCCCCCCCACCCCGGCACCGAGGACAGGAAGATGGGAGCCGAATGACTCAAGGGAGAGAAACAAAGGACACATGTGCAGCAGCGGAGGGGGGGGCGTCAACCCCAGGCAAGGGAGGGGTGTCCGGGGACCTGTGCCTCGCACCTGGCCGGGCCCAGGCTGGACCATTCCGGGGACGTGTTCCCACAGACGGGCCGCAAACTCCCTCCCACCGCACGAGGTCCTGAGTCACCCCTGGGAAGCAGAGCAAGGCTACCGATATCAGTGTTGTGGGGCTCCTGGGTGAGGAGGCGGCCACCTTATCTCCACAGCCCAGAGCCACTGGCTGTCCCCACAGCAAATGGCCAAGAAGACAACTTGTAACCAGCCACCTTCTCCCCCCCCCACCCCCTTCGCAGCTCCTCCTGGGACTGTTCCCGGCCTCCCAGGCAGCCATGGGCCTCCGTCCTCGCCCACAGAGCCTGGCAACACGGGGAGCGCCCACCTCAAGCCCCAGGAGGAGGCAGAGCTGCAGAAAGTTCCAGAAGCAGGGCCCAGACAGGGAACCGACTGAAGCCCACCGCACGCCACGTTCCCTGTCCTCGCCCCGTGCTGCGGCGTGAGCCGCGGTCACCGGCTGCTAGACTAGAACTCTGGGCAAATCTCCTCTAGAAGACAGATCTCAGCTGTTGAGGCTCGGACCACAGGGGTCGCTGGTGTCGTGGGACCAGCGAGGGAAGCCAGGGAAGAGCAGTGGACATGGTTTTCAGAACCGTTGTGGGGGCGGAGGGCGGCTGGGCCGGCTGCGGCGTGTGGTGACTGCAGCGTAATTACACACCTCATCTCCCCTGCAGGGCCGAGGCTGGGAGGCCTTGCTTCTGGGGCTGCTATAATTAGTGGAGATAATAATGATAATAAATTCCTGGCTACATGTCGCCACTCGAGCAGAGTTGCTGAAGGGGCGGGAAGAGGAAAGAAGCTTCCAGAGGGCTCGCCACATTCCAAGATGGCGATTCCAACCTCGGACAGACCCCACTTCCCTCGCATGGACCCCTCGCCTTGCCCTGGGGGGATGGGGCTTCAGGGGTCCTGATGAAGGGACTCGCCCATGGGTGGGTCTGGATGGACTTCAGCACTCTGCGACCAGGGCAGAACGTGGTCTGCCAGCCCCCCAGGAAGGGACATGGGCGCCTGATTCCCTCCCGACCCCGCCCCTCTCCCGGGCCCCTCTGGGATCCAAGCTGCTGTGGGGTCCCAGCTGCTTCTGAAGCCCACGGGGTCTGAGCCTTGGCCTTGGAGGAGGCTCTCCTGCCCTTCGAGAGGGCCGCCCCCTGTCCAGTGAGGCCTTGGGTCAGCAAGCCTGAACCAGATCCCACATCCTCGCTTGTTGATCCAACCCTGTGGGGCGTCTGCTGCCGGTGGAAGGCCTGGAAGCCGGGGCAGGGGTGGGCGGGGATGGAGCCGGCCCGCTCAGCATGGACGCCCGGTCGGTTGGGGTGCGGCAGAGCTGACATCCACCCCTTCCTCAGGGCCCCCGGGGCCCCCACAGAGTGACGGACATCGCAGCCATTTGTGTGGGGACAAGGTTAACGGCTGGAGGGTCTTGCACCCGGGTGTTGGATGTGAGACACCTCTGGAGTCCTGTGCTGTGGTTTCGTCAGCCCAGCTTGGGATGTTTCTGTGGTTTTCTCTAAAAGATTGCAGGCCACATTGCGGACCTGGGATTCCCTCTCCAACTACACGGTCTGGGGTCAGAAGGGTCTCCGGACCCCTCTCTCCCCTCCAGGCAGGGGGGTCTAAAGGAAGACAGTGGAAAGCAGCGGCTCTTGCGGGGTCGGGCTCTGGGGTCCCCTCTGGTCGGATCCCTGAATGCTGGAAGTATCCTCAGCCCAATGGTTTGGTTTCCCCCCCCCCCCCGGGAAAGCAGCCAAGGCCGCAGGCTGGCCGACTGGAGAGCTTGGCGCCGGCAGCGAGTGTGCCCAGCCCAAGCTGCCCCCTCACCTCTGCTTGGGAAGACTCCAGGGGAAACATTGCGGGGTTTGGGAACCAGAGCTGGTCGGAGCCTGTTCAGCCCCCGCTTCCCTGTGATTTTGGGCACGTCTCCCAGCCTCGAGGGGCCTGGCATCTGCCGGAGGAGAACAGCGTCCACTTGCCAGTAAACGACCCCTGTGTCTCAGGCACAGCAGGGCCTTGCTACTGTCGAACCGCTTCAATGCAACCTTTGGAACGTGTGCAAAACACACAGTGTAAGTCTCGCTTTATCAGAGGGAGGAGCTGAGACCCCAGGACCACTCTCCTGGACGGGGATGGAGGAGTTCAGCGTCCCCATACTCCCTACAGAAGTCTCTGGTTCCTTCTACAGCGACGCTGCTCCCAAAGCGCTTGAGCACACACTCCGGCTTCCACACTCCTCTGGCTTTGGAAAGGTGAGAGGCTGGTGTGGTTTGCATGTTTGTGAAATCTGCTTGGTGGTACAGACCTGCTGCGAAGGCGAGTGTCCTACACCTTCGCTGCCCAGCCTGGAGGTCACTAGCCACACCTGGAAGCAATGCATGTATCGCCCCAGGGCTCTTGGGCCACAGTCTGCCATAGCTTCTGCGAAGATCCACATCTCCATGGAGTCTAGGCCCTTCCGGAGCTGTGGAGGGGAACGTAGCTCCTTTCTGGCTTCCACAGGCTGCCTGGCTCATGCCCCCCCCTCTCTTCTGAGATGAGGACATGTTCAAATCTGGTCTCTCCCTCCCCTTCTTTCTCTTCGCGCTTCTTATCTGTCTCTGAGCCTCTTTCCAAAGCCATCGTAATACCGCGGGAACGTCTTTCCCCTGCAGGTCATTCTGCCACCTACCTACCCAACCCTCAGCTAGCATGGGGGGGAGCACCGGGGCTCACAGCGCCACCCCCAGAGACGCAGGCTCAGGGCCCCCCGCTAGGCTCAGACTCCTTGTCCTTCAAGGGAAAGCAGAAGCCGCCTTGAGACTTTCAACAGCATCTGCTTCTCGGGGGGTCTCAGGGATGCTCTTGCTGGACAGTTTGCCCACCAGGTCCCTCTCTGGGAGAAGCCATGAATGGCTGGGGCAGGAGGATCATGAGTTCGAGGACAGCCTGGGCTGCACGGCAAGTTCCACTAGAGAGCGATACCATTTCTCAAAGGAAGAAAAAAGTCATATAAAAAGGGGGCTCCTCTTTCTGGCAAGGGTGTAAAGGTTGAGTCAGACGGGCCAAGCCAGGAGCTCAGCGGGCCGATGCGGGGGGGGGGGGAGATATCTGGGCCTCCAACATGGGGCAGTGCCTGGTGGAAGCAGGTCAGGAGCTGAGACAGACCCAGAGTCGGAGCCAGGGAGACAGAACTAGAAAGAGATGTGAGAGGAGGAGGGTAGAGCTGAGAGGCAGAGCAGCCCAGGAGGACAGGACCCACCGTCCACTCACTCGCTGACCAGGAGGACGGGACCCACCGTCCACTCACTGACCAGGAGGACGGGACCCACCGTCCACTCACTCGCTGACCAGGAGGACGGGACCAACCGTCCACTCACTGACCAGGAGAACGGGACCCACCATCCACTCACTCGCTGACCAGGAGGACAGAACCCACCGTCCACTCACTCGCTGACCAGGAGGACGGGACCCACCGTCCGCTCACTCGCTGACCAGGAGGACGGGACCCACCGTCCACTCACTCGCTGACCAGGAGGACAGAACCCACCGTCCACTCACTCGCTGACCAGGAGGACGGGACCCACCGTCCGCTCACTCGCTGACCAGGAGGACGGGACCCACCGTCCACTCGCTGACCAGGAGGACGGGACCCACCGTCCACTCGCTGACCAGCACGCGCTGAGCACCACTGTACGGGCCATCGTGAGTCCTGGACACCAGGTGAATGAAGATGTGTTCCTGTCTTAGAACCAAGAACACAAAAGTCACTGGACCCCAGGAAGGGGCAGATCCCACTTCCAGTCCCCTTCTCCTCCAACACCCCCCCACACTTGAACGCATATTGCACAGGCACACGTGTGCGCGTTACACGCGCGTACACTGCACAGCACACGCGTGCGCGCGTTACACGCACCTACACTGCACAGGCACACACATGCGCGTGTTACACGCACGTACACTGCACAGCACACACGTGTGCGCGTTACACGCACGTACACTGCACAGCACACATGTGTGCGCGTTACACGCACGTACACTGCACAGCACACGCGTGCGCGCGTTACACGCACCTACACTGCACAGGCACACAGGTGCGCGTGTTACACGCACGTACACTGCACAGCACACACGTGCGCGCGTTACACGCACGTACACTGCACAGCACACACGTGCACCCACACACACTCACAAAGACTAATAACGGGGGTGGCGCCAGCGTGACCCAGTGGAGCCCTTGTGCAGCGCCCTGTGAGGCCGCAGTGGCCTCTCCGCAGGCCGCGGTCAGCCCGGGCCCTGACCCAGCAATTGTTAAGCAGCGACGCGTCCTCCAGGACCTCACCGCTGGCTTCCTTTTTAGTTTTATTTACTTGTTTACTTTTATTGGCAACAGGATAGGGCCGGCACCCCTGACCCTGTTCTGAGTCTGACAACTTTCGCTTCTCTCATAGTATTCAGAAATCCATTTTACAGACGAACAAACAGAGCCCTAGAGACATTAGATTTTCCCAGAACGACTCGGCGGGGAAGCATCCCAGGGCGGACGTTCAGCTTGGGCTTCCCCTCCGCTCCTCTTTCCTTTCCTTTCTCTTTTTGTTCTGTATGTGTCTGACATTACACATGCAGGCTCTCGTGCACATGCGTGTGGGGGCCAGAGGCAACCTTGGGGCTTGCCAGAAGTGGTCACCTCGTGCGTTGAGACGGGCTTCTCTGGCCTGGGGTGCGTTGGTTAGGCGAAGCTGCACACAGAGCCCCAAGATCCTCCTGCGACCGCCGGCCCAGCTCTGGGTTTACAAACAAGTGTCTCCACACTTCAGTGGGCTCGCGCTCCAATCCTCGTGCCTTCCCCCGGGGGGCCATGAACAGTGAATAGCAAGACAACTCACCAGGGAGGCCCCTAAGCACAGGCCTGGTGACCCCAGCTCCATCCTGGATCTACATGAAGGTCAGAGGAGAGAACTCACCCCGCAAAGCAGTGCTCTGAACACCCCCCCCCCCGCCATGGCGTGTGCGCAGGGACCCACCCCCAATAATAACAATAATAATAATAATGTCAAAATGTGCAATTCATGGGCTGGAGAGATGGCTCAGGGGTTAAGACTCTGCCTTGAAAGCAGAAGATCCTGAGTTCGGATCCCAGGTCCCACATAAAAACACCAGGCAGAAACAGCGGCAGCCTCCACTTCTGGTCCTGGTGGGCAGAGCCTGGGAAATTACAGAGAGAAGCAAGAAAGAGGTAGAAGCCATCCGGGATGATTCCCGAAAGTCACCCTTGGTCCTTACAGGGACATACAGTGCCCTCTGATACACACACACACACACACACACACACACACACACACACACACACACACACTGAATGAATAAAGTTTAAAAAATGTTGCAATTCATGAAGAATTTACACAGTAAGCATACAAGAAAATCCAATTTTTCCTTTCAGTAAGTCTTCCTTTAAAGATCAAAATAAGGGTTTCATGACATAAATTGGGCGCGGCACCCCTCTTAGCCGGAACCCATCTGTCTTCGGTCTCTCCATCTCTGTTAGTCACTCATGAGGAGAAGTCGCTCATGTATTTATAGTTACTGAATCTCGTTAACAGCATGGTTTCAATTTTTCCCAGCATTCACGGCAGCAAATATTTCCTCTTCTTTTTTTCACATGTTTCTGCTCAGTTTCGCTTCCCCGGCAGTTTCGAAATCAGGCTGCTTCCCGGGAAATTCGTCAGTTGGGTGGTTACCAGTTATGAGAAACCCGAACTCAATTCTACAGTGGAAAAAAAATTGTTTCTTTTTCCCAGATCTGCCAATTAAAGCACCCCACCTTTCAGGCTCAGCGAGCGGCTCAGCTCTGTTGCCAGTCAAAGGTAGAAGCGCCCCACATTTCCTGCCGCAGAGGAGCACCCAGCACGTGGTCTACGGGATGCACCGATGCTGCGGCAGCTTCCGCCTCTCCAGCGCTGACGCGGCAGCACGAACCAGTCCCCTTGGCTGTTGGCTCTCCCAGGCTGGCCTGCAAGCTCCACTGTCTTGCCTGTCTCCCCCGTACTGCACGCTCAGCCAGCGTCCATCTTGAAGGACAGAGCCCGGCTCTCCTGCCCAGAGCATCATTTGATTATGAATAAGCGCGGGAGGCGGTGACGTGGGACTGTGGAGCAGAACCTGCCGCGTGCTCCAGAGGGGAGGATTGGGGCAAAAGCAACATGGACTCACACAAGGTATTTCAAAGCAATCGCCCTGGTCCCAAGGACTAACAACGAAGTGCTCAAGGACCAGTGACAAGGGCAGCTCCCCCAAAGTTGCTGGAGCACCCCCCTGCCCCCAGACAGCATGGCCTTGGGCAGGGCGGCGCTTCCCACCTGGGGTGACAGGTCTTGTCCTCAGCTGTGTGTGTCTACCTGTATTTCTGGTCCAGACTGAACGCCGACAACTTCCTTTTCATTCTGACGTTTGCTCTCGCTCGATGGGGCCGATGGTCAGCTGCACAGAGGGGATCCAGTCGCGTGGCCGAACCTGGAGGGCTCCAGGCTGAGTGAAAACCCGTCATAATCTGCCCGGGGAGAGGGCTCAGGATTAAAGACTGTGCTTCACAAGCAAAAGGACCTGAGTTTGCACCCCACATCCCACATAAAAATTCAGGTAGATTTGGCAGTGACCTGTAATTCTGGCCCTGGAAGGCAGAGTCTAGGAAACCTGGAGCACAAGCAAAAGGAGATAGAGCAATCCAGGATGAGGGGCCTTTTCCGGCAGGCACAAGCTTCTGACCTGGAAGGTGGGGGTGGGACTGTGAGTCGACATGGGGAGGCAGAGGCAGGAGTATCACGGGCGCCCTGAGCCTTCGAAAAGATTCCGGTTCAGAAAAGAAACTGAAAGAAGAACGTGCCTTTGCCAGATGCCGGCAGGAATCTCTCCTGAGGGTCATGCGTTCACCCCATCATCCGCATGCCAGGAAAATCCTTCTTCACTGAGTAGTAAGATATTAGTACTACTACTAATAAGCGGTGGCCCACCTGGCTGCTGTGGCCAAAGGCTTGAGATTAACCCAGAGCCAGTGTCTTGTGGGGGAGGCCCTGGGGGGGTACCCTGGGGGGGTACCCTGGAGGAGGGAAGAAGAGTAGGAGGCTGAGTCAACGTCCGGGGACAGCGAGCTGGGGGAGGGAGGCAGGGGCTACAGCGGACTGCCAGCCAGACATCCCAGCACCTCTCCCTTTTCCTCCGGGACACGCAAGCAGACCCCACTTCCCCGAGCGCTCAGGGTCTCCCTCAGGTAAGCCTTAAGGAGAAAATGCATCTGAGCTGCTCCTCTTCTTCCTCCTCCCCAGCTCCTCCTCCTCCCCAGCTCCTCCTCCTCCTCAACTCCTCCCCCCAGCTCCTCCCCCAGCTGCTCCTCCCCCCGACTACTCCTCCCAGCTGCTTCCCCCAGCTCCTCCTCTCCTCAGCTCCTCCTCCCCCCAGCTGCTCCTCCCCCCCCCGATGCTCTCTCCCCAGCTGCCTCCTCCAGTGCTCCTCCCCCCAGATGCCTGCTCTCCAGCTGCTCCTCCCCCCAGTGCTCCTCTCCAGCTGCTCTCTCCCAGATGCTCCTCCTCCTCGCTGCTCTCTTCCCCCGGCTGTCATCCCCCAGTGCTACTCACCCCGCTGCTCCTCCCCCCAGCTGCTCCTCCCCTCGCTGCTCCTCCCACAGCTGTCCTCCCTCAGGCTCCTCCCCAGCTGCTTCCTCCCCTCAGCTGCTCCTCCCCTCAGCTGCTCTCCTCCCAGCTGCTCTCCCCCCAGCTGTCCTCCCAGCTGCTCCTCCCAGCTGCTCCTCCTCCCAGCTGCTCCTCCCCCAGCTGTCATTCCCAATCAGTGCTCCTCCCCCCCGCGCTTCCTCCCCCAGATGCTCTCCCCAGATGCTCCTCCCTCAGCTGCTCCTCCTCCCCCCCGCTGCTCCTCCCTCGGCCCCCCAGGGCCCACCCCTGCTTGGTGTTGGGCCAGCATCTCCCCGACAAGGATGTGCCCCTTAGGGGTCGAGGTGGCACAAGAGAAGGAACCCAGATCCCTGAGCCTTCTCCGCTGCTCAGCCTCACGCGTCCAAGGCTGCAAGGAGTCCACGGTCCAAACAAGTTAGAGAGCAGCGTCTGTGCTGACTGAGCCACAGCTGACACCAGACTGTCAGGAGAACTGAGCGCAGCACAGCCACGGGCAGGGCCAAGAGAAGGCCAAGGACCTAAGCAACTCCAGCTCGCCAGCCCGCCAAATCCCAGCCAGCTCTCTCCATCCTAGCCACCAGCCCAGGGAAGAGCCCACCCACCGCGGGTTCCGAGCTCCCACGTCAATTAGATAATCTCCCACAGGTTTGCTCACCACTCGCCGTGCCTGAGTAATTCTTCACGGCTGTGCCTCAAAGCTCAGTTCTCCGTTGTCAGTTTGACCCACGAAACTAATCTTCCAAGCGCTGACATACAAGGAATGGAATACCACCTTTCAGCTGCAGAAGGGCGGGCGACAGCCTGCCGCCTATTTCTATAAA
The DNA here is from genome assembly GCA_023101885.1 of Typhlomys cinereus. Taxonomy (NCBI): domain Eukaryota; kingdom Metazoa; phylum Chordata; class Mammalia; order Rodentia; family Platacanthomyidae; genus Typhlomys; species Typhlomys cinereus. Next base: position 255,651 of record JALPQD010000716.1, read on the forward strand.
TAAAGTTTTATTAAAACATGTATCTATTTCTTTTATAACTCCTGGCATGCCAGGCTATCTAATGCCAACAGCCAGCCATTATGTCACTAGAATTCCATAAAATATGCCACGTCCACCGAGACGCCCACGAAGCTGCCCTAGGACCAGGAAATATGAAAGGCAGAAAAAAGAATGACAGAGACAGAAATACAGAGAACAGTTGGCCGGGACAGGTGGGAAATCCCCCCTCCCTCCCTTACCCAGAGAGCTCTAAGAAGCCACTGCCGAGCCTCGCCAGACTTTACTTATAACCAGGGGCTGGTAATCTGCATGCAGACCCGGAGTGGCACTTGTGATTGGTGGGAAGGAGAGGTGGGATTATGGGAAAGCTTTACCAGCTTCTAGTGTGTTCTTGGACCGCCAGCCTAAGAGCCAGAGAATCAAATCCTTCCAGATATTCCGCCTGGGCCGGAGAGATGGTTCAGAACATGAGACATTCGGACCAGAAACCTCCGCGGTGTCAGGCAGTGGCCTCAGCCGATAGGAGCTGCAGACAGCACTGGGTTTCCGTTCTTTAGGTTTGCCCTGCAAACCCAAGATTACATTCTGCTCAGCCGTCATGCTTTTTTTGTTTGTTTGTTTTTACTTTATTATTTAAGCCAGTAGGAGCCTTTACAGCACTGCATAGGAAACAAAACTCCCAAAGCACAAACAAAACTGCAGCATCGCAGTGCAGCACAGCACACAGAGGACTCGAACGGACCTCACTCCATCCAAACACCCAACCAAACCTCCAGCCCCCGGCTACGAGGACCACAGCGCCACTCAAAGTTTCCAACACACAGACAGAACTCACCACCCAACTATGCGCAATATCACATGCGATTACTCGCATGGTTGCTAATAAAATCATGACGAAACAGCCTAAAGGGGAACGAGGAGGTTTGAGTCAGGCTTACGACTCATCCAGCTTGGCAGGAAACCCCTTACCAACACCGGAGACCGAGGGAACTGGACATGCCATCGCCACGTAACGCCTGAGAGAGGGACCGCCCATATTTGCCAGACCAGCATGTCCGGCCAAGTGTACACAAGGATGCTGACTTCCTCAACCAGCTCTCTGTACTTTATTCCAGGGCCCACTGGGCTGGGCCTTCCCCATCAGCCAGACAATCTCCTGCAGTTTTGCTCTGGACTCAACTCAACCTCTAATTCTCTACACATGTGCGCAGAGCTCAAACCCTCAACTCTCAACCCTCACCTGTGTCTAACTATGACAATCGCCCTCCACCAAATCTCTGCTGCGATCTTGCTAGCATACCCAACCCTGTCTCGGAATCCCACACCACAGAGTTCTGTCAGCCGACCCAAGCAGCCCGGGCTAATGAGTAGCCGTAATAAACTGAGCATGTACAGCAAGCACCATAATCTCCTTGGAATTCCAAGGTAAATGCCCCAGACCCGTTTGATGCTAGGATCCACACACAAGAGAACATTTCATGTTTTTTAACAAGGAATGAGACCTCCTTTTCTAGCAGGCAGCACCCCAAACATCACTTTCCACTAGTTTGGCTCTCTATACTTCTGGTCTTCAGTGTCCCCCAGGATCCATGAGTTGAAAGCTGAGCCCCAGGTTGTAAAAGCCATTGGATGGTGGTGGGATGGTTAAACAGTGGAGCTAGAAGAAGGACGGCAGGTCCCTGGGGACATGTCCTGGAGGGCACGCTGGGCCCCAGCTCTTCCTCTCTGCTTCCTGACAGTCGTGAGGAAAGCAGCTTTGCTCACCATGTGCTTGTGTTCTGGGCCCAGATCCAAAATCAACAGGACGAAGAAACCATAGGTTGGAGACCCTGCAACTGTGGAGCAAAATGAACCCTTCTGAAGATGATTCATCTCCAGTGTTGGTTACAGCAACAGAAGCCCACCCATCAACCACCTCCATGAGACGAACTGCATGGTACAGTAAACACCACGGGACTGAGACTCCCTCTACAGGGAGAGCTGACTGATCCCCGATCATAACTTGGGGGCCTTTCCTTGTTCGACGTGGTACACAGCCAGCAGTGTGCACTATCGGTCTCTCTGAAGCCCAGGAAGTAGTCACGTGGTGCACCCGCCTTCAGGGATCCCAGTGAAGTTGTGCCAGGCAGCCTGTGGGAACATCTGCGGTAGAAGTTGACACGATGGCTCCATGGGCGGAGACACTTGGTGCGTGCGTTGTCGCTGCGGTCGGTGGAAGGAGAGAGAAGACTCTTGACAGTTGTCCTCTGACTTCCACACGAGCACTGCAGCACACATATGCACACACACTTTACACACATACACATACATACACACATATATGTATACATACATACACACACATATACATATACACACATACACACATACATACACATGCACACATGCACACACATACATACACACATATGCATATACACATACACACGCTGCATACATGCACACATATATACATACATGAGTGCGCACACACAAACACAGCAAGAAACCCGATCTGTCCTTTCTCATCCCTGACTCTCGCAGTGACAGGAAGTGGTGCAGATGTTCCTCAAAATAGACCATGTGACCAGGCTACAGCACCCCTGGTTCACCGAAGGGCTCCACGTCAGCATATCATGGAGACCCCTGTACACAATGCTTACTGTAACACTCTACACACCTCTAGGTTATGGGATCAATGTAGGCAACTGAGGACTGGAAAGAGAAAGTGTGGTTTATGTACACAAAACCATAAAACCGTAAAGAAGAGTGAAGTTGTGTCATGGCAGGAAAATGGACACAAATAGAGAGAATAATATTAAGTGAATTAAGCTAGGTTTGGAAACACAAATGTCAAGTTTCCTTTTCCATGTGGCTCCTGGATTTCCTATGAGCGCTTCCTTGCAGGCCGGTCTCCGCCTGCCTGGCACTGGCATAGCTGACCAAGGATCCAGAGCATCGGGGTGCAGAGCCCCCTGTATCTTGGGATCGTTCTTGCAAGACAGGACCTTCGCGGCGTCCCTCGAGGTGATGCTGCACGGGAGCTGTGACTGTGAGTCTGGGTAGGGAAGGAGCAGGTGCACAGGCCACAGGGGAAGGGGTTCGTTCTGGGCCAAAAGTCACCGGAGCACGTAGCTGGGCGTGGGCCTAAAATGGCTTTATTGAGGTTGATTGGTACGTAAAATGCTTTATTGAGGTACTGATTGATATGTAAAATGGCATTACTGGGGGTTTAAAGTTCTCTTCTGATAAATGCGTACATGATGAAATGATTACCACAGCAATAATTAACACAGTCTTCACCTCCCAGAGCCCCCATTTAATTCTGTTTATACATGTGTATGTGTGTGCATATATGTTTATTCATGTACATGTATGTGAATATGTATATATGTACACATGCGTTTGTGTGTTTATAAGTACGTACGCATATGTGTATGTGTGTGGGTGTTTATATGTATGTTTGCATGTGTATATGTGTGCATGTATGTGTATGTGTGTGCATATGTATGTGTGGATGCATGTATGCCTGTATCTGTATCTATGACTGTATGTGTATATATGTGTTTATCTGCATGTGTATGTGGGTGTATGTGTGTGTATATATGATTGTGTATTTTCAGGTGTGTGTGTGTATGTATGTGCCTATGTGTGTATATGTGTTGTATATGTACTGTGTGCATGTGTGTCTGTATGCCTGTGCTTGTGTACATGTGTATATGTCTCTGTGTATGTGTGTATATATGTTTGGGTATGTATGTGTGCATGTGTACATGTGTGTATTATATGTGCATCTGTCTGTGTACAGGTGTGTGCATATATGTGTGATTGCCGCAGACCAGAGTCGCGGCCTCGAGACCAGGGCTCCCCAGGACCGGATGGAGAACAGAACACACGTGGCTCCCTCTCGTCCGAGTGTATCCTGAACCCGTTTATTGAAACTTTCGTGACAACTTTTATACAGAAAATTTTGGGGTAAAGAATGTTACACCTACAACAGACATATAATTTTTTAGTCAGCAAAAATCACCTTCAGGGTGGACATTTTTTCAAGAACCTAACCCATTGCTTCAGGGCAAAGGCACTTAACAGAAACATTCTCTCAGTATTTCCAAACTTATCTAATCTATAATGCTTCACCGGATAGCTATGGGGCTGAGCCCACATTTTAACTGCTTTTTTAAAATACAGAGGCAGAATGATCTCCTATAGATTTTAGCAAGGAACATATTTTACAATTAACTATAGGAGTCCCCAACACCCCATAAGTCCCAGCATGAGCTTTTACTGTTGTCCTCTCCAGGTTGATACTCTCAGTCAGGCAGGTCGACATAGGCACCAGGCATGGCAGCAGGTTCTAACTTGGGAAGATGTATGCAGCTCATGTAGTCTCTACTATCCAAGCTTAAACCACATCTCTAAGGGGGGCCTTGACTTGGATACTCAAGGCCCATTAAGCTATAGCTGGTTCTGTCGATGGAGCACTGAGGTATGCACTGAAGAAAACACTTAAGCAATATAATTATTAAAAGAATAACTTCTATAATAGCATCCTTCTATTCCTTTAATAGTAAGGTTGCTTATGTCTTCCTTTGAGGAATTCCAGAAGTGTATTGCCATCAGTTAGATGACCCATCTGTGAACCATGCATACTCCAAACCTGGGGTCCAGTCAGGCCCCATAGGCCGAGGGTGTCTCTTTTGGGGCGGAGGCAATCATTGGTGGGAGTGCACTCGAATGGTCCATCTCTGTAATTTCTCATAAGAGTGCTGTTTGGGGTAGGAAAGACACGGCCCCCTTTGCTTCTGACATGGATTCTCCCAGTTTGGATTGCAAATACCATCTCCAGGGGCAGTCTTGGCATCTAGACTTTCTGGCATGATGGTCTCTTCCTTGGCCTTCAGCCAGGGTAAGAGGGTATCACAGTTTCTTTTAAGGTTCTGGTGGACTGAGAGCATAGTCTTGTACTTCTGGAATTTCTGAGTTAGTACATAGGTGGGAATTTTACCCACCTATGTTTTAAGACTCTAGAAGTTATTCTCTAATTTCCTTAAAATCAGTGCATACATTCTGATTAACAAGTCTACTTATTGTAAATGACTAGACATGAAATTTCTATTTAGTATTTGACTGAAACTTAAAAAGCAGGCTTCTTCTCTAGAACAGAGAGCAGGAAGCTAGTTCCAAAAAACCCTAAGAAAGGGCACTTCTAAATCCCAGAAGAATTCTTCCTGCCAGAGGCAAAACTTGAATTATCCCAAATAAAACCTAGGTAAAAATGCTTAGCACCTGTCCATGGACTTTATTTTGACATACTGAGAAATTCCTAGCACTTGCCCATGGGGTCACTGTGACCTTCCCAGGGAACAGGCTTTAGGCCTGAACTGGGAAGAAACACCAAGACCTGACAATTCCCATATTTTTCCTTATTTCTCTAAAATAAAGCCATGTCCTTATCCCAAAACATGTTACTTTGAATCCACCTTTTCCAAACTGAAACATATTCTACCAGATTAGTTGGATAGGAGCGCGGCATGTGATCAAGTATATTCAGGTGTGTATGTGCATCTCTGTGTATGTGTGTATATGTTTGGGTATGTATGTGTGCATGTGTACATGTGTGTATTATATGTGCATCTGTCTGTGTACAGGTGTGTGCATATATGTGTGATCAAGTATATTCAGGTGTGTATATGCATCTCTGTGTATGTGTGTATATGTTTGGGTATGTATGTGTGCATGTGTACATATGTGTATTATATGTGCATCTGTCTGTGTACAGGTGTGTGCATATATGTGTGATCAAGTATATTCAGGTGTGTATGTGCATCTCTGTGTATGTGTGTATATGTTTGGGTATGTATGTGTGCATGTGTACATATGTGTATTATATGTGCATCTGTCTGTGTACAGGTGTGTGCATATATGTGTGATCAAGTATATTCAGGTGTGTATGTGCATCTCTGTGTATGTGTGTATATATGTTTGGGTATGTATGTGTATATGCATGTGTGCTTGTACATGTATACACATGTGCATGTGTATAGTGTATGTATCTATGCATGCATGTGTGCACATGTATGTGATTGTATATACACATCTGTGTGTGTGTATGTTTGTGTATGTGTGTAGCACATGTGTGTACACAGCAGCTTTCTAACACTGTCGCCTACGTAGACTCTGAGCACCTCCACCAGTCCCCCCGTGGGCCTCCCCAGCCCCCAGCAATCAGGATTCTATGCTCCGTCCCCACAAGCTCCACCCAGGGTTCCTGCCCGACTTTGTCGCCTGGAACGACGTCCACCAGGTCTGTCCCCATCGCCACACACGCAGGATCTGCTTCAGTGACAAATAGTATTTCAACTGCACATTTACAGCCCTTCGAATGCATCCCCGGGCACACACGCGAGCCTGTTCTGCTGTCCCTGAAGTTCCCCTCAGCCGCCAAGTGCGCCCACGAGGACGTTCAGCTTTTTCAGTTAGTCGTTCACTGCTTCCATTGTGTGACCGAACACCTGACGACCTGGCCTCAGGAGAGGAAGGGCTTCTCTGCGTGCACAGTGGAAGGGCTCTGTCCTTTGCGGAGGGAGGCACAGTGGCACGGTGGCCCGTTGTGGCTGCAGGAACACGAGGCGCAGGGAAGAGCTGACTTCTCCTTTTCCTTCAGTGCAGCCCCAAGCCCACAGGGATGGTGACACCCCTATTCGCCTCTCTTGTCATAAGGACATAGCCAGAAGTATATCTTCCAGAGGGGTTTGGCCCAGTCAAGTGAGCAATGCAGATCAGCCGGCACAGCGGGCAGAGTCGTGAGTTCCGCACTGACGTTCCCATAAGAAGCTAAATCCGTGCCTCTCTCTGCTCCCCCAGAGGCCTGGGGGGGTCAGATCTGAGGCCCCCCTTCCACACGCTGAGCATATTGCCATCGTCAACTCATAGATAGGCTCAGTAAACATTACAGGACACCTGCCACGCGCGATTCTCCTGCGTGTCTCCCAGGGGAGGCGCCCAGCGTGTATGGAGGTCTGCCGTGCGCTTCCCCGCCCGCCGGGCCCTGCGGGGCTGCTCCGTGCGTGGCCAAGCTCTTGAGGCTCAGGATGCGAAAGGGCCACCGGGAAAATGGGCGTTCCGCCTGCCCCTCCTTTACAGCCGCCGTGGCTGGGATCTGTGTGGCTCTGGGTGTGTCGGCACGGGTCGCCACAAGGCTGTCCTTGCTGGGGAGAGGACAGCATATCTCGTGGGCACTCGGAGGAGCTTAGGAAGCAGATCCGGGAGCCCCGGCTCACCTGTGTTTTCAAGGTCTGGGCATGTGCAGGCAGACTGGGGCAGCTTCTGTGGCTAGGACCCTGAAAAACAAGGTGTTGCTCACCCCGAGACCAGAGACTGTAAAACGAGCAAGTCATGGGCTGATCTTCCATTTTAGAAACCCCGCAGGTCACAGTAATCTCAGGAGGAGGAGGGCATGGGGGAATCTCCAGCCCCACCTCCAGTCTCTACTGCCAGTCCTGCTCTAAAAGCCCCCCAGGGCAAATCCTCAGCCCCTCCCAAGACTGCAAAAGACCGTGATCCCCCCAGGGTCTCTCTCTTCTCTCTCGCCCTGCAAACTCTCCAGCTGTTTCCCCCCTCCACCCCCACCCCGCCAGGCATCTGAGCTCAACCTGTCTCCTCTGTTCTAAGGCTCTCCCAGCTGGAGCATAAACTATGACTCTAAATAGACTCCTATGTTCTCCCTGTGTCTCTTTACTCAGGGACTTGCACATTGGCACCCACAGGTGGTCTGAGTCGCCCCCCATTCCTTTCCCCCAGCTCCTCTCTCCACTTTCTGCTGGTCAGACAGAAGCGAAGAGAAATGCCCAGGCCTAGTCTGCGTGTGCTGTGTCTAGGGGCAGGGTGGCAAACAGTGCTCTGGTGAGAGTGGCGACCTGGCCTTCAGCACCACAGCGTCGGGTGGAGACCAGAGACGGCACCACGGGAAAGGAGAAGATGGCCTCGAGGGACGGGTCCTGACTCCTCTTAGAAATGGACTTCAGCACCCGCCCGGTTGGTTTTCTAGTTGCTGTCTCAGGGGAGACAGGGGCCACTGGGCAGGGTCAGGACATGAGAGTGTGATGCTAATCTGATGACTGCTTGTCCCGTTTCCCAGCGAAAATCCAACTCGGGGGAGGCAGGAAGAGGGAAGGGAGGTACCAGCCCGCTGCCCCTGGTGTGCCCATCTGAGAGATCAGAGACGCTCCACGGAGGCTTGGGAGTGTGCCAAGGAAACAAGGCAGAGGAGGCAAGGGACCTGGGGTCCCAGGGACAGGTCACGGCAGGGGTCCCCCAACGACAACGGAGGGTAGGGGGGCAGAGGTGGCACAGATAAGGATGTTGTTAGGGCGTGAGGAAAGGATGGGGAGACCCCAGATGTGCAAGGTCCACGTTGGGGGGCATTATAAAGAGAAACTAAAGGAGAGACTTAGAAATCTGAGTTTATTAGAGCTGCAGGGCCTGTGGCGTCAGGAGCCTCCTTTAGCCTTATGGTGGGCGAGAGAAGAACAGAAGAGAGAGCTCGGCGTTGGAAAGGATGGGGAGGGTGGGCATGACGGGAGGGCGGGAGGAAGGCCCTGGGCATCTGTCCTGCTCGGCCTTCACGCGTTGCCAGGTGGTCCAGAGCAGAGAGGAGGGGAATGCGTGGGCCTCTCCCAAGGCCACTAAGGTGGAGGGTCAGGGGTCTGGGCCACGGATGCACAAATTGCCACATCCCAGCAGCACGGAAGCTCTACACGTGGCTACCGAGCAATGACACGCCACGTCCCGTGATCGACTCGGAGCCGAGCGACTCTCCTCCCCCTGATCCCGTTAGAGCCTCGGGTCCGTCGTCTATGGGAGGAAGAAAGCCCAGCGGGATGTGACACAAGCTTGGTGGCTGCCACAGGCCGCTGAGACACAGCATGGGGTTCAAGGCACCGGCTGACCTCTAGCTCCCCCAGGCCAGGGAGAGCTCGTGTCCCCATCATGAAGCATGAGCCACAGCCCATGGTGACAGCGGGGTCAGCCGTGGACAGTCTAGTGTCCTTCACGTGCCTCACTGGGAGCCGTGGTGCATGTGGGCTCCGTATACAGACTTCATTCACTGCCAGGCTGGCACCTGGGGGCACTCCAGCTCGGCTGCCTGGGGACCTGCCCTCCAGTTGTCCTCCCAGCCTGGCATGGCAGCTGGTACAGCTCAGCCCAGCCCCATGCCGCCTGGCAGCAGAGCTCCTGCAGGTCTCCCGCTCGGGCTGCAGGTCTCCGCATGGGCTGCAGGTCTCCCGCTCGGGCTGCAGGTCTCCCGCTCGGGCTGCAGGTCTCCCGCTCGGGCTGCAGGTCTCCCGCTCGGGCTGCAGGTCTCCCGCTCGGGCTGCAGGTCTCCCGCTCGGGCTGCAGGTCTCCCGCTCGGGCTGCAAGGTCACCACACAGGTTGTGCTGGGAGCTGCACGGGCTGCGCTGGGAGCCGCGTGCTGGGCAGGAGCCGCCTGCAGGAGGTGAAGTCCTTACCAGGCTCGCCACGCCGGCCTAGCATCCAGCCCCTCCTGCTGCCTTCTGGGCGGCTCATTTGCTTATCACCAGTTTGTTTGCAGGACCTCTGGGAAGCCAGATTCCACCTGAGGGATCTTTGCCGCCGGAGACATGTGACTCCTGAGACTTTGGACTCTTCAGAAAGCTCGGAACACAGCTGGCTGCCTTGTGTCCAGGTGTGAGGACAAATGTCACCTTGGCACCCTGGCGGGCAGCAGGTGCCCTCCCAAGGCAGCCCCAGCCAGTGCTTGCGGAGGGACCTGCAGAAGCAGGCACCATGGGGGGGCCTAGCTGCCCAGGTCCCCCAGGCTGTATACCTGAGCACAGAACTTGTCTAAATATGTTTGGAGTTTTGTAGGTATAGCTTATTTATTGTCATCTGTGCTTAAACTGAATTCCAGTTTTGAAAGACTGAAACAATTTTAATTGTTTTTTCAGTTCTTAGGATCAAATCCAGGTACTTACAATATATGGGAGGCATTTTAGCTCCGAGCTACACCCTGTTGCCCATAGTTTCTCTCTCCTCTCTCTCTCATGCACATGTGTGTGTATGTGTGTGTGTGTGTGTGTGTGTGTGTGTGTGTGTATTAGACAGGCTTTCATGTAACTAGGCCGGCCTTGAACTCACTGTGTAGCTGAGGATAAACCTTGGGTTTGAAGTCCTGACCTGGTTTGTTTTAATATAAACATAACATGTACAGTGAGAATCCCTCTCCCTCTCCCTCTCCCTCTCCCTCTCCCTCTCCCTCGGGGGTTGCACACACACATGCAGTGGCACACCTATGGGAGTAGAGAACCTGGGGGTCGGCCCTCATCTTTTCGCCTGGTCAGAGACAGGGTCTCTTCACCGCTCCCACACGTGCCAGGCTAGCAGCATGAGTTTCCTAAAGACTCCGCCCCCCACTTTCCATAGGTCCAGGGGTCAAACATCCCTTAGCCATGCATTGGATACGAATGTGAAGCCAGGGAATCCAAACTTCACACCTCTTACCCTTGTGTCGCAAGCATGTAGCCCCCCTGAACCATTTCCCGGGCCCTGGAAGAGGTTCTGGAGAAAACTGCTCCTAGTGCCCCAAACTTCGCCCACCTGAGAGGAAACAATAGAGACGTTTTATCAAAGCCGTACGCAGTGAATAACTTTCAAAGCACAGATTACCTGGGCTGGAGAGGTGGCTCAGGGGTTAAGCCTCTGCCTTGCAGATGGAAGGTCCTGAGTTCAGATCCTAGACCCCACGTATAGACGCCGGGTGGAAGCAGGGGCGGCCTGCGCTTCTGGTCCTGGTAGGGCGGAGCCTGTGAATCATGGGATAGAGTAAACAAGGAGGAGGTGGAGGTGTCCATGGTGGTTCCCGAATTTGTCTGTGGTTCTACACACACACACACACACGCACACACACACACTTGAATAAATAAGAAATAAAAAAATTTTAAAAAAGCACGGATTACCTGGCAAAACTCCAGTTCTTCAAAATCCTAACACAGGCTTTACCCCCTGTTGTAGTCCTCCTGCATGGTTGCTGATAAATGACCAGAACGCAGCTTAAGGGAACAAGGAGTTTACTTTCTTACGACGGTCTGGTTACAGCTCATAGTCCAGCTTGACGGGAGAACACACACCAACACCAGGGCCGAGGGAACTGGCCACTATAACGGCTGAGAGATGGACAATCCTTACTTGCCAGACCAGCATGTCTGGCCAAGTATACAGAAGGATGCCGACTCTCTCAACCAGCTCTCTGTGTTTTATCCAGGGCCTAATCCCACCCACCATGGGCTGGGTCTTCCCCATCAGCTAGACAATCTCCTTCAGGTTTGCTGTGGGCTTAACTCAACCATCAACTCTCCACAACTGTGCCCAGAGCTCAAACCCTCAAGAGTCAAGTTGGCACCTGTGCTTAACTATGACACCCCCCTTCCCCCGTTGGAGCTAATGAAATAGAAAAACAAGCAGGTCAGTTGTGTGAGCCGGAAAGAGGAGGGAAAACTCTCAGTGACTCCCAGCACAGGGAAGGGAACGTTCGGCGGTGTGCGGTGCGTTCAAATCTGAAGGTCCTTGTTTCTGAGTAACACGCCAACCGGCTCCATCGGTCAGTTTGCAGCAAGATGGTTTCAGCTGGACCTCAGCAGCGCTTCCCTCTATAGCCCAGGCTGACCTCAAAGTGGTGAGGCCCTGCCGCAGCCCCTTGCGTGCTGGATTTCAGGGTGTCCGGAAGAATCCAGCCTATTCTTCCTGCAGCATCTTGCCCGCTCTCTCCATCTCTCCTGGTCATGCCCAGCGCTGCCATTCCTCTTCTGCCCCGTCTGTTCCTGAGCTTCCCCCCGCCAGCCGTCCTTCCCCCACCCACACTCTCCTATCATTGGGACTTACTAATAATCTAACACCATGAGTGCAAACCATCTTCTCCCACTTCGGGAATTTATGACTCTCTTCACACATTTATTTGAGAACAGTTCTAAGCGAATCCATCCCCCCATGAAAACCAATCCATATATATATATTAGAGTTTCGTGCAACTCACACATGTGGGCGGGGCTTGGTGGCGCAGCCCTGTGGTCCCAGATGATCAGGAGATTGAGGCAGAAGATCACAAGTTTAAGTTCAAGACCAGCCTGGGCCATTCAGCCAGATCCTGTCTCAGCATAGAAATTCAGAAAGGGCTGGGATGTAGTTCAGGGTAGAGCATTTGTGTATTAGGGTTCTCTAGAGTCACAGAATTCACAGAATGAATATATATATATATATAAAATATATGTAGAAAATTTATTGAGTTGGCTTACAGATATGGCCGAGGTAGTCCAGCGAAGGCTGCCAGTAGCAGAGGTAGTTCCAACGATGACTGCCAGTAGCTAGCTGCTCAGTTCGGTAGTCAAGTGGGTGACGGCTGAAGGCTGGAGAACTCCTAGAGTCTTAGTCTAGTGGAAGGCTAGAAGGTCGAAGAAACCAGGCAGTAGGAAGGAAGAGCGATTCCTAGCACAGCTGCAAGAAGGCGTCTGTTCTCCTTAGTGGCTCCTTTTCATATGATGCAGTACTGGGAGGATCCTTTGAGAGCTTTGGAGGTTCTGATAGGATCTGGGGCGTGTATAATGCTTTCAGGCAGTCTCAGTTGATCCTTTCCACAGGTGGTCTCAGCCCAGCTTAGTTAATACTGAGTGTGTCAAGTCGACACCTAGGCTTAACTATCACAATTTGTTTGGCATATACAATGTCCTGGTTTGATCATGACCAACTCTCTCTCTCTCTCTCTCTCTCTCTCTCTCTCTCTCTCTTTCTCTCTCTCTCTCAGACAGTATGGAGTGTGCAATATTTTTGAGTTGCTGTTGATTTAAATGGCCATAGGCTAGGTGGTTTGTGTGTGTGTTTGTGTGTATCAGAGAACATTGTGTGTGTCTGTGGAGGCCCAAAGGTAACCTCAAGAATCATTCTGGATTGCTCTACCTTCCTTTTGCCTTGCTTTGGGATTTCCCAGGCTCTGCCTTCCAAGGTCAAAAGTGCAGACCATAGACATGTGTGCTTGCATTTTCATGTAGGAACTAGGGATCCAAACTAGGGTCCTTCTCTTTGGGATCCAGAGGTTTTACCCCTAAGCCATCTCTCCAGCCTGCACTCTGGGTTTTTAGGTGACCAGTCTGCGCAATGGAAGAGCAGTGAAACTAGACAACCGCCAACCAGAATGCAGAGTACCAGTGACCCCAAAATGCATGGCCCAAAGCAGGCCAACCAAATCTCTCCCCATCCTAAGGCTCAGGGAATCTTGCAAAAGAGGGGGTGGTAAGATTGTAAGAGCCTAAAGGTGGGGAGGGCCACTGCCCCACCAAGACATCCCACTCGAGACGAGGCTGCTGCATCCAGGAACTCGCTGCCATGACACTTGTCCTCGCCAGACCTGCACATCGCGGGCAGGTCAACATCCCCTACAGACTAGTGACAAACAGAACAATCACATGCAGTGGGAACCTCAGGGGCTGGGGCTGGACAGGTGACAGGTGGAGGGAAGTGCCCTCTCAGGGGGCCTCCACCCCCACTAGAGCGCACAACTGGAAAGGAACCCTGGGGTCCACACACGCAGACAGGCAGGAGGGTGCGGGGAGAGGAATAGATGGGCGAAGGAAAGGGAGGGTAGGAAAGAAAGAGGGGCGGGAAGAAGGGGAAAGAAAGAGGGCAGGACAACACACATGATGCCTGTAAAACTAGAAAAATAAATAATTAAAAAGTAAAATAAAAGATTTGTGGATATTTAAAATAATCAAAAAATTTAAATGAAAAAAAGTCAGTACAAAATAATCAGTCACCCCCCCCCAAAGTGGGTAGCACTTTGCACTCCCTGTGAATGGCCCTCGGCGTTGCCATGGTGAGGGAAGCTACTGCATCACCTTCTCTGACTGCACAGATGCCCAGGCCAACTGTGAGCCGCTTCCCCGCGATCGCCACGGGAACCCGGAGCCAACCAGAAGCTGCCGGAGTCAGGATCTGTCACCCTCGTCCCTCGGCTGCAAACTCCCTGAGCTCCCAGAGGCGATGTGTATTCAGACCCAGGTCTCCTGGCGGCTGCCTGCCGCCGGTGCAAGGCAGAGAAACCCTGGAGGGCAAAAGGTCTCAAGACTGCCGAGCCCTGGCCGGGACCGAGCCAGCCGTCTGGAGAACCCGGCGAGATCAGCCTGCAGCGGCCAAGCACAGCAGCACTGAATGCTGATTTAACAGCGACCGTCCTTCCTGCTGGGGGCGGGTGGTCATGGTCAGGCACAGGTATCAACTTGACGGTTGAGGGTTTGAGCTCTGGGCACATTTGTAGTGGTTGAATTATGCTCAGAGCAAACCTGCAGGAGATTGTCCAGCTGATGGGGAAGGCCCAGCTCATGGTGGGTGGGACTAGGCCCTGAACAGGTGAATAAAATGCTTAGAGCTGGTTGAGGAAATTAGCATCCTTGTGTATATTTGGCCAGACATGCTGGTCTGGCACGTAAGGATCGTCCTCTCTCAGCTGTTATGTAGAGCTGGTGAGGCCAGTTCCCTCCGCCTGGTGTTGGTGATCCCAGGGGGTGGAGAGGGGTGGAGAGGGGGTGGGCTTCGTTTGTTGTAATTGGACTATCAGTGAGAAAATAAGCCCCTTGTTCCCTTTATCAGCAACCATGCAGGCGAACGTCAACAGGGGGCCAGAGAGTCTGATAAAGTCTGTAGACCCCAGAAAATGCCCTGCGAGTCTCTGGTCTTCCCAGCAGAGTCCTGGAGTCCATGGCGCAGTCCGTCGGTCAACATCTCACTTTAAACCCGTGGTCTGACCACACACACCAGGTGTCTGGGGACCTCGGTTCCGTCCTTTCCCTCTCTGATCTTCATTTTCTGCGTGAGAACGTGTCACCCCACCTGTCACAGCAGCGTGTAGGAAGCGCTGGGCTGGTGTTTGCGAAAGTGCTCTGCAGACCGAAGCTAAGTAGCACAAAGGTCGGAGACACTCATGGCGGGAGGTGTAAGGAGCTCGGCTCTGACAGCAGGGAAGACGCAGGTTTCTTCGAGAGCGTTATCAGGTCCCAAGCCGCCAGCTGCACCCTGGGGACTTGGCCTTCGCCCCTTGGAGCAGGTGATAAAGGCCTCGCCGTGTTCCGAGGCCGAGGAGGGCTGTCATGCTGACCCAGCGAAGTGACGGGTGTTGGAGAGCTGGGTGTGGGCCGGTGGTTTAGATCCCAGCCTCTGCAGAGTCGGAACTATTAATAATTAATCCTGCCTTGCATGTAGGGAGAGCCCTGAGGGCAGGGACCAGCTGCCCTGCGCCTGGGGAGCCCCGGCTCCGGGTGTGACGTGCCCCCCAACTGTCCCCGCCGAAAGATGCTACGTTGCACGAAAGTGAATCTGCCGCTGAGCTCTGTGCAGGAGCCACCAAGAAGCCACGCTGTCGCTAGAGGCTTCCGACCTCCGCAGCTGTGAGCGCCCCCTGTCATCTGTCCCCGTGTGCAGACCGACCCCAAGCATCTAACCGTGTCACCCCACAGGCGTGTGCCTGTACATGTGCACGTGTGTTGGGGCAGGGCCTGGGGAGAGCACAAGCGCGCAGCTCCCTGGGAGCCTCTTTCCCAAACACAAACGGCGGCTGCCTCCCACGACAGGGGGTCTTCCGCCCCTCTGGGCCGATGGCTCTACCGCCCTTGTCCTCAGAGGCCAGGGCAAAGGCAGAGCACGGGCAGTGGGGTCAGCAGGAGCCATTTGGGGTCCTCGCCCTCAAGGTTGCTCTTGCTCTACGCAGGATCTGAAGGTCTCTCAGAGGCGCGATGTGCTGAAATTGGCTTCAGCCTGGGACACTGGGAAGATGGGCGAAGCTCCCACGGAGTGGAGCCTGGAGAGGGGGTGGGGAGGGGGTGGGCTTCGTTCGTTGGCTTCTCTGTTCTGGTGCATGGCCTGGGGATCAGGCCCTGGGCCTCACTCGGGCTTCACAAGAGCCGCATCTCAGCCCCGCTTAACCCTTCTCCCGCCACCCCTCTTCCTCTCTGCCAGCCCCAGAGCTTCTTCTCCTCCCGGGGTGTTTCTGAGGGAGCCCCTACACTCCCCAGGCTGGCCATCCTAACCCCATGCCATGTTCTTGCGTCACTCTGGATCCCATCGAGCAGCAGCCCAGGGGCCGCTGAGATGGCTCAGCAGGCGAAAGTGCTTGTCTCTGAGTCACCACTGAGATTATCCTGGAAACACACGGCAGGAGAGAACCGACTCTGTCCAGCAAGCTGTCCTCTGACCTCC
The DNA here is from genome assembly GCA_023101885.1 of Typhlomys cinereus. NCBI lineage: Eukaryota > Metazoa > Chordata > Mammalia > Rodentia > Platacanthomyidae > Typhlomys > Typhlomys cinereus. Next base: position 271,888 of record JALPQD010000716.1, read on the forward strand.
ATACGCACGCTCAGGGGTGTGTGTGTGTGTGTGTGTGTGTGTGTGTGTGTGTGGACAAGCACGCATATACACACGCCAAATAAGTGTAAAAAACGTAAAACAAGGCCAATAGCAGTGACAGCCAGGCTCGAGCGCCAACGGCAGAGTCCCGGTCCTCCCGCATCCGCCCGGTCCTCCCCGTGTCCGGCCCAGTCCTCCCATGTCCGGCCCGGTCCTCCCGTGTCCTGCCCGGTCCTCCCCCTGTCCCGGCCAGTCCTCCCGTCTCCTGCCCAGTCCTCCCGTCTCCTGCTCAGAGCTGACATGGGGAAGGGGCAGCCGAATGAACTGAAGCAAGTCCCTGGGCCGGGCAGGAAGCGCTCCTTCCATCTCCCCCTGGACACCACCGTCCTTGCTTTCGGAGGACAGTCCACAGCCCCTGGTCCACCTTGAGCTTCCTAGAAGCCAGAGGAAGATTCTCAGGCCGCACCATGAAAACCTGTGGGAAGTGCATCTGCATGCTCGCGTGATGCCCAGACAGGCGGGCGATCCTGCAGCTGGTGCGGTCTCTCCCCTCAACCCGCCTGCTCTCACACATCGTCCTGCTGGGCTCGCCCCGGCTCTTTTTTTTTTTTTTTTTTTTTTTTATTCAATTGTGCGTGTGTGCGTGTGTGTGTGTGTGTGTGTGTAGAACCACGGGCAAATTCAGGAACCACCATGGACGCCTCCACCTCCTCCTTGTTTACTCTGCCCCGGGATTCACAGGCTCTGCCCTACCAGGGCCAGAAGTGCAGGCTGCCCCCGCTTCCGCCTGGTGTCTATACATGGGATCTAGGATCCGAACTCAGGACCTTCTGCCTGCAAGGCAGAGGCTTAACCCCTGAGCCACCTCCCCAGCCCCCGCCTGTGAGTTCTTAAAAGCCACTTCAAATCCTTCCTACAGCCAGCTGGTTACACCGGGCGCCGCCGCTCCAGACCCCGGGACGTCGCATCATCCCCTGGGTCTTTTCTGAAATCACAGTTTGGAGAAGCTGAGCAAACAGACCCGCTCCTGTCATGACCAGGAGGGGTCTCCACAGCTGCTGTCAGCCCCCAGGGACACCCGGATGTTGTCCTCCAGGGCAGCACGCAGGGAGCACGGGTGGGGGTCAGATCTGCACCAGACTTGGGACTGACTCTCCACCGATGCCCTGGGATCCAGCCCGCATGCTCTGGGCCGCCGAGCGCTGTGAGGACTCCTTGCCAGCCGACCACAGGTGGGGGAGAAGAAAGGACTGTGTGGAAGAGGGGCACAGGGAGCCGAGGGCCCCCGTCATTACTCATCAGCAAGGCGGCTTCCCTCTGCGAGGGCTGCTTTGACCCTCCGCCCCCCTGGGAAGTAAAGCGCATCCATCCCAAGTGGGTCAGGGCTTTTCCCGGGGCCAAGCTGTGGCGCTCATTGCTGGCACCTGCAAATCCTCTTCACTCTTCACTGCGTGCCGCCTTCTGCATTTGCGCCCTCTGTCAGGAGGGAGCCCGCAGGCCCCAAAGAACAAAGCCGGGCACTTCTCGGAGGACTGGGTCAACACGCGGCTTCTTTCAGTGAGGGAAGCAGATGTGAGATGCTTGGGAAGGACCTGGGCAGCCTGAGGGTCCTGGCCATATGCTGGGGCTTTGGGGGAAATGGGAGCCGTATGGTAGGTGATGCTGAAGAGGGAGGGAGGGAGAACATTCTAGAACCACTGGCCTGGGTGCACTCTCATGTCATGGGTGAGGTCGTGGCTTTTCATTTGCTGTGTTCTGAGTCTGTTGCACGCAGCCCTGGTTGGTCCCATCTCAGCCTTTGAGGTGCTCAGATGTCAGCGTGAGCCATCATCCCACGGGGCTGGGACCCTTCCTAGCCATGTTAAGCCTGCGTTAAACATTCTCCCAGGCTAGAGCTGATTAGGGAAGCTGGAATGTTGCGGTCCTGAGCCAGATAAGCTTGGGCCGTTTGTTCCTCTCCTCAGCGGGTGATCCAACTGCCCGTGGCTAGTAGGCAAAACCTTTCAGAACGTAGAAACCGACCCCAAGTTTCCACTGGGGAGCACCCCAAAATTAGGGAGGTGAGCGGAGATCTGGGGCTAGCAGCAAAACTGTGTCTCTCTGCTGACCCCCACCACGTGTCTCGAGATGTCTATGACTGTGTTGTCACTACAGGAGTGTCGTGAAATTGCTCCCCCCCGGGGCGTTTGGAGTCACAAATCCGCTACCAGGCTGTGGCCACTCACACTTGACTCTGGAAAAAACTCTCATCACCTTTGCGAGGAGAGCAACGTGCTGACCAGGGGAGGGGGGTCCAAAGCTCACGTGTCCTGGAGGCAGGCGGATGGAGCCGGTCCGGAGCTTGTCTGGAGTCTGAAGCAGTCCACAGACCAGCTGCGCTCCTCCCACCTGTGAGCTCTGAGCCTCTAGACGTCAATGCCGACTCTCATGATGCCAATTGGCAGGGGGCAGTTAGGACCGACTGGACCGACCGCTACCAGGGCTTGGCACTAACCTCTGCCTAACCCCCGAGGACCACAGCCGAGGCGCCGAGGCTTCCCAGACTCGCGGGGCCCTGGCGCCACCTTGTGGCTTTATTCTGTCAAAACGCCTCAGTGACAGCTGCGTTTCGGTAAATTGACCAAGCTGCAAGCTCCGTACTGGGGGCGCCACGCAGTAAGATCCGTACTGGGGGCGCCATGCAGAAGTGAACCAGAAACTGTTTTGTCGACTTTGACTGGGGAGGCAGAAAGATTAGTGGGACACCCCATTCCTCCCCTCCCCACGACTGTGTCGACATCAGTCCCTGACCCCCACAGTCCCTCCACCCGGGACCCCATCAGACTCCGGCTTTTCCTGCTGCGCCCTGATCGCCTCTTCTAAAATTGCACCTGTCCCCATCTCTCCTGCTTCATTCTCCTCCAAGCAAGAGATAACCATGGGAAATAATCCGCTTTGCGGTGGCAGCTAGAGGTGGGTAAATGGCAGCCGCGGAGTACAAATGAAACGATGGAGACATCAGAGGCTGGGAGACGCGTCGCTGGTTAGGTGTCTGTGCCTGGGTGAGGACCTAGAGCTGCATGGTGGCGCTCGGGATCCCAGCATGAGGAAGGCTCACCCACCACACAGCTGGCATGGTGGTGAGCCCCGACCAATGACACCCATCTCAAGAAACAAAGGGGCTGGGCTGGAGAGGTGGCTCAGGGGTTAAGCCTCCGCCTTACAGGCGGAAGGTCCCGAGTTCGGATCCCAGATCCCACGTATAGACGCCAGACGGAAGCAGGAGCAGCCTGTGCTTCTGGTCCTGATAGGGCGGAGCCTGTGAATCCCAGGGCAGAAGGAGGTGGAGGCATCCATGGTGGTTCGCGAATTCGTCCGTGGTTCTACACAGACACATACTACACACACACAGACACACGCACGCACGCACATACACACAGTTGAATAAATAATAATAATAATAATAAAAATTAAAAAAAAAAGCTCCACATAAAAAAAAAAAGAAACAAAGGGGCTGGCTCCAAGAGCCCAAGGCTGTTCTCTTGCACGTGCCCTCTGTCTCTCTCTCTCTCACATGTGCACACACGCACGCGCACGCACACATGCACACACGCAAGGCTGTTCTCTTGCACGTTCCCTCTCACACACACACACACACACACACACATGCGCACACGCATGCAGCTACCACACGCATGCAGCTACCATAATGATGAATTTCCACAAAGGTAAGATTTCTACTATAAGGCAACATTTATAAAGATGTTTCAGGATTAACAATTTATATCCAATTAGTTTTCCAAGTTTAAAAACATCTAAAACCATAAAGGCTTGACACTTTTTAAATATGGACAGGGTTATATTTTGTATGGCTCTACCAACTTCATAAAGCAGGAGAAAAAGGCAGATGGCCAGACCACCACCCAGGTCAGTAGTACAGACTTCCCACTTAGGGGATGTGTGAGACCCCCCCAGCACTAACGAGATGCTCATCTCGTTTTACACCGAGGTCAACATGGAAGCCAGACTCGACATCACTGTTCTCCTGAAACACGGGCACAGTGACTAAAGGACAGTGCAGGCCCTCCCACGAGGACCCAGACCTTAGTGCCTCTGGGTGTCAGTTTCCGCTTGGGTGCTTCCCATTTGTCACACCGCACTGTCACTCGCGGCATCCACCAAGAGCGGGCGGCGCAGTGGCTTTCTAACGCCAGCAGTGGGAAGGTGCGGACCAGCCGGAGAGAATCCCATTCTAAAAAGGCCCCAAGGAAACTGGACAAGCAGTGAATCTCTGGCATTAATGCAGATGGTTGTTAATAATACACATTAAACATATTTTTCTTAGACCAGTGGCGAGATGAACGTTGCTGTTAACAATGTCTCAAAGTTCAAAGGTCAGCGTCCAAGCATTTCCCAGCAATGCTTCTGCAGCTGGAAGTATGTGTTGACCAGTGTATTGATGCAAAAACATCACATTCAAGGTTGACAAGACACACCCTCAAGCAGGTTATTAAACTGTATACAGAAAGCAAACAACACGGACTTTTAAATCACAGGAGTGTCTGGCTTCATAGGAAGCAAAAGGCTCTCGCCTCTTCCACTCGTCCCTTTCACAGTATTGTTTGTACCCAACAGCACATTAGCCCAACGAATCCTCTTCTGAGGATGTCTTAGGAGAACTTCTGGCATTAACAGTTTAGTGCACACAGCCTTTAGTAACATTCATGACGTGACATGTTCTTGTCTGAACAGGTCTTGAGGAAACTACAGGCAGCCTTAGAAATGGACCCACTTTCCAAAGGCAGCTCTGTAACACAAGTATTAAGCAATCAAGTGTGACTTAAAATAGGAAGAATTTGCAGCATTTAATACAATTCAGATCCTAGTTAAGGGCACAAAACATTTTCAATAGTATCAACGGCTGGAGTCAGATGCACAGGTATGAACTGCCTGTTCTGTCCGTTGCCGGGACGCAGAGCACTTCACACGGTGTCACGTCTGAGCTGAGTGCGAGGGATGAGCTCCGTCAATACCCCACGGGCTTTTCTCACACCGGAAGCTTCCTGCCTCGAGAGTCTCACTCGCTTTCATTCCCAATCAGCAGGAGGAGACTCTAGTACTGGCATGCCAGTGGGCTTCCTGCTTGTCACTCAAAGGGCTGTCTCTCCCACTGCCCCTCTGCGAGGTGACAGAGGAAGGACACCTGCCCTTCGCACCCACCTCTGCGGTGCCACCTGCTTCTACACCACAGTCAGGGCAGCACCCACCGAACCCACTGGAAAGCAGGACTTACCAGCACCTGTGGCCAGCTCCGCGCCCCTGAGTTACAAGTGCCCGTGACAGCCACCGGCCCCACCCCACGGCTTTTCCCAAGGTTCTTGGAGAAAAGGAAAAAGCAAGGATGTGTCATCTTGGGCAATGGTGCCCAAAGGGTCCCGCGGCTGGTGGGACCGAGGCGGCAGCGCGGGCCTAGCGCATGCCCAGGATCTGCTTGCTCTTCAGCTGGTAGTTCTTTTCCAGGTCCGACAGGGCCTGGGCCCGCAGCTGCGCCGCGTGCAGCCGCTTCTTCAGGTCCCTGCACTTGGCCCTCGAGCCGGGCTGACTCTCCGCGGTCGCGCTTGCATTCTCTTTGCTGTCCCCACGGAAGTGGACCTTCTTCTTGAGGACGGAAGACGGAAGGTCAGGAAGCTCTAGAAAGAGGGAAACAGAAAGGCTTTGAGTTGCCAGAGTAAAGCTCGACTCACAATGTCCCCACGCCTAGTTTTCCCTGGGGAGCCAGTCACCCACACTTGTCAGCTGGCTTAGCTTGCTTTGCCTGCTTGCTATGTACTGCAGGCTGGTCTTGAACTCAGGACCCTCCTGCCTCAACCTCCTTCACAGCTTGGATTCAGGTCATAGGAATGAGTCTCCCCATGACTGAAATTAACCAGCCCGGTGGCCCTGCAGAATCTCCTGAAACACACCAGACACCAAGGAACAATGTTCTGCTTTCTCAACGACAACTAACCGCCTCTTAATGCGCTGGGGTTACAGACCGCTGGAAACGGGGTTATTGTCCTGTCTTGGAAATCAACAGCACTGTTTAGTCCCATTTCAGAAGAGACGAGGTGCAGAGACCCCGCACAGGGAACTCCCACGCGTCATCGAGTGTGCAGGACACTTGGCTCAGAGACTCAAGTCACCAGAAACTAACAAGTCACCAGCAACTGACTCAACGTCAGCGTGAGCAACTGCAGCGAGCGAGGTGAGGGCAGAGCCGTGAAGCAAATGGGTGCTTTGCTTCCACGCCCACCGCGGACCACGCCCACTACACACCACGCCCGCCGCTGACCACGCCCGCCGCCGCCCACGCCCACCGCAGACCACGCCCGCCGCCGACCACGCCCACTGCACACCACGCCCGCTGCAGACCACGCCCACTGCCGGCCACGCCCGCTGCACACCACGCTTGCTCATCAAGCACCCTGCTAACCACGGACAGAACCACCGGGTGTGATGGTGCACTCCTGGAATCAAGCTCTCGAGAGGCCAGAGGCCCAGAAATTCAAGACCATCCTCAACTATGTGCGGAGTTCATGGCCAAGGAGAATAATTCCCAGAGAAACATTTGGAACATAGTTTTGAAATGTTTCCTTTTGGAGGCTGGAAAGATGGCACAGCACGTCAAGTGCCAATCACAGACCCGGGGGCCCGAGTTCAATTCCCAGACGTCCACGCGGTGGAAGGCAAGCACTGACTTTCAAAGTCGTCCTCTGACCTCGCCCATGTGCTTGCCTCTCTCTTTCTCCCTCCTCCCTTTCCTCTCGTGAGTAAGCAATTAAAAATTTTTTAAAGGTTCGATAAACAAAAAAATTTCTGAAAACAGAAGAAAACGTTCCCATTTTTAAAATTGAGTACTCATATGAACTCGAGATGAATCTGTGGCTGTCTCGTGTCTATGACCCTGGCAATAAACCGCTGCTGGACAGAATCCCCTCTCCACTGCTGTGCTGCAGCCAGTGAAACCCACCTTAACACAGAGCCACAAGCCGCAGCGCGCCCCTCCAGGGGCAGGGCGCACCCTCCAAGGGCAGCGTGGGTCCTCTGCTGCCACCCCGGGGCACGCCCACCCTCCAACCACGCCCAGAGCCATCCTCACACCTGACCCGCCCGCCAGAGACAGGAAGTGCCGCTCCTTCAGCAAGCCGTAGCTCTTCAGCAGGCTGTCGGCCCTGGCCAGCTTGTCCTCCGCCAGTCTCTCTCGGACACAAAGCTCGCGTTCCTTCTCTGCAGAGGGAGTGGAAACACGATGAGGCAGAGGGTGCCGATGAGGCAGAGGGTGCCGATGAGGCAGAGGGTGCGGATGAGGCAGAGGGTGCCGATGCGCAGGGGCCTGGAAAGGTCCTGCCTGGATAACCCCGGGAAGCCCGGCCGCGCTGTTTCAACCTGCTGGCCCAGGGCGCTCGGAAGGACTGTCTAGTGCGCACACAACATGTGCAATGACTCACGTGGGATTCAGAGACCAAAGTCCCTCTGTTCGCCATGGAAACAGGCAACAGCTCGATTTTGGGGACTCTCCTGGAGTCAAGGTACGAAACCTCCCTGTCATGGTTAGGCACAGGTATCGACTTGATGGTTGAGGGTTTGAGCTCTGGGCACATTTGTGGAGAATTAGTGGTTGAGTTAAGCCCAGAGCAAACCTGCAGGAGATTGTCTAGCTGATGGGGAAGGCCCAGCCCATGGTGTGTGGGACTAGACCCTAAACAGGTGAATAAAGCACTGAGAGCTGGTTGAGGAAGTTGGCATCCTTCTGTTCACTTGGCCAGACATGCTGGTCTGGCAAGTAAGGATCGTCCATCTTTCAGCTATTATATAGTGATGGTGTGGTCAGCTCCCTCGGCCCTGGTGTTGGTGCGTGCTCTCCCATCAAGCTGGACTGAGAAGTGTAACCAGGAATCGTAAGACAGAATAAACCCTTGTTCCCTTAAGCCGTTTGATGGTCATTTATCAGCAACCATGCAGGCAAACTACAACACTCCCAGAGCCTGGGGAGCCCTATGACTGTGCTGGGGGTAGGGTGATGTGCTGCTGGCTTGCTAGGGGGGGGTCTTGATGAACTCATGACCCTCCTGCCTCAGCCCCAGGCTGGGATCGCAGACTGGCACTCACCCACGGACTTCTTGGATTGGGAACAAAGCCTTTGCTTTGCCGGGCTCATGCTTAGAGCATGAGCAGGTTTCAGTCACTGACCGGGCTCGGAAACACTGGGGAGACGTAGGAAAATGCACAGAGCAAGACTGTGTCTCAGAAACAAACAAATAGCCCCGAAGCAGCACACAGCGCGTTGGTATTCAGTAAGTTAATGCTAATCCTCATCAGAGTACAGGTAACCCAGGCTTATTCCTGCCTAGATCACGACCCATGGAATCACCTATAAACACCTTCAAAAGATAGAAGTCATAGTTTTGACGGTGGGAGGCAGCCCATTTAAGACCCTATTTTCTATCCTGCAGCAAGATCTACAGGCCACTGTGCTGGGCCCACAAGGGGAGGCTGCCTTCCACACACCTTGCTCTAGTTGTTTATAAGACGTTTCTATCAGGCCTGCACCCCAAGTTACTTAGAAGGATGAGGCAGGAAGATCGAGAGTTCAAGACCACCCTGAGCAACATAGAGAACTTGTCTCAAAAGAGGGACTTGTCTCAGAGCGAGGGCTGCAGCTCTTTGGAGAGTACTTGCCTAGCATGCAGAGTCAAGGGCTGCAGCTCTTCGGAGAGTACTTGTCTAACATGCACACAGCTAAGGGTGAGGGCTGCAGCTCTCTAACACTGAGCTGGCCTGGAGTGCACAGAGCTGGTCTAGGGTGCTCAGTGCTGGCCTGGCGTGCGCAGTGCTGGTCTAGTGTGTGCAGTACTTGTCTGGCGTGCGCAGTGCTGGCCTGGCGTGCGCAGTGCTGGTCTAGTGTGTGCAGTACTTGTCTGGCGTGCGCAGTGCTGGCCTGGCGTGCGCAGTGCTGGTCTAGTGTGTGCAGTACTTGTCTGGCATACGCAGTGCTGGCTGGCGTGCGCAGTGCTGGTCTAGTGTGTGCAGTACTTGTCTGGCGTGCGCAGTGCTGGTCTGGTGCGCACAAGCCCGTTTCCCGCCGACTCACGCTCCAGCTGGTCCTCCCGGGCCTGCAGCGCGCGCTCTCGCTCCTGCAGCTGCCGCTCCTTCAGCCTCAGCTCGCTCAGCACGGGGCTGCAGTCCTGCAGCTGGGGGGGCTCTCCCAAGCGCCGGCCTCTCCTCTCCACATTTCTCCGCTGCTCTTCTGCAACCAAGTCTGCGATCAAGGGGCTCTCGAGAATCTCTTCCACTGAAGGGCGGTGGTAATCCTGGGGAAACAGCACAACACTTGTCTTACAAAAGGCAGTGACGAAAAACAAAGACGAAGAGACAAGGAAGGAAGGGAGGGATTTGTTGGGACAAAGGGGTTCAATAGGATTGGGGGAGTCACGGGGGTGAAAAGGGTCAATTTTATGTGTACAAAATCGTCAAAAAGAATAATAAAGTTTAACAAAGAAAGAAAAGCAGTTATGTTAGAAAGATGAGTGTGTCTGAAAATTATGGGTGGACCAGACAGGACCCCGGCAAATCCCACTGTTGGGTTGATAAGTAGGACCCCCCCCCCCCGTGGCAGCCCATCCAGGGCTGAGAAGCAAGGGGCAACACCGTGGCCCAAATGAACTTCCTTCTAGAAAGAAGCAAGTGACCCAGCGCCCAAGGCAAGGAAACATCTGGAAAAGCAAACTCGCTGGTCACAGTCCACACAGATTTGTTACTGGCCTCTCCCCCATTCCAGCTAATGCTCAATCCAGGCAGAACTGGGGGCAGCATGTGCAGCAGCTGACAGCGCAGTGGGTGGGCTGTGGGGAGCCCCTGCCTGTCTGGACCCCGAGCCTTCCCGAGCCCTCTGTGGATCCGTGGTACCCTCCTGTCCTCACACAGCCCCTGCCAGCGTTGGCCCAGAGGCCTCTGCCGGGTCACTTCCTGTCTGGCTCCCCTCCCAGCCCGCGCACTGCTCTTCAACCCCTCGGTGAGCCTGGAGGCCAAGGAAAAGTCTCGCTTGCAGCCCTTCCTCCCTGCCCGCCACTCAGTGCCAGGCACTGCCTGGCGCAACCTTTTCTTGCCCCCAACATGCTAACGCGGCAGAGAGCGGGAAGGAAAGTAAGAAGCATCGAGTTAGCACGTGTCTTCACGGTGCATTTCCTAGAGAGGATTGTTTCTTGTCTCCATCGTTCTTCAAGGAGGAATATTTAGTCCAGAATCTAACTGAGGATCAAAACAGAACACGTCCCCCTCGGAACCCTTACCTTCAAGTCCAGCATCCTTGTAATGATCTCATTCGGAACCCTTACCTTCAAATCCAGCATCCTTGTGATGATCTCGTTCAGTTCATCAGAGTAGCGGTATGGGATTCGCCTGAACTTGCCTTCTCGGATTTTCCCAGCTAATTCTTTTTGGTTAAAAGCTGTAAATGGAGGCCTGGAAGGAAGAAAGAGAGGGGGGAAGGAAGAAAGGGGGGGAGGGAGGGAGGGAGGGAGGGAAGGAAGGACGGGAAGGGATTAGGGAAGGGGAAAGGGTTAGGGGGAGAGAAAACAAAGAAAGAAAAGAGAGAAAGAGAAAGGTGGAAATGTGAGAGGGAAAAGGGAAAGGAAAGAAATGGGGAAAGAAGAGAAAACTTTATTTTTTTTTTTCTTACTTTGTGTGTATATGTGTGTGTGTGTGTGTGTGTGTCCCTGTGGAGGCCCAAGGGTGACTTCGGGAATTATCCTGGATTGCTTTTGCTTCTACTTCCTTTTTGCTTTGCTCTGGATTTCCCAGGTTCCACACACCAGGGCCGGAAGTGAAAGCCACCACTGTTTACACCTGGAGCTTTTATGTGGGACCTGAGATCCACGAACTCAGGACCTTCTGCTCGCAAGGCAGTCTTAGGCCCTGAGCCATCTCTTCAGTCCTGTTTCTGTGTTTTTTAAAACCCCATCCTTGCATCTTAACTTGCGCAACTTTACAATTCCTTCAGACATGTATATATTTCTTCAGTAGTATGGCAGGCAGTGGGAGCCCCACAGGACACGCCCCGTCATGCCCACGGCCCTGCCCATCACTCACATCAGGGCACACAGCTCGTAGAGCAAACAGCCCAGTGACCAGATGTCAGACTTCTCGTTGTAGGACATGCGGTTCATCTGCTCCTGTGAGGACAAAGCGTTAGACATCATTCTGCTCGAAAACTTAAAAGAATAAACCTAAGGGCTGGGAATGTAGCTCCGTTGGCAGAATGTCTCTAATATGCACAAGGTTCGACTCCCCCCCCACACCAAATCACTTGGGCCTGGTGGAGAACACCGGGGGCAGGAAGAGCAGCTGAAGGACGACCTCGGCCACGCGGCCAGCTTGAGAGCAGCCTGGACCCCCGCGAGCCTGTAAGCACATCGCAAGCCCATAACCTGCTTCGTTTGCCTGTTCTCGGCACAGCTTCACAGGTGGGTGCCCAACTCTGCAACTGAACTCCTCAGTCACCAGGGCGGGGGGGGCAGGCGGGCACTCCACAGGTGTTCAATTTTGCAAGAACCGCTTCCAGGTAATTGCCCCTGTTAAAGGCTCTTTCTCTGGAATATGCTCCAGTGAGAAAATGGCATCGTCCTGACTTCCATCAGCAACACCATCAGAAACTTGCCAAGTTTTTTTTTTTTTTTTTTATTATTATTATTTATTCAACTGTGTGCATATGCGTGTGTATGTGCGCACGCGCGTGTCTGTGTGTGTGTGTGTGTGTGTGTGTGTGTGTGTGTGTATGAGTAGAACCACGGACGAATTCGCGAACCACCATGGACGCCTCCACCTCCTTCTGCCCCAGGATTCACAGGCTCCGCCCTACCAGGACCAGAAGCGCAGGCCGCCCCCCGCTTCCGCCTGGCGTCTATACGTGGGATCTGGGATCCGAACTCAGGACCTTCCACCTGCAAGGCGGAGGCTTAACCCTTGAGCCACCTCTCCAGCCCAGAAACTTGCCAAGTTTTATAATGTAGTCAGATTGGCCAGCATCATGTATAAAGAGCTGGGAAATGCTAGACACGTTTGTTAACTACTAAAGAAACAACCAACGCCTGCCCATCTCTGCCTGCTCAGATTCCTGCACTGACATGTATGCACGGCCTTGTCTGCTGACATGTCCTGCACTAACACGTATGCACGGCCTCCATCTGCTCACGCGTCCTACACTAACACGTATGCGCGGCCTCATCTGCTGATGTGTCCTGTACTGACACGTATGCGCAGCCTCGTCTGCTGACGTGTCCTGCACTGACATGTATGCACGGCTTCCGTCTGCTCACGTGTCCTGCACTAACACGCATGCGCAGCCTCATCTGCTGACGTGTCCTGTACTGACATGTATGCACGGCTTCCGTCTGCTCACGTGTCCTGCACTAACACGCATGCACAGCCTCGTCCGCTCACGTGTCCTGCACTAACACATATGCGCAGCCTCGTCCGCTGACGTGTCCTGCACTAACACGTATGCACAGCCTCGTCTGCTGACGTGTCCTGCACTAACACGCATGCGCAGCCTCATCTGCTGACGTGTCCTGTACTGACATGTATGCACGGCTTCCGTCTGCTCACGTGTCCTGCACTAACACGCATGCGCAGCCTCGTCTGCTGACGTGTCCTGCACGGACATGGATCCGCCCAGCTCCGTCTGCTGAGGTCCCCTGTACGGACACATGGATGTCATTGTCCCTTACTGATGGGAACTTTGTAAAGGACATTTCAGACATTTCGTGATGGCTACAAACACCACAAGTCTCTGCTCTGACATGCACTCCCGGGGCGGGGGGTTCAGAAGGAAGGCTAATTCATTCACAGGCATGGCCACGCGCCTTGAACGAGAGGAGTTTGGGAAACACAACGTCCGCCGACGGAGACAACGGGTGAGGGAAGGCAGCCACTAACTCTTCAGCCAACACTACAAACACATCTGAGCGTCGAGGCCCTTCAGCCCGGGCCTCTCTTAAGGGGCATCCACCTGCTCCGCTGAAATGCAGAGTCCAAGGCCCTTCTTGGCTCACAAACCTGCATTTGAAGCTGGCCCAGGATCTATCTAGTCAGGATTCCCACATCGGGTCGTGTGGGGGACCTACACTTCAGGAAATTCTGGGGAGTTTAAATCCATTTCATCCTTGTAACGCCACAACATAGCACACAATAGTCACTCAACACAAGCTTGAGTTGAATTGCTGCAGAGGAGGATGAATGTTCAGGCGCCTGTCTGAAAACTACCAGCTAAAAGGACACATGTCAACCGTCAGTTCTGAGCTATTGGATAAACACAGCCACTCAAACCGCAATTTCCTTCACTTGAATGCTTAGAATAAAATAATAAAACTTGTGTGTGTGCGGGTCTGTTTCCCTCCTTTCCTCTTCCAAATACATAGAATTTAAAAGAAAAAGTGGGAGGAGTGCGAGCTCGGTGGGTAAGGCGCCTGCTCACAGACCCGGAGCCTTGGGTTCAATCCCCAGAAGCTTGCTTGGTAGAAGAGCAATGACTTCTGAAAGTTGAACCTCTGACCTCCACCCACGCACCGTGGCATGTGTGCTTAGCATCTCCCTCCCTCCTTCCCTGTTTAGTAAGTCCAGCGCACGTGAAGACGCATCCAAGGGCTGGTGAAATCTCTCACGGGTGGGGTGCCTACTCAAGCCTGACCACCGGCGTCTGGGCTCCAGGAGCCCCGTGCCGGGAGAACTGACCGCCAAGCTGGGACCCACCCCCCACCCCCGCCGCGGCATGCATACATTCGCACTCTCCACATGAACACACATAACTTTTTGAAAGTATCTCAATCCTGAAACACTTACAGGAGACATGTAATATGGTGTCCCAACAAACGTCTTGGCAAAACTCGCGTCGTGGCTCAGTATCCGAGCGAGCCCAAAGTCTCCAAGCTTCACGTTCTGCTGGGCGTCCAGGAAGACATTGGCTGGCTTCAGATCCCGATGCAGCACTGTGTGCCCGCCGTCGCTGCGCCGGTGGCATTCCTTCAGAGCCAGGGTCAGCTGAGTCATCACTCGGAGAACGAAGTCCTCCTCCAGGTACTGCCTGAAACCCAAGCCGTCAGCCACCACCCACCGGCAAAAACCACACAGACACGAGAGGAGGTCGATTCAATTATTTAGCTTTCAGAGCGCACAGAGATGTGAAACGTGCTCACCAGGGGTTACCTAAGGGCTGTGGACGCGCTTTGCCCCCACCCCCCAACAGAGGATGCTTACAAGAAAACTAGGTCCCCGCTTGTGGCCAGAAGACAGCACGCACCTGTCCTTGGTCCCCTTGGTGATGACGCTGGCCAGGTCCCCTCCTTCGCAGTACTCCATTACGATGTACAGGGTTGTGTTGGTTCGGTCAATAATTCGATCATAGTAGCGAACAATGTTTGGATGTTTCAGTTCGCGCAGCAAATTCACTTCAGAAACAAGCATCTGCTTCTCGGCTTCCGTCATGGAGCCGTAGTCGAGTTCTTTCCAAACCAGTATCTGAAACAAGAGCGCATCCAACAGGTGAGGAACGACGGCCCTCAGAGACAAAGAACCAAACTTCCAAAGTTGTTTCAAATACTTCAGTATAGCCTACAACTCAAGGTGACATTTCCACCCTTGATATTACCAAAGGGACAAGATCTAGACTCACCTAAGGAGACAAACCTCAAGCGCTCTAATAACTTTGTAAACATTTGGAAGGGCATTTTCACTGTAAAAGATCGACTATTTTCTCAACGTTTGCAATTTCAAAATACTATGAGGTGTCATAATAATGTCCACAGCTAAGCTGAGAGGAGCCTCTACGGGGAGACCCACCCTAAGTGTGGGCGGTACTCTCACGTTGGTGCCGGGCTGAGCACACCCTCCCGAGCCGGGAAAGAGGAGGTTCCTGCCCGGTCGGGGGCGCTCACCTTGCCGTCGCTCTTCCTGCGGATCTTCTGGCAGCGGCCGTAGGAGCCGGTCCCGATGCTGTGGAGCACCTCGTAATCCTCCACCCGGGACGGCATGGCGCTGCGCCTTCCCGGAACCCCGATTCCCGCTCGCTCAACCGAGCCGCCGCCGGCTCAACCGCGCCGCCCCGAGCCCCGATTCACCGCCTGATCAACCGCGCCGCCCCGAGCCCCGATTCACCACCCGGTCAACCGCGCCGCCCCGAGCCCCGATTCACCACCCGGTCAACCGCGCCGCCTCGAGCCCCGGAGCCCGGCTCGAAACCGCAACCCCGGGTCTACGGAGCCTCGTGTCCTGGCCCGGTTAACCGCGCAACCCCGAGCCCCTTTGCGCAACCCCGAACTCCGCTGCACAGCCCGGAGCCCCGATACACAGCCCCGAACCCCGAAACACAGCCCCGAGCCCCGCTGCACCGCCCGGAGCCCCGCTGCACCGCCCAAGCGCACTGCACAGCCCCGAACCCGAGCCAGAACTAAATTCACCAGGTCAACCGTCCCGGGCCGAAGCCTCTCAATCTATTGGCCGATGATAAAGGGCCTCCTCCTCTCTGATTGGTTAAGAAAACACAACACCCTATGCATCTTGGGAAAGTGTCGCTAGGCAACCGCGTCAAGCGTGGCGTCGCCATCTGCGTGCAGCCTCCAGGGAGCCGCGCCCTGCACTAAATCCCGGAAAGGGCGGAGCGAGACAGCCTGGGGGGCGGGCCCGGGAATTCTATCCCTCGCGGAGATCGGCGAGGTAACGGGGACCCCCGCGCCACGGAGCCTGTGGGCGCAGACCTTGCCAGCAGCCCCGTGACCTTTCCCCTTTGACCCCAGTCTCTTCCGTATGGTTCTGATACCGCGGTGCTGAGACACGCACGTATAAACCAGGAATTCCAATTTTTTATTCCCATGAAGAAATGGAATTCTACAAAAGTTAAATCATTTGCCGTAGGCATCGACGCCCAGAAGAAAAGAACGGACTTTAAAGGGTTGATTCAGTAACAGAGTTTGCACATGAATTCTGAGTTATGTAGGCAACACTTTTAAACACTGAATTTAGAGACGTGCTAAGCATACAGGAGGCGCACTAAGCCTCAGTGTAATAGAGACCCCCGAGGTTTTGGAACAGTCAGAAGAATAAGGTACTTGCCACACAGACAAACTTCACCTTTCAAATGACGACCAAAAACATACTAGAAATGACTTCCGAGCCAGGGAGCCTGCTCAGCAGGGTAAAGGCGCTGGCGGCCCAGCGGGTGGCCCGAGTTGGAGCCCCAGATACCTATGATGGAAGATAATCCACTCCCAGGGTGGTCCTGACCTCCACCTATCTGCCGTGGTGCACACACACACACACACACACACACACACCTGCCCATACGGAAATGCATGAATGTTTTTAAACAGAAAAAACCGCGGAGCACAGAACTGTCTGACTCCGTTTCATCACCACCCATGTAAAACTGTCCCAGGGGAGCTGAAAGACCCTCCCCTCCACCAGGTCTGTCAGAGGGTGGTGTGCAAATTATAATCTGGCAATGTATAAATAGGTCACCTTTCTTAAAATACGTGTTCACCATGGATTTGAGAGTAACCTGATACCGTAGTAATAAGAATCATAAACCTTTCGTTAAAAATAAAGAATGTACTGAAATAGCACACACTGATTGAAATAGTCAGGAGAATTTTTAAATTGACACTCAAGGACACAGTCTCACTCCAAAGGAGAAGGATTAATTTAGATTCAGAAGTTATATAAGGAGTTACACTTGCCGAGGGCATTGGCGATGTGTGTGCATGTGAGTGTGTGCATGTGCAAATGTGCGTGCATGCATGTGCAAATGTGCGTGTGTGCATGTGCAAATGTGCATGTGTGCACGCGTGTGTAGTGTGTGTGTGTTACAAACATGTTCATGGAGCATGTTGTCTAGTCTGCTCATCCTAGGCCCATACCTTCCGTCTGGCTGCTTTCTTTTTTTTTTTTTTTTTTTTTTTTTTTTTTTTTTGCTTTTTCTCTTTTAGCCCCAGACCCAGCACACTTTCTTAGCTCCTCCCCACCACCTTTGCATTTATTACCCATTTGTCTGCAGTTTCATTTGGTGCCCCCTGCCCGCTCAACTTGATGAGATCTAGAATCCCCCAGATGAACCTTTAGGCACACCTGTGAGGGGCTGTCTGGATTTGGTTGGCTTCTGGATAGAGCTCAATGCTGAGCCCCTGGTTTGGTCTCCAGCACTGAGTTGGAGACAATCAACAGAACAGAATGAGGGGCCCCTCCATGCAGTGCGTACCCCAAGTCCCTCCACAGCCGTCTCCCCTCATTTGTAGGCACCGTGGATGATCTCACTTTCCCTGCCAATGTTCATCTGGTCATTTTCCTTTAAAGTTGATGAGGACAGAGGTGGCACAACAGTAAAGGCAACTTCGGGCAACCTGGTGACCTGACTTTGATCCCCAGCAGCCCACGAGGTGGGAGGACGGAACTGACTTCTGGAAGTTGTTCTCCAATCTCCACCTGCGTTCCACGACATGTTCTCTCCCCCCCCACCCCGCTTCCCCCATCTCCATCCCTGTTTCCTGCCTCTCTCCTTCTTACTCTTCCTCTCAAATAACCTTTTAAAAAGTTGCATCTCAGGCAAGAGTCCATTTGCACCATGTGTTTCCAGCCCACAGCTTCTTGGGAGACTACAGGGCATCTCGACTTCACCGCGTCCGCAGTCAGCTCGTGACCTGCCCTGCGCACAGTCAGTCATGCTTGTTCTGCGCACAGTCAGCTCGTGCTTGTCCCACGCCGTCCTCGTCCTTGGCTCATGCCGAGTTTGCTTCGTTTGCCCCCTTGCAGCACTACGGATCTGGACACTGAGCTAACACTGCTGCAGCTCCCATCTCAGGTCACATCGAAGGGCCTCCAGAGAGTCACCCCCACTCTGTCACCATCCTAAGGAAGCCCCAAGATTTGCTGGGTGGAGAGTTTAAATCAGACATTTTGTGATTAAGTTTTCTTCCCGAGATGATACGAAGCCATCTGAGATCATGGATGGAAATTCTTGAAGTGACTGGAAAAGATTCCTAAAAGAAAAGCAAATGGACAGGCTGTGGATTTAGAATGATGGGAAATTTAAAGAACTCTTTAAAGGTGGTTGTGGTGGTTAGCGCTGTCAACGTCACAGGATCTGGAATCCGCTAGGGGACAAGATGCATGAGAGACTACGTAGATGAGGTCGGCTCTGGGCGTGCCTGTGGATGGGGGACCTTGATCAAATTCACGGGTGGGAGGACCCACCCTAAAGGAGTGGCTTGAGGGTCACCTCACTGCATCCCTTGAGCTCTGAGCATTCCGGTTCCCTCCTTCTTGACTGCTCATTTTAAACTGTAGGCCTGGAGCGATGGCTCAGGGCTTTAGACTCGGCCTCGCAAGCAGAGGTCCTGAGTTCAGGTTCCATGTAAAAAACACCAGGTGAAAATGGCTGGGACCTGCCCTTCTGGCCCTGGTGGGTGGAGGAGCCTACAAAATCCCAGAGACAGAAGCAATCCATTCACCCTTGAGCCACAGTGCGCGCGCGCGCGCACACACACACACACACACACACACACACACACACACGTGCAAATAATAAAATTTAAAAATAATAAAATGACCTCTGCTCCTTCTTGACTCTCACTTATGATTGGGCAATGGACGCATGACGGACGCTGGACACGGAAAGTGGAAGACACCCCCTGACTTAGGAGGGGCCCAGGCTACACAGCTGATCCGTCATGGCTCTGACCAGCGAAGAGCATCAGACTCGTCAGCATGGCAGGTACACAGAAGGGGAGGGAACCCTTAAACTACACCCAGGATGGAAGGACTAGAAGGCAGACCAAGGGTTGAAGACGGAGCCTGTGGGTGGCGCAGCTACCAGGGTGCTTGAGGCTCTGGCTGCCGGGTGTCAAGGGTGGCTGAAGGTGGTGATGGGGTCCCAGGGGGAACCGTGAGCGAGTGAGCAAGTTGTGGGAAGATGTGCTCACAGAGAAAGCGCCAGGCAGCAGAAGACCCCGTAGTAACCAGAGGGTAGGTGATAGATAAGTCACCGAAGGAACAGTTTAGGAAACCAATAGGAGGGAAGTAGATGGGGCAGGGCGTGGTCAGCAGCTCGCAGGCTAAGCAGGGGGAACACTTAAGTCCTGGCTTAGTGACCAGGTCAAAGGTGGTGGCCTTCAGTGAAGGGCGGAAGAGCAGGTGGAGTGGGGGAGACACTCGATCCATTGAGCTCAAGGGATGCGGTGAGGTGACCAGATACAAGAGCTGGCTGCAGGGTCTGGGCGGAGACAGAGAGGTGGACTTGATGGGGGGCAGGGGCGCAGTGGTCAGGGAGAAGGGGGCCCGCGGTGGCTCTGGACAGGAAGAGGAAGGCTCGAGGAGACCGCGGGAGGTGCCCCAGGGAGGGAGGAGCAGAGCCAGGAACCAGGGGCTCAGGTCTGGCTGGGGAGAGGGCCACAGTTTGCTGGAGGGCCTCAGTGCCAGCCGGGGTAGCAAGACCCAATCAAAGAGGGGCAGATGTGTACGCACCAGATTCACCACCCAGGAGCCTCAGCCTCTCCCGGCAGGAGCGTTAGCCCTGAACCCCCCCCACCTCCCCCCCACAGCTGTCGCCTCGGGGCAGCAAGAACACTCCAGGCAAAGGCAGGAAGGACGGCCTGCAGCCACAGCTTCCGACTCAGGTCTTGGTGTTTCCGGAGCTCTGAGGCCAGGCACAGCAAGTGTGGCGCCGTCCAGGCCACAGCAGAAGAACCTGCAGCCCAGGAGACGTGAAATAATTGGTGCAGGGTGGTGAGTGGCAGGTAACAGGGATGCTCGGCGGGTAGGGCGCCTGCTCTCCAGCCTGAGTTCGATGCCCAGAAGCCCACATGGAAAAGAAGAGAACTGACTTCCAGAAGTCCCCTGACCTGCGCCTGATCTCTCTCACTCTCCCTCCCCTCCTCTCTCCCTCCCGCTCTTTCTCTTTCTCTCCCTCTCTCTCTCTCTCTCTCTCTCCCTCTTCTCCCCTCCTTTTCTATCCAATTAAAATTTTTTTAAAAAAAATGCTTCTTTAAAGAAAAAAGTCAATAAAACAGAATTTTGGTCCCAGTTGCAGACTCTTGAAATCTGGTGCTTTGGCCTGTGAACTCTGGGTGGGAAGAAATTTAAAAAACCCAGCGGCAGCTCAGTTTCCAGCTGGGGTCCCTGCGGTCAGAGGGCACGGGGCGGTCAGAGGGCACAGGCGTGGCCCGTGCCCTCTGACCAGACAGCACCACCCTCGTTGAGCCCACAGCGACTTGTGGCACAAGGAGGTGAAAAGAAGGTTCTGCCGCCCCCCTCGGGTCTCCCAGACCATCGCTCACTTCTGCTCCCACAGCCGGATGAGGCTCAGCACAGCAGGTCCCCTCCCCCAGGCTCTGGGGGGCTGAAGGGAGGTGGGTTCTGCGAGGTGCGGTGGGCTTCATGGCTGCCACAGATTCCTGGGCAGTCCTCGCACAAGGCCAGTCGTGAGGAAAAGTGTCCTAGACTCTTCCGCCTTCATACCTCTGTGGGGGGGGGAAACCTTCCCACCTACCTGCCTCTGTGGGGGGGGGGGACCTTCCCACCTTCATGCCTCTGTGAGCTGGAAATCTATTTCCCACACCCCCTCTTCTGCTGTCCGTGGGAGATGGTCTCCAGGCCTCGTCTCCTCTCTCCACGCTCTTCTCTGTCTTTTTCTCCATCATGACTCGTGCTGGTCAGAGACAGCTGAGGGATGGTGGGGGGACGCCCAGGCCTCGCCCTGGGGGTCTCTAGACCTAATTCCTTCCTCACTGGCCTTGGGTTTCAAGACTAGCCTTGCTCTGGTCTGAGACACCATGCAAAGTGCTCTTTCTTCTCTCTCTCTCTGTCTCTGTCTCTGTCTCTCTCTCTCTCTTCCCCCTCCCCTTCTCTCTTCCTCTCTTCTGTTTTCAGGAAGCGCCTGGAAACTCCTGTGCCATAAAGTCTCCAGTAAACGTTAGACGCGTGCTTCTCATGTTATTCTCCCAGAGTTCTGTGCTTGTGGGACTTACCGAGAAGGAATCTGGAGACGTTGCTCTCCCAATACACGGCCTGAATCCAGAGCACAAGGAATCAGGACCACACAGAGTCTATGGGAAAGAGGATTGCTCAGGACACAGCTCCACTCATCCTTTTGTCTGAAGGGCGCTTGAAACGTCTTTATTTACTCACTTGAGGCCGCGGTCACTGTGCAGCCCAGGCTGGCCTTAGACTCACTGTGAGAGCAGGTCCGCCTCCTAGTCAAGTATGAGGGGCCTCCTGCCTCGGCCTCCCAAAGTTCTGGGGTAGCAGATGTGCAGCGCCACAGCAGGCTAAATCCGTGTCTCTAGGAGATACTCTTCACAGCTTGGTTTTCAGGAGAAAATTGCGGAACGCAGAGAAGATTTAGTTTGAGGCGTCGCAGAGACGCTGAGGCTGTTTGGGCCCCTGCTGGACTGTGGGTGGCACCCGGAAGTCTCTTCCTTCCCCCTTGGGCAGCGCACATGGTGCAGGGAGCTGAGCTGAGAGCTGGGCTCCCATGGGGCCTGCTGAGCCGGCTGGACAGAGTGAGCCCCACCCCCAGATGTGGGCGTCCAGCCTGTAGGGGGACAAAGCCTGGGACCCCGAGGAGCCTGTGCTGCTGGGAGCAGGGTGTGTGTGCGTGTGTGTGCGTGCGCATGTGTGTGTGTGTGCGTGTGCGCGTGCGCACGCGCTAACACACTGAGGGGAGGGGTTGGGGTGGGGGCCAGGGTCATTTTGACAGATAAAAGCTGTAGGCTTCCGGTTGGGCTTTCTGGCTGAATGCTTAAAACAGGAAGCCAGACAAACACCCCATCAAATGGACCACAGCACCCCACCCCACCCCCCACCCCCGCCCTTGCAGGCCCCACCCAACAGGAAGTCAGCAGGCTCCACCGGGAGAAACGGAACTGTTCTCTTCATAACTTTTTCTGAAGTGTAAAAACCCTTTAAAAACAAAGCATTTGAGGCTGAGATGTAGCTCCCTGATAAACTGCAGACTTGGCATGTGTCATAGTTAAACACAGGTGTCAACTTGACTGTTGAGGGTTTGAGCTCTGGGCACAGTTGTAGAGAGTTGATGGTTAAGCCCAGAGCAAACCTGAAGGAGATTGTCTGGCTGCTGGGGAAGACCCAGCCCATGGTGGGTGGGATTAGGCCCTGGATAAATCACAGAGAGCTGGTTGAGAGAGTTGGCATCCTTCTGTATACTTGGCCAGACATGCTGGTCTGGCAAGTAAGGATTGTCCATCTCTCAGCCGTTAGGTGGCCAGTTCCCTCGGCCCTGGTGTTGGTGCGTGCTCTCCTGTCAAGCTGGACTATGAACTGTAACCGGACTATCGTAAGAAAGTAAACTCCTTGTTCCCTTAAGCTGTGTGATGGTCATTTATCAGTAACCATGCAGGCGGACTGCAACAGCATGCATGGGGCCCTGGGTTTAGTCCTGCACCAAAAGTAATTAAATAAATAAATAAATAAAATGGTCTTTAAGGAGGTGGGAGGGCGGGAATGTGTGAGATGTGTACGGATCCCCAGGCGGATGCAAGGGGGAGGTTCAACCAAAACGAAGTGTGTGTGCACATGCCGTAGAGAAGCCAGTAACCTGCACGCTAATAAGTAAACACGGAGAAAAGGGTCACCCGGTGTCTAAACACGCGGGCTGGGCCGTGTGCGTCCAGCTCAGCTTTCCAAGCAGCGGCCGGCAGTGTCTTGGTCACCGTGGCCAGTGTGATTTTCATGACGAGGCTTCAGCCAGGCCACCTTCCTGTGCGTGCTGAGAATGTGGGTTCCCCCACCCCCCGCCCCAGCTATAGTCAGGCAAGGCCCAGCAGCACTAGCAAGGGGGCGCCACAGCCGCACCCACAGTTCGGGAAGCCCAGGCTCTCGGAGCTCAGGGGCTGGAGCAGCAGGGGCATCACGGCCGGCACCAGAGCTGCTCTAACGCCCTGTGTCGTTCAGGAGGCTCTGGGTCCCTCCGGGAATGTGCTCGTTACTGTAAGGTGTAAATGTAAGGTGTTTACTCAAAAACACACCGCCCCTCGGGCGAGGTGCAAGTTTTTAATGGCGTTCCCAGAACTGCTGAGCCAATCGTGGGAAGAGGAAGAGGAGAGGAAAGAGAAAAAGAACGAGAGAGAAGGGAATGGCGGGTTTTATACCCTCAGGGTTGGTGGGTGGGCCGAGAGGGCAGGGTCTGGAGGTGATTTCCGGGACCTTTGCCCACGGTTAGGATGAGTCTTTGATCTTGACCGTGTGGGGGGGCACCACGCGCTCTGGGGACAGCGGCCATCAAGCAGAAGCTCTGCCTCGAAAGTGGGGGACCCAAGAGCGGGATTCCTACCAATTACAGCATCTCAGAATCCTATCGTACTTGGAAAAAACACATATCTGAGTTTTTGGAATCCAGACCAGGCTGCGCTGACAGGTTGAGACCCTCAGACCACGACATCGGGGGACACAGGAGGAAGAGGAGAAGAGTTAGAAGAGGGAAGAAGAAGAAAAGGAGGAGGAAGAAGAAGAAAATGAGAAAAAGAAGGCAAGATGAGGAAGAGGAGGAAGAGGAGGAGGAGAAAGAGGAAGAAGAGGAGGAGGTGCAAGAGGAGAAGGAGGAAGAGGAGGTAAAAGAGGAGGAGGTGGGTGGCCTAAACAGCCAGATGCAGGCGTGTAGCACAAACACACACACACACACACACACACACACACACACACACGAATACATCACACACACTTGGACGTGATTGTACCACTCTGGTAGGTTCTGGTACTCAGAGAACAGCCTTGGTCAGTGGAGGATGCTTGTGTGAAAAGCCTCCCACTCAACCGGCTTCGTTCTCTGACCGCTTTGCTCTTGTCTTAGAGCTCCGCCATCAAAAGTCACACCCACCACCATGAGCCTTGCCTAGAAAACCTGCAGCCCCTTGATCTTCCTCCAAAAGCCGCTCAGCTAATCCTACTGTGACACAGTTGTGCACAGTGAGCCAGCCTCTTGCTCTGCCTGTGACTGCCTCATGTGGCCACACTGAAAGTCTGGGCTCTGGGGACCCCGGGACCCAGGCAAAATGGAAACAGTTCATCACCATAGCTACAGAGGCTCTGCTGTGGAAGCATCCAGATCCGCTCAGGGGCAGTGCTGTCAGCTAGCACTGCTGGAGCTGCCCACCTCTGCCCTCACCAGGGCTCCACTTTGCTTGTCCCCTGTGAAAACTTCTGTTGAACTCTGACCCTCCAGTGGGGGGCGTTCTGAGGGTGGGACGCTAATCACCTGTGTGTTTGCTACAGGAAGTGACTAGCAGATGAGGTCAGACGAGGTCATCTGAATGGAGCTCTGCAATTGGACCTGGCTGTATAAGAAGAGGGAGACCAGAGACATCTGTGCTCTCACAGGTACACACACACGAACACACACACACACACACACACACACACACACACACACACACACAGGTGATGCACACACACACACACACACACACATACACACACACACACACACACAGGTGATGCACACACACACACACACACACACACATACACACACACACACACACACACACAGGTGATGCACACACACAGGTGATGCACACACACACACAGGTGATGCACACACACACACACACACACAGGTGATGCACACACACACACACACACACACACAGGTGATGCACACACACACACACACACACACACACACAGGTGATGCACACACACACACACACACACACACACACACACACAGGTGATGCACCCCCATGCCCAGAAATGCAGTTCTTAAGAGGAGCCCACTGGACCCAGGACAGATTGAAGGAGAAGTCTCCGAGCCTGGAGTGCATGGAAGGAAGGATACGAGGAAGTCAGCGGCCAGTCGGAAAGCTTTCACACCTTCTGACCCGCAATGACATCCGGGACAGACCAGGGAGGTAGGGCCGGCAGACCCCACAGGAGGCCTGGGAAGGACAAGAGGGCCTCTGGGGACTGGCTGGGCCAGGGGCTTCCACATGGGTTACCAAGGCTGCTCCCTGTCCGGAAGGCAGGTCGGCCGGCCTGTTTGAGTGTGGACCTGTCCACTCCAGCGGACTCATGGAGCTCAGCCCGCCCGGCCAGCGTCAGCCCTGGGGTTCGTCTGCGCTTGGCCACTTTGCAAGGGGTGGCTTCCTGCTGAGCTCCCCATGTGTGGACCATCTGCTCCTGAAACACACTCCAAGGGAGTCCCCCTCTTCAGCCTGGCCGCGCCATGCCCACCCTCCCTCCCTGCCCTGGGGCTCGGCCAGCGAGGCCATGGCCAGATGCAGCTCCTGGACCTTTGACCAGAACTGTGATCCAAAATAAACATCTTTTCTTTAAAACTCACTCCACTCTTTGACACTCGCTGCTTCAGAAGCCACTTGGAAGCCGTCCCGGCTGGGCGCAGATGCCAACCCACTGGGGGCACAGGCTCCGCAGGCAGCAGCTCGCACGGCGCAGCTCAGAGCAGACACGTGGCCCTTTCTTCTCTGAGAATCCAGGAGAGCGCGACAGGCACAGCCTCGAATCTGCCCCAAGCTGCATGGCGAAAAAACCAATGTTTGGCAGATGCTGGCACTGACGTCTTGCTCACAGGAAGTTGTTGACACCCTGTGGTTCGCACCTTGGTAATTGGTCCAGAAGTTCTTGTGGAGGTTGGGTTGGGGGAAAGCTGCCTGGGTCACCCTGGCATCTCTTCATTTAGGGTCTCCAGTGAGCCCGGGGTGCCGTGGCTCGCGGTGGCCCCGATGGCTCAAGAGAACCTCAAGGACTCTGCTCCTGGTCATCGCTGCCCTCTTTACCAATGCTGCCTGTGGCCACGTGGGGGCGCCCTCGCCCTCCTGTCACTAAAGAGCTAGAGACAACCAGCGTCCTTTCTGGGGATGGGCACACTCGTAGGTACATGTATGTGCATGCTTTTGACTATGTGTGCGTGTGCGTGTGTGTGTGCGTGCACAAGCATGTGTGCGTGTGTGTGTGTGTGTGTGTGTGTGTGTGCACGCGAGTGCATGTGTGTGTGTGTGTGTGTGGATGCTTTCGAGTATGTCTGTGCACATGCGCGCATGTACTGCAGCAGTGGTGGTGTGGAGGGGGAGGTGTGGACTCGGAAAGCGTGTAGAGAGAACTCAGCCCCAGGCTTGGGGCTGCGTGGTGTCTGAATACAGAAAGGCTGACCCGTTAGAGAAGCGGCTCTTTCGTGGTCGGCGATGCTACAGCAGGAACGTGCTGAGGCCGGAGGGAAGGGGGCGCTCTGGACCTGGAGCTGTCCAGTCTCCCACAGGGGGCTCGCACCTCAGAAACAACCTTCCTTGTTTCCTGTGAGCAGGAAAGAGGTGGCAATGAGTGTTGTCACCTGCACCCACAATGGAAAGCTCTAGAAAGGGATGTCTGAAGTTCCAGAGCGACCCCTTCTTCCAGAACTTTCGCTCTTGCCAAGGGTGCAGCAGGCAGGGTCCACAGAGTAACCCCTGGGGGGAGCTAGCCTGCTCCCAGATACCCGCTGGAAACTTCCCTCCAGTGCCCCCAGCTTCCCTCTACCAGCCGTGGTGGTCCCAGCCTGCAGAAGCCTGGGGCACAGGACCACCTTGGCCTGAGGAAGCAGCACCTTTGAGCAGCTTCTCAGCAGGTCCCCCCAGGACTGCCCCCAAGACTCCCACACATCTTCCTCAGAGACTCAAGTCTTGTCCACAGAGACACCAGTGGCAGTCTTGACCCATTACTTCAGAATGTGACCTCCTCTGGTAGCGTTTGTCAGAATGTGACCACGTCGAGGGACCCAAACCAGTGGCCACGGTCCTTGTGAAGGGGAGAAGTAGGCGGTCACACGCAGGGACCAGGAACTCTTGGCCAGACGGAGCAGACGGCGGCGATGTGTGCACTGGGCTGGTGTCTTGGATAGCTTTCTCCTTGCTGTGCGAAAATAGCACACACGGAACTTAGCAGCAAGGGTCTACCTGGCTCACAGTTCGAGGGTCCCATCCACTGAGGAGGAAGTCATGGCGGCAGAAGCATGGGCAGAGGGTCACGCTTTGTCATCAGTCCTGCCAATACCAGGTGCAGATTCAGAACCTGAGGCCACACGTCTGTGGCACAGAGCCACCCCCCCCACATACCTCCACCCCCACCCCCCCACCCCCGTGAGTGGCTGCAGGCCCCAGTCCAGTTGACTTTGAGAGAAGGAGCAAGGGAGGAGGCAGGTTTCTCAAGGAGTCGCCCACCAAGTGACTCCGGCCCCACCTGCCCGCCACCTGTGTCTGCAGGTCTGTGTCTGCCCATCACTTTTTGCTCTGCATGTCCGATAGTCCATCCATCTTCTCGTCCCCGACACATGAGTTGCTACTGCTCCTGGTGCCCCGGGATGCAGAGGACGACGTCGGTCCTCAGGGCGCAGAGCAAGGTCATCCATCCATTCATCAAAGCCGAAGGCAGAGTGAGGGACGCTGGGCCCCGGCCACCAACACGGGCGCGGAGAACCATCCCTGGGGTGTAAGCCCCAGAGCCCCCTGCTGCTTGACAGCCTTGGCTGGCACACGTGGCCTCCTCTGCTGACCCTTGCTGTCCTGCAGGACCATTCGCTGACCTCCATTGCTGCTCCGGGTGCCAGACTGAGAGTCCTCTCTGGGGGTCTCAGATGGCGGTGTGCACGGCGCCCTTTGGGGACTAGGCTGTGACAAGAGGTCACAGGGGAGGGATGTGCCCGGGGCTCTGTGCCCGAGGCTGTAGCGCAGGGCAGCGCCACTCAGAGGCCTCCTGCTTGGGGGGGAGGGCGCAGACTCCAACCCCATCCAGATTGTGGGACTGAGCTCCCTGGGGGGCTTCTTCGTGTCTCCCGGGAAGGCCAGCCCCCGGAAAGAGCCTGGTAACCACACGCCTGGGGCCGGGGCAGACATCCTCCTAGTTGAAAACGGCCTCTGGCTTACTGAGGCTTATTCTCTCTTAACAAGGGGATAAAAATAGCCCCTGCTTCCATTGCTGCCTTCCAAGGCTGTGGCCGCGCCGCCTGGTGCCATGTGTCGAGTGCCAGGACCGTGGGACAAGTGCCACCCACAGGCACGAGCCGGCTATGATTTTATTACCATGGGCGTTTTCTGAGGTGTCAGCAGAAAGCGACCCTCTCTATCCCGAACCTCGGGGTGCTCAGAGCTCCATAAGTTCTCTGAGTATCCAGAGCCCACCCAGAACAAGCTAGCTGGCCGACCCTGGGGCTCTGCCCACAGAGCAGAGCTGGCGAGGTTGCCATGTGGCCTGGCTCTGAGCCTCCGGGACTTGCGGACAAAGGCCGTCAGGAATCGTCCTCAACTCGCTCCAGAAGCTGCAAAGGTCAACATGGCCAGTCAGGGACGACACGCCAGTGCCTCCCACTGGGCCTGCAGGACGAAGGGCACGGGCACGGGCACGGGCACAGGCAGGCCAAGTGAGGAGGAGAGGGCAGTACAGGGGGGCACGGGGGAGGGGAAGGCAGGGGGACAGGGGGTGGAGGCAGGAAACAGGCGCCTTCAAGGGGGAGGGACCCACAGGCTTCCAGAGAGGGACCCAAGCCCCAGGGGCTTCCCAGGCCAAAAGAGCATTTCCTGTCACTTCTTTCAAAGGTCCCTTTAAGCACCTGATATGTCTGTCCAAATAAAAGGTTGGTCTGTGTGGGCTGCGATTCACTCTGCTGGGCACAGCTGACCAAGCAGGTCTGACGGGCCACGGCAGACATGAGGGCACGGGGCTCATTTCCAGAACTTGTGCATCCTGCCCCTTTCCTCTGCCAGCAACTTTCAGGGGGTGATATGGAAGGGTTGCCCCTGTCATTAAGGCTCCCGAACTGGCTACACGGGCAACAGGAGGTGGCCCCTCCTGCCCAGGGGCCAGACACACCCTTGGTGGAGGAAACCAGCAGGGTTTCCTCCTCTCCTTCCAAGAATTCCCCGGGGCAGGAGTGGCTGACTCAGACCAAACAGGCGTAGGTTAAGCTTCAGAAGGAGACATGGGCCAGTGTGGGGGCCTCTGATCTAGAACGAGGCTGTGGAGAGGGGGGGATGTGGTCCTTCTTGGGTACGGGACCTGTATACACAGGACCACCTGCCTGGTTGGCTCTAAAGAAGTTCCCCATTGCAGCAAGCTTTGGTCCCTTCCCCTATCTCAGATAAGCAGCAAGCCTTCTAGAATATTCCATGGAGTGTTCTCCTGACTTCCCCATTGGAATTCACCACATGGGGAGAGAGCAGCTTCTGCCCCAGCAAGAGATATGCCAAGATGCCTCAAAAGTTTTACAACCACGTAATCAAAATATAATTTCTTTATCAGATAGATGTACACTTTGCAGTCTATGAATTGTCTTCATTCTCCTAGCAGTGAAAAGCAGAATTTTTTTTTAACTTTGTGAACCTATGAGTTTATTCCAGGAGCATGGGTGAGGTTTACCCATGGGACCCCCAAAGCAGTCATACTGGAAAGTCATTCCTGGCATAGCTGATAAGAGTCCCCTCTTCCAGTAGACTTTCTCCTAGAGCTCCAGCCTCTTACATACAGTTGGGGCAGAATCACTTGTTAGTGGTTGGGATAGAGGCAGAGAATTTTAAGAAGTCCAATTTATCAATGTTTAAAATTTTATAGATTATGCTTTAGTTTTGTAGCTAAGAAATCTTTGTTTATTAGGAGGTGTGACAGTTAAACGTGGGTGTCAACTTGACACACCTGCTATTAACTAAAATGGGCTGAGACCACACCTGGAAGGATCAACTGAGACCACCTGAAAGGATTATACCCACCCTAAATTCCATGGGAACCTCCATAGATCCCATGGGAACCTCCCGGTAATGGACTATAAAAGGGAGCACAGAATGTAGGGAAAGACAGTCCAGGAATGCTGGAGCTATTGGAGGTCTGCCGTGACTTGGCCTGCCAGCCCACCATGCCATCGCCACCGTGAAAGATCTGTTCCCCCTCTGGAACGGTAAGTTGAATAATTCTCCTTCTCCCATAAGTAGTTTGACTCCGGGTGCTCTCTCACAGCAGTAGTAAAGAGTAACCGTAAGAGGAAGGCAAGTTTCCCTTTCAATTCTTCCAGATACGTCAGAGCTTTGGCTTCACGCTTAGTATTTTTGTTGGTGTTCTGAGGAGCGTCTCACTCTAGCCTGAGCTGGCGTCAAGCTCTTCGTAATCCTCCTGCCGCTACCTCCCTGGGCTGAGATTATAGGTGCACACCCCGCGCCTGGCCAGAGCTTGGGTCTTTATAACTTTTTAAAAGACATTTATTTATTTGTGGGCGTGTATGTGTGTGTGTGCACCAGAGGTACTATGTGTGCATGTGAAGGAACAAGGGTGACTTTGGGAACCCCCCTTGACCGCGTCTATCTCTCTTCCGCGTTACTCTGGGATTGCCCAGGCTCTGCCTTCCAGAGTTGGTAGTCCAGGCTCCCACCATTTCCACCTGATGTTTTTTACATGGGCTCTGGATCCGAACTCAGGTCCTTCTGCTTGTGAGGTCAAGTCTTAACCTCCTGAACCATCTCTCCGGCCGCATGGCTTGGGGTGCACATGGACTGTGTTTTGCTTTGCTTTGCTTATTTGCTGAAGGCAGAAGCTAACTGCAGCCCAGGCTGACCTTGAACCCACGGTCCTCCTGTCTCGGCCTCCTGCGTGTCAGGGTCACGGGCAGGGGCCACCCCTCCAACTACATCGAGGACATTCTGATCCATTTGAGTCGATTTCTGTACGTGGCTAAAGATGCGGACACACGTTTATTAACTCATCTATTCCTCTCCATCTGTCGTAAAAGCTACTGTCTCTGCACTGAACTGCACGTGTCCCTCTGTGAGAAACAGTTGCGTGTCTTGTGCATTTCCTGGGCATGTCTGGGCGTGCCCAGGCTCGTCAGTAGCTGGGAGCCAGGCTAGGGCCTCCCCGAATCGGTGGTGGCACAGCTGTCAAGACCCGGCGGCTCGAGATTCATCCTCTGCCCGTTCTGGACCAGGAGCTCAGCCCCGACAGTCTTCCCGGGCTCCCGGGGCGCTGCAGCCTCTGAGTGCCCCCAGGGGTTGGCAGCACTTGGGAGGTGCCAAGCCTTTCTCCCTCCCGGGTGAGACAGAGGCGTGTGACTCCACACAGGGCTGACGCGCCAGGAGCTCAGCAATGGGAAGGGAGGGATAAAGGGGTAACAGGCAACCCCGATGGACCGGCCCTCTCGGCCGGGCTCCTCGGGGACCTGATGGGGGAGGAGCGTGCGGGCAGCAGCACGTGTCACAGAGAGAGGGGCTGGCAGTGCAACGAACAGTGAGCCCTGCTGATGCTCTCGAGTCTGAACCTTAACCTGGAGGAAGAACTTTCAGTGTGTTTGCTAAAGACTGGGCACACAGTCACGTGTCGAGGGACCACCTGGATGAGCGCAGGGATATCACAGCTGGCCACTCCCACCCGCAGATGGACAAGTGGACAGTTGAGCGGACAGGCATGTCATGGTAGACCTCATACCGGCAGGTACTGTGACCGCACAGACCCCGTCACGAGCTCAGCAGTCTGCCACCCCAGCAAAACAGCTGGATGTGATGGCAGGTGCCAAGGGCGGCAAGCGGAGCCCTGAGCAAACACGTCCTGATGAGAGGGGAGGAGCCTCGGTACTGTGCGCTCCTCCCTCCCTCGGTTACTGTGCGCTCCTCCCTCCCTCGGTACTGTGTGCTCCTCCCTCGCTCGGTACTGTGTGCTCCTCCCTCCCCCGGTACTACTGTGTGCTCCTCCCTCAGTACTACTGTGCGCTCCTCCCTCCCTCAGTACTGTGTGCTCTCTCCCCCTCGGTACTGTGTGCTCCCTCAGTACTACTGTGTGCTCCTCCTCCCCCGGTACTGTGTGCCTCCCTCCCTGCTACTGTGTGCTCCTCCTCCCCCGGTACTACTGTGTGCTCCTCCCTCAGATCTGTCTCACTGTGCTCCTCCCTCGGTACTACTGTGTGCTCCTCCCTCCCCCGGCTCTATCTACTGTGTGCTCCTCCCTCCCTCGGTACTACTGTGCGCTCCTCCCTCCCTCGGTACTACTGTGTGCTCCTCCCTCCCTCGGTACTACTGTGCGCTCCTCCCTCCCTCGGTACTACTGTGTGCTCCTCCCTCGGTACTACTGTGTGCTCCTCCCTCGGTACTGTGTGCTCCTCCCTCCCTCGGTACTACTGTGTGCTCCTCCCTCCCTCGTACTACTGTGTGCTCCTCCTCCCTCGGTACTGTGTGTGCTCCTTCCTCCCTCGGTACTACTGTGTGCTCCTCCCTCCCTCGGTACTGTGGTGCTCCTTCCCTCCCTCGGTACTGTTGCGCTCCTCCCTCCCCCGGTGGGACTACTGTGTGCTCCTCCCTCCCTCGGTACTGTGTGCTCCTCCCTCCCTCGGTACTACTGTGTGCTCCTCCCTCCCTCGGTACTACTGTGTGCTCCTCCCTCCCTCGGGGTACTACTTTGTGCTCCTCCCTTCCCCTCGTAACTGTGTGCTCCTTCCTCCCTCGGTACTGTGCCTCCTCCCTCCCCCGGTGGGACTACTGTTGCGCTCCTCCCTCCCTCGGTACTACTGTGTGCTCCTCCCTCCCTCGGTACTGTGTGCTCCTCCTCCCTCGGTACTGTGTGCTCCTCCCTCCCTCGGTACTACTGTGTGCTCCTCCCTCCCTCGGTACTACTGTGCGCTCCTCCCTCCCTCGGTACTACTGTGTGCTCCTTCCTCCCTCGGTACCACTGTGCGCTCCTCCCTCCCCCGGTACTACTGTGTGCTCCTTCCTCCCTCGGTACTACTGTGTGCTCCTCCCTCCCTCGGTACTGTGTGCTCCTCCCTCCCTCGGTACTGTGCGCTCCTCCCTCCCTCGGTACTACTGTGTGCTCCTCCCTCCCTCGGTACTGTGTGCTCCTCCCTCCCTCGGTACTGTGCGCTCCTCCCTCCCTCGGTACTACTGTGTGCTCCTTCCTCCCTCGGTACTGTGCGCTCCTCCCTCCCTCGGTACTGTGTGCTCCTTCCTCCCTCGGTACTGTGTGCTCCTCCCTCCCTCGGTACTACTGTGTGCTCCTCCCTCCCCTGGTACTACTGTGTGCTCCTCCCTCCCTCGGTACTGTGTGCTCCTCCCTCCCCCGGTACTACTGTGTGCTCCTCCCTCCCTCGGTACTACTGTGTGCTCCTCCCTCCCTCGGTACCACTGTGCGCTCCTCCCTCCCTCGGTACTACTGTGGGCTCCTTCCGTCCTCCTTCCCTCCACCTTCCCTCCTCCCTTCCCTTCCTCCACCTTCCTTCCTTCCTCCCTCCTCTCTCCCTCCACCCTCCCTCTACCTTCCCTCCACCTTCCCTCCTCCCTTCCCTCCCTCCTTTCTATGCTCCCTCCTTCACCTTCCCTCCTCCACCATGCAGACAATAGGCCAGGATTTAAGGCGGCAGACAGCCCAGATTCTTGCAGATGTTGTTTCCCATGGGCACCTCAGGACCCCGTGAGGATACCCAGCAGTCACGGCATCAGGTCCCTGTGCTTTACCCCTGCATGGGAGCGCGGGGAAGCCTCAGGAGACTGGGCATTTCTTGGCAGCCTGGCCACGCCCCTCAGCAGTCTAGACAGTCCTGCCCAGTGCGTATGCCTTGCCTGGACCCTGTTCCCCTCGTTTGCAATGGCAGTGCATGTGTGCGCATGTGTGCATGTGTATGTGCATGTGTGTACTTGTGTACACATGTACATAAATATGTGTGCATGCATGTGCGCAGGCGTGTGTACTGCTTGTGTGTGTACATGTGTATGTATATACACGTGTTGCGTGAGTGTGTGGTAGTGTGCGTGTGTATGCGTGTGTACATGCATGTATACACTTGTAAGGATCATCTGTTGTCCAGGAGCCCCCCAGAGACTGGGCAGCCCACCACAGCGTTGGGCTGCCTTGGGGGAACCCCTCCCCGGGCTTGTTCACGTCCTGCAGGGGGCCCGTCACTTTCTGCGGGGGGATTCTCGTCACCGTGGCCGGTTCTGTCCACTCTGAGCTGCAGGGTCTCACCTGGTGTCACCGCGGCGCAGACCTGGCTCAATCTCAGCAGCAGGACCCAAGGCCAAGTCCTCCTGGGTTTCAGGTGCATCAGAGCCACTAGGGAAGCGGTGAGGACCTGAGATTCCCTCAGTAACTTACACCTCGGCTCCTCCCTCTGCAGGGTCACATGGCCCTGAGCAAAGCCAGGAACGTCATCGCGCAGTGACCTAAGCTTCCGCGGCCGCTGCTGACAGCAAGGGACTGCGGAGGACCGCCCTGACCACTGGCCGGCACCCTGGAGACGGCAAGGTGCCCCCTGGTGAGGGGCGGAGGGTGGGTGAGCAAGGGAGGCAGCTGCTTGGGAGGCCCGTGTGGCCCGACCTCGCCAGCTCAGGGGAGCTGCATGAACGGAGCCGCATGCCCGTCCTACTGCACCTCGGAACCGTCTACACCGGGCGGCTGCTGATCATTCTTGCTGTTTTTTTTTTTAATTTTATTATTATTATTATTTATTCAACTGTGTGTATGTGCGTGTGTGTGTCTGTGTGTGTGTGTCTGTGTCTGTGTGTGTGTGTGTGTGTGTGTGTGTGTGTGTAGAACCACGGACGAATTCGCGAACCACCATGGACGCCTCCACCTCCTTCTGCCCCGGGATTCACAGGCTCCGCCCTACCAGGACCAGAAGCGCAGGCCGCCCCCGCTTCCGCCTGGAGTCTATAGGATCCGAACTCAGGACCTTCCGCCTGCAAGGCGGAGGCTTAACCCCTGAGCCACCTCTCCAGCCCATTCTTGCTGTTTTATTGTAACATTTTCAGTCTTAACTGCATGACTGACCCAGTCCACAGCGGCCGAGGGTGCCCCCTGGACACGGCAGAGCACGGGGCGCTGATTGGGTATCGTGCATGCCACAGGCAGGGTCGGCCCCTGCCCCCTCCCCCCCCACTTGGGTATGGTGTGGCCAGTGTCCTGGACTCCTAATGCTGGGCATACCTTTCCACTTTCCTCCATTGCGGGGTGTAACCTGGAAGTGTAAGCCAAGGAAAATCCCCTCGTTCACCCACATTGTTTGTGTCAGGGTTGATTACAGCAATAGAACATGAAACTGGAATCGAGTACCACGTGAGCCAGAGCCGCCCCCCATCTACCTGTGCACCAGCCCCTCTGCCCCGCCCCACGCCCTGGCTGCTGTGTTCCCTCCGCGTGGAAGCACCCTCGGGCTCTGGAACCATGAGCACCCCTGTCCTCCCCCACCCGTCTCCTCCAGCCACTGTTGTGCTTCTGACCTTCCTTCCCAACGGAGGGAGGAGCCCTGGCCAGGGGAGGGCTTTGCCCTCGAAGGTGCTGGAAGATGCTAGAAGATGCTGGCCTTGTGGGCGATGAATTCTCTCAGCTGTGTGAAGTGAGAAGCCAAGAAAGTCCCTGTAGGCTGCTTCCTGCCCTAGGGAGATGACGTGGCCCGCGCCCTGAGCCTGCTCTACCTCCTGAGTTACAGACACGCACCGCCATGTTCATTTCTTCAGGACTGGAAATCAAACCCAGCACTTCATGCATGCAAAACAAGCGTGTACCAGAGGTGTACGAGGATGAACCAAGAGAGCAACGTCCCAGTCCTAGAACACTTTACATTTTAAGTGAGAGAAAAACTTGGTCTGGACTACATTAAGCAAACAGGAAAACTATGTATCTGGGTCAACTGGGGAAGTGGCCTCGGAGCCCACGCAAAGCATTTGGATTCCCGACCCCCCTCTGCTCCTTCCTCTGTGTGGGCCTAGCGCTCTCCTAGCCAGGAAAGCTTCCCCCATGTCCCAGAGGCAGGGGCCCGTGATTACGGCAGCCCCCATCTTCTGTCAGCAAGCTTGTTGACCTCGGAAGAAATAATGTTCAGATGCAGTCATCCAGCAACAAGGCAGCCCCTAAATCCAGTAACCGGTGACCTAACGAAGAAGAGCAGGTTCGAGAGACCCAGGGGAAAAGGCTATTGAAGAGGGGGGTGGAGACCTGCCAAGTGACCCTCAAGGACCCGCCAGCCACCAGCAAGGAGAACGCAGGATGCTTCTTCCTTGAAGCCTTCAGAAACCCTAACCTGGCTTGTGATAGTTAACCCGGGTGTCCACTGGCATTAACTCAGATCAGCTGAGACCACCTGAAGAGACTACACCCGGATCAATACATCACAGTACAAAGACCAGCCCTAGATCCGATTGGAACCTCCCAGTAGTGGACCAGATAAAAGGCGCCATAGAACAGAAGACTGGGAAGAAGAGATTCTCCAGGGTGTGTGCCGTGGCTTAGTCTCCTCCAGCTTCACCCGCCAGCCATGTCGCCTCCGCCATGAAAGACTGTTTCTAGCCTGGAATGGTGAGCTGAATAAATCTCCCTTCGTCCTTTAAGTTGCTTGACTTAGAATGTTCTCTCACAGCAACAATTAACACTGTTGCACAGCCTCTGCCTCCATTCAGGACTTAGTGAGAGACAAATTCCTGAGAGCAGGACAAATTCCTGTTGTGGAAGCAGCGGGGGCTGTAGTGATTTGTCAGGGCAGCCCCGGGAGACGAATGCACAAGGCAGAAGGGAACGTGGAAAATATCCCCAGGCTGCGAGTGCAGCAGTTGCCATTGCAGGACGTGTAGCCATCTCAGGAGCACCGCGCGGGAGCACCGTGCGGGAGCACCGCGCAGGAGCATCTTGAGGGAGCACCGCGCGGGAGCACCGCGCAGGAGCATCTTGAGGGAGCACCGTGTGGGAGCACCGCGCAGGAGCATCTTGAGGGAGCACCGTGTGGGAGCACCGCGCAGGAGCATCTTGAGGGAGCACCATGCGGGAGCACCGTGTGCGAGCACCATGCGGAAGCATCTCGAGGGAGCACCGTGTGCGAGCACCATGCGGAAGCATCTCGAGGGAGCACCGTGTGGGAGCACCGTGTGGGAGCATCTCGAGGGAGCACCGCGCGGGAGCACCGTGCAGGAGCACCGTGTGCGAGCACCATGCGGAAGCATCTCGAGGGAGCACCGTGTGGGAGCACCGTGTGGGAGCACCGTGTGGGAGCACCGTGTGGGAGCATCTCAAGGGAGCACCACGCGGGAGCACCATGCGGGAGCACCGTGAGGGAGCACCGTGAGGGAGCACTGTGAGGGAGCACCGTATGCAAGCACCATGCGGAAACATCTCGAGGGAGTACTGTGTGGGAGCACCGTACGGGAGCATCTCGAGGGAGCATTGAGCATTGCACGAGAGCATCCTGCAGGAGCCGCCAAGCTCACGGCTACGTTGCCTCTTCAGGTGCCAGAATCTCTCCTCATCATGGTCCTGCAGCCTTAGTCCAAACTCCTTGCATCTCAGAATGTCTGCCTGCAGCCCCCCCCCATGTTTAAACATCAAGATCACTAATAAAAGCATCGAAGCCCATCCAGTTGTTACCCCTTGTCACAGTCATTACCCCTTGTCACAGTTGGCCTGCAGGCTGCTGATAATTTCATGGCAAACAGCTTATAGGAACACAGAATTTCATTGTGGCTCCAATCGCACTCGCGATCTTCAGTCCAGTTGGGAGGACAGCTCACATCAACACCCGGAGCTGCGGGAACTGGCCACACCACAGCCACAGGACTGTGGGAGGGGCACAGCTCACTCGCCAGCACGATGTCTGAGCAGATAAACCCAAAGGAGGCCACACCCCTGACCAGCTCCCTCCAGCTGCCCACCTGCCCCGGGACTAGCCCCCCCACCGTGACCTGCCTTGATGGGGCTCAACTAGACAATGTCCTGCAGACTTGCTCGGGCCTTAACTACTCATTCATTTCAGAGCTCTAACCTTCATACGCCAAGTTGACACCTGTATCTAAGTGCTATCTTATGATATAAAATATGTTCAATTTTATTAGTTCTCAAAGTCCAAGATTAGAAGTTCTCATAGCCCAATTTAAAAATGTTCAGTCATTAACGGCTCAATTCCAACGTCGTGAAAGTCTAAAGTCTAAAGTCTCTTAACTGTTGCAACCAACTTGTCCTCTACCTGCTGCTTAAAATCACATCAAATTAAAACGAGTTGAGTACTTCAGCACCGAATAAACATCAAAACAGAAGCATTATGACACAATAAGAGGATTCCAATGCAAACTTGAAAGAGCAAAGTCTGGCAAAGTAAATACCACATCCTGTCGATCAATGTCCATCTTCTGTTGTTCTTCACATAGTCACAGTGGCTCAGAGATTTCAGGCGACCCCAGTCCCTCTTTACAGCTTGAAATTGCTCAAGCGGCTTCTGTCTGGACCAGGCTGGATCCGCACCCACAGCCCCCCCCCCCCAGCACACAGATGGTTCTGGCATCTCCAACAACATTCTGGGTTTGCTACAGTGGCTATGAGCTTCGCCTTGCTTTGGAGGAACTCAACTTGCCACTTGTTGACAAGTTTCAGTCTCTCCATGAGCCCTCAATCATGCATCAAAACCAGTACCACCCGGAAGCTGCTGCGAGGTTTTTGACCCACCCAAACCACAGCTGTACTGTGTTCCCTGTGCTGATTCTGGAAAAGCCCTTTTCTAGGCAGCCAAAACTTTCAAAGGACAAGAAATGGCTTCAAACTTAGGATTTTTGTCCCCCAAAGGAGTCTGGAAACTCCTTTAAACCACAGACTCTCCATGAGGTGGTTTTTGCTTCTTCCATTGTCAGTGCAAAGCACTAGGTTTTCCTTCATGGCCGCTCATTTCTCCAACGGCCTCGGCGGCTCTGCTGTCAGCCCTTCTCACCCCAGACTCAAGCTGCCAACACCGCTCCCCTCTACCAAGCAAGCAGCCCATCATCTTTAAAGTGAGCTTCACCAGGGCCGGAGAGATGGCTCAGTGCCGCAGACCAGAGTCGCGGCCTCGAGACCAGGGCTCCCCAGGACCGGGCGGAGAACAGAACACACGCGGCTTCCTCTCGTCCGAGTGTATCCTAAACCCGTTTATTGAAACTTTCGTGACAACTTTTATACAGAAAATTTTGGGGTAAAGAATGTTATACCTACAACAGACATATAATTTTTTAGTCAGCAAAAATCACCTTCAGGGTGGACATTTTTTCAAGAACCTAACCCATTGCTTCAGGGCAAAGGCACTTAACAGAAACATTCTCTCAGTATTTCCAAACTTATCTAATCTATAATGCTTCACCAGATAGCTATGGGGCTGAGCCCACATTTTAACTGCTTTTTTTAAAATACAGAGGCAGAATGATCTCCTTTTGATTTTAGCAAGGAACATATTTTACAATTAACTATAGGAGTCCCCAACACCCCATAAGTCCCAGCGTGAGCTTTGGCTGTTGTCCTCTCCAGGTTGATACTCTCAGTCAGGCAGGTCGACATAAGCACCAGGCATGGCAGCAGGTTCTAACTTGGGAAGATGTATGCAGCTCATGTAGTCTCTACTATCCAAGCTTAAACCACATCTCAAAGGAGGCCTTGACTTGGATACTCAAGGCCCATAAGCTATAGCTGGTTCTGTCAATGGAACACTGAGGTATGCACTGAAGAAAACAATATAATTATTAAAAGAATAACTTCTATAATAGCATCCTTCTATTCCTTTAATAGTAAGGTTGCTTATGTCTTCCTTTGAGGAATTCCAGAAGTGTATTGCCATCAGTTAGATGACCCATCTGTGAACCATGCATACTCCAAACCTGGGGTCCAGTCAGGCCCCATATGCCGAGGGTATCTCTTTTGAGGGTGTCTCTTTCGGGGCGGAGGCGATCATTGGTGGGAGTGCACTCAGATGGTCCATCTCTGTGATTTCTCATAAGAGTGCTGTTTGGGGTAGGAAAGACACGGCCTCCTTTGCTTCTGACATGGATTCTCCCAGTTTGGATTGCAAATACCATCTCCAGGGGCAGTCTTGGCATCTAGACTTTCTAGCATGATGGTCTCTTCCTTGGCCTTCAGCCAGGGTAAGAGGGTATCACAGTTTCTTTTAAGGTTCTGGTGGACTGAGAGCATAGTCTTGTACTTCTGGAATTTCTGAGTTAGTACATAGGTGGGAATTTTACCCACCTATGTTTTAAGACTCTAGAAGTTATTCTCTAATTTCCTTAAAATCAGTGCACACATTCTGATTAACAAGTCTACTTATTGTAAATGACTAGACATGAAATTTCTATTTAGTATTTGACTGAAACTTAAAAAGCAGGCTTCTTCTCTAGAACAGAAAGCAGGAAGCTAGTTCCAAAAAACCCTAAGAAAGGGCACTCCTAAATCCCAGAAGAATTCTTCCTGCCAGAGGCAAAACTTGAATTATCCCAAACAAAACCTAGGTAAAAATGCTTAGCACCTGTCCATGGACTTTATTTTGACATACCGAGAAATTCCTAGCACTTGCCCATGGGGTTACTGTGACCTTCCCAGGGAACAGGCTTTAGGCCTGAACTGGGAAGAAACACCAAGACCTGACAATTCCCATATTTTTCCTTATTTCTCTAAAATAAAGCCATGTCCTTATCCAAAACATGTTACTTTGAATCCACCTTTTCCAAACTGAGACATATTCTACCAGATTAGTTGGATAGGAGCGCGGCAGCTCAGGGGTTAAGCCTCTACCTTGCAAGCAGAAGGTCCTGAGTTTGGATCCTGGGTCCTATATAAAACAAGCCAGGCAGAAATGGCAGTGGCCTGTATTTCTGGCTCTGGAAGGCAGAGCCTGGGAAACTCCAAAGCAAAGCAAGAGGAGGTAGAGCAATCCAGGGTGATTCCTGAAGCCACCCTTGGGCCTCCACAGACACACATGCAAAAATTTAAAAAGATAAAAATAAATTTAACTTCAGCAAAGTCCATTTTAGACTCAGCACAATCTGGGTTCAACCAATCACAAGTCTCTCAGCATTACTATTTTTCAAACGATCCACTAAACTCTGTTTAACACTTTTGCAATCTAAAGTCTCAAATTTTCAAACAGCTCCAAGTTTCCTTAACAAAACCATTCAAAAATCCACAAAAGACACATAACCAGATTTATCAACAACTTCCCACATTACTTATGTCAAGGTCTGTCACAGTTCGCCTGCGCGTTGC
Source organism: Typhlomys cinereus (assembly GCA_023101885.1). Taxonomy (NCBI): domain Eukaryota; kingdom Metazoa; phylum Chordata; class Mammalia; order Rodentia; family Platacanthomyidae; genus Typhlomys; species Typhlomys cinereus. The sequence continues at coordinate 312,889 of JALPQD010000716.1, forward strand.
TGATAATAAATTCAGCACGAATGGCTTAGGGACCAAGGGATTTTATTTTGGCTTATGATTTGTAAGGGACTGGTCCCGCCCACCACGGGCGGGCCTCCCCGTCATTTAGTCTCCTGCAGGTTTGCTGAGGGTCTAACTTGACTGCTAATTCTTCACAATTGTGCCCAGGGCTCAAGCTTTCAACTGTCAAGTAGACAGCTGTGTCTCACTTTGCGACCCTGTCCTGTCCTTCTCGTTACTGCCCTGAGGCTCCGAGGGCCTCACCGAACAGGGCTGGAGGCTCTGTAGCCGCCCAGCTGCTGTGTATGCAGCAATTGCTTCCCCTCCGGCCACGGTTCCAAGCTCTGTCATCAGGTCCTGTTCCAAACGTGAAGGAGCAAGACTGAAACTCAGATCAGCAGTCAGATGGTCCACTGCTCTGTGAGGCCTGACCTCATCCCGTCCTGACTTGCTGGCGCGGCTCCTGTCTGAACCCTGCCCACCAGCCTACTGCCCTCCTTTCTGGTCTTCCCCCAGGGGCAACAATCTTTACGTGCAAGAACCGACCTGGTGGGAATCTCGACCAGCTACTGTCCAGCCAGCTGCTTAAGCTAAGGCCCGGCCCCGAGGGGCCATGAGGGACCCAGCTGTCATGACCTTCTGGGACATCTGGTCCCCAGCAGCTCCGAGCACTGGACTGCCTCAGGGCGAGCGCTCCAGGCTCAGCACTGAGCTGAATTCTCTGCAGGCCTCACCCCTGCAGCCTCACCTCTGCAGACCTCACCCACTCATCCCTGCAGACCTCCCTACTCACCCCTGCAGACCTCACCCCTGCAGGCCTCACCCCTCCAGACCTCCCTACTCACCCCTGCAGACCTCACCCCTGCAGACCTCACCCACTCACCCCTACAGCCTCATCCACTCACCCCTGCAGCCTCACCCATTCACCCCTGCACACCTCACCCACTCACCCCTGCACACCTCACCCCTGCAGCCTCACCCACTCACCCCTGCAGACCTCACCCACTCACCCCTGCAGACCTCACCCCTGCAGACCTCACCCACTCACCCCTGCAGACCTCACCCCTGCAGACCTCACCCCTCACCCCTGCAGACCTCACCCCTGCAGACCTCACCCCTGCAGACCTCACCCCTGCAGACCCTGCCTGCACACCTGGTCTCTCTTCACCACGTCCTGCCTGAATCCCACAGAGGTCCCCGGCTGCCCACTGACTCTGAATGATCCTCATAGTCCCGCCGTTTCTGGATTTATTTTCCCAACTTAACGTACTCTGAGCCTCTGTCCATCCGCCCGACCCCTCACACAGCACATCCCTTGTTCTCTAGTGAGTGTCTAGAGGTTGTTCATAACTTTCCTGTCCCAGTCACCGCATCTCAGCAAAGGCACCACAATCCACTCCGCTGTTTTGGGCCTAAAACCTAAGATTCCATTTCTTTCCTTTTTTCCTGCCTTCCTCACTCCTTCCTTTCTTTGTCCCTCCCTGTCTTCATCCTTTCCTGCGTTCCTTCCTTCTTCCTTATCTGGCTCACAGTTCTGGAGCTAGAGGTCTGCACACACATCTCCCTGTCACCTGTGGTGGACGGGAGGCAGGAAAAGGTCAGGCCCACCCTTGCAGCCCCAGGTAAAAGGTGGGCGGATCGCCATTCTGAGGTCCTCGTGGTCTATGTAGTGAGACTCTCTCTCAGAAATAGACAAAGGAGTGAATGAATGAGGGTCCTGCAGGGGTGAGGTCTGCAGGAGTGAATGAATGAAGGTCTCCCATCCTTGGGAGACCGAGGGAGGAAGATTGTGGTTCACAGGCCAGCCTGGGCTACTGAGGAGACCCTTGTCTCAACAAATAAACAAACACACCACGAGCCTTTTCTGGGGAACCTGTCTGCACAGCGACCAGTCCCACCATCCAGCATTGATCCATTTACCGAAGTGGGTCCGATCCCCCCAACATCAGTCCAGACTCCCATCTCTACACTGAGGCCTTGGGTATCCCCCATAGCATCTGGGTGCGTCATTTCCAGGTGCACTTTCTCAGATGTTCCAGAGAGCACCTCAGCACCTGTCTGTGTCCAAGGCCACAGTGGGCGGTGTGCAGGGCCAAAACAAATAGCTTGTTTTCCCAGCGAGAACGCCGTGTTCACACTGTGTTTACACATCCATTGCCTCAGCACGTCCATCCCGTGTTCTTGACCCTTGGGGACCCTCAGGCAAGCAGAGCAGAGCATAACTTCTGCCACAGAAGTCGCACAAGGTGCTGCACAGTCCAGATGTTTGCCGGGGGCACGGAGCCCCCAAGACTGCACTGGAAGTGGGAATTTCTGGCTCTGACCAGGGATCAAGTGCTCCCAACATTCTAAAACACCCTCAATGGCCCGTGGGTTCCCACATCTAGCTTCAATTCCAGATGAGTTGGCTAAGTTAAGATCCCCCAATAACCAAGCCCCCAGGGCGTGGCTGGGGGTGGGGAGGCCCAGAGCTTCAAGGCCCTTCTCTAAGACTCCCGGGGTGGTGCCGCTCCCACCGCACACCTGTGAGGTTAACCCCAGGACGACAGCGATGGGATTGCTCTGGGGTCGGGTCTCTTCCTCGCAGACACACGCTTGCTCGGCTTTGGCTGGTTCAGGACTGGGCCGGACAACCTGCCAACCAGTTCCTGGGAACAATGTGGGAGGCCGCAGGCCTAGAAAGTGGCTTCGAGGAAATGGGGCCAAGAGAGGAGGCCGTGGGAGGAATGGACGGACTTGGCGGAGGCTGAGTGTGGTCCAGCAGCCAGGGACAGCCGAGGCAAGCGGTGGCAGCCGGGCTGAGCTCACGCCAGCTTGACTCACTGCCTGCGCCCTCAGCAGGGAATCTGCAATGCCATCTGCGCCCTGCACGTGGGCGCAGCCGTCCCGGCCCTCGCCTCCCCTCCCTGGCAACGGCTGGCCGGCGCCGCCCGCTGGCCCCTCTCCCGCTTCCATGCGGGTCCCTGTGACTGGGCCGGGAGTGGGCGAGCGAGCCAGGGAATGGACGGCTGCAGTCACAGGGCGGCAAGGAAGAGAGCGCGAGGCCGCACATCCTGCAATCCCCCCTCGGTGTGTGTGGGGGAGGCGGGTCCCCAGGACACCGGAGGCCCTTGGACGGCCGCCTGATGCTGCTGCTGCCCACAGTCCGACGGACGCCGACCGTGGACAGCTTCCGGCCACACACATGCACACTTGAGTCTGGGGCTGGTCTGGAGCCAGAGGAGCCTTTCCATCCAGCCCGGGGACAGCGGGCGGCGGGCGGTACCCCGGATGCTGTCCTGTCCTTCGGGAGACAGTGCGGGTCTTAGGCTGAGCTTCCCCAGCTCGCTGCTCAGCTTCTGCTCCCAGGAGCACTCGCCTCGCTTAGGACAGGGGAACACTGAGGACCCCAGGGCTTGCCCCGCCCCGCTTGGCCCCTCCCCCGGGGCCTGGCCCCTCCCCCGGGGCCTGGCCCCTCCCCCGGGGCCTGGCCCCTCCCCCGGGGCCTGGCCCCTCCCCCGGGCCTGGCCCCTCCCCCGGGCCTGGCCCCTCCCCCCCGGGGCCTGGCCCCTCCCCCGACTTGGCCCCTCCTCTAGGACTTGGCCCCCAGGACTTGGCCCCTCCTCCAGGCTTGGCCACTCCCCAGGACTTGGCCCCTCCCCAGGCTTGGCCCCTTCCCCCAGGACTTGGCCCCCCCAGGACTTGGCCCCTCCCCAGGACTTGGCCCCTCCTCCAGGACTTGGCCCCTCCCCCCAGAACTTGGCCCCCCCCAGGACTTGGCCCCTCCCCCCAGGACTTGGCCCCCCCAGGACTTGGCCCCTCCCCCAGGAGCCCTGGCTCTCGTCCAATCCTCGGTTCCTCCTCGGGGGTTCTGGCGACGGGGTGACGTCATGTCTGCAGCTTCCCAGCTGTCACCGGAGCGACCCCTGATGCTTGGAGCCAGGGGCTTGCAGACTTGGCCTGGCTCGCGCGGGTGAGCGGCTGGTCCACTCCGCTGCGGAGCTGGCAGAGGCCTCCGCAGGCCCCCAGCACACGCCCAGCGCTCCGCCGGGCTCAGCTCATTGTTCCTCCTCTGAGAGCAGAAGCGGGCAGTGTGAGGGCTTCGACCAGGCCCCCAGCAGAGTGCAGGCGAGGGAGGGGCAGCCGGGGACCAGCTGGGCACCCCTCCTCAGCCCGGTTCCCCCGCCCGCACCCTGGCACCGGCCTGCCAGCCTCCGTGTGACCTCTTCCAGTGACAAGAGCGCCTGTCCCCGTGAACGCCACTCCTAGATGAGTCCCAGACGCCCCAGCCCTCCCAGGAGCAGGTGTCTCCCGGATGTTTGCCCTCCTCTGCATGCGGCATCTCCAAGAAAACCACCGACCTGGCCGCCCCTCCTCTCCTCCAGCAGCCCCGGCCTCTGACCCCCTCGAGTAAGTCCTGCGCCCTTCCTGGGACTGCGGGGCTGCCGGGCTTGTTCAGGAACGTGTTTCGCTCTGACAGCCCTAAAATGGAATGAGCCAAAGCTCTTTTTTTTTTTTTTAAATGTAGTTCACATCTGTTTAAAGGCAGAAAAACCCAGAAGAGCCCTGGCCATGATTGTCCAAAGAAATGCAGAAATTTACAACCACTTCCAATAGCTGCCCCTGCTCCACCCCCCACCCCCATCAGCATCAATCACCGGCAGGAGAGAATAAGCCACACACAGCGAAAAGTGCCACACAACAACTCCAGCTTCTAGGACCAGGCGGCTTTACCCCAACCTTGTCACAGCAGAGGAAACAGGACCGTGGAGATCTGCACCAAGTCGACATCCTGCGTCCTCTACCAGTTCTCTCCAGATTCTACAAGCAGCTCCTGTGGGCTGGGCCCCCAAGGAGTCTGAGATTGGAGGTCCCCGGAGCCCAGGGGACAGGAAGGCCTGGTACAGCTGCAGACTGTGAGCTGAGGCCTTGGGTCCATGACATAAGGCCCACCCCCACCCCCCACTGTCCCCATACCCCCATACCCCACCCCCCCACCCCCACACCCTCACCCCCCACATCCCACACCCCCACCCTCCCACATCCCACACCCCCCCACATCCCACACCCCCCACCCCCACATCCTCACCCCCCCACATCCCACACCCTCACCCCCCCACATCCCACACCCCCCCACCCCCACACCCTCACCCCCCCACATCCCACACCCCCCACCCCCACACCCTCACCCCCCCACATCCCACACACCCCCACCCCACACCCCCACACCCCCACACCCCCACATCCCACACCCCCACACCCCCACACCCCCACACCCCACACCCCTATACTCTTACATCTCCACCCCACACCCCCACCCCCCCACATCCCACACCCCCATACCCCCACACCCCTATACCCCCACATCCCCACCCCACACCCTCACATCCCCACCCCACACACCCCCACCCCACACCCCCACCCTCCCACACCCCCACACCCCCACATTCCCACACCCCCACACCCTCATACCCCACACCCCCACACCCTCACATCCTCACACCCCACACCCCCACACCCTCACATCCTCACACCCCACACCCTCACACCCCACACCCCCACACCCCGAAGTCGGACTGTTGTATGTGCAAGCGACTCTTTCATCTCCTCAGAGAACTCGCATCACCAGTTTCATGGACTCATTAAATCTTGCAGTTAGTTCCTCGTGGTTCTCTGGGGACCAGGCTAGACCCGTGAGCAGCGCCGAGCTGCTCTGACCGGCGAGGTGCTGAGCAGGGTCCCACGTGGACAGTCACGCGAGCTCCCACAGGACGATGGTCCAGGGCCTCCCACGTCCCCTACTCACCCACCCACAAGCCCCCCTCCGCCCTGCGCCGTCTCTCCTCTGTGCTTTCCGCCTTGTGATGTTTCACGACAGGATTTGTGAATGGGGCTGAGCAGCTGGGGGGGGGGTCCGCCAGGCTGGGGGATCACAGACTCTCAGGCTCACGTAGCTGCCGCCCCATCCCCACGCCAGTCTCCTATGTAGTCTGCCCCACGCCTCGGTGGGCGCCCCACGCCTCGGTGGGCACAAGCAGGACTTGATTCTGCACTGCTCACGTCTGCACCGCAGTTCCCAAGAAGATAAAACATCACTTCTCCAGATGTTGTAACATCACTTCCTCCTCTCAGGCTTTCGGCGCTGGGCTGGGTGTCCTTCGTGTGAATTATGCAGAAAGGACCGCGACTGGTGGACAACCTTTCTGAACCCTAGAAATTACATTCTCTCCCTCCTGATAATTAGGTCAAGGTCTTTACCGCAGGTGCTGTCGTGTCAGAACTGAACATGTCTGTCATGGGCGCATGGCCCGCCCACAGATGCGTCCCCCTCACGGCCAGTCTCCTCGTCTTTCCAAGGCTGGCCAGCCCGGCTCTTTCCCACGGCTCTCCGGGGCCGTGGACACATCCTGGCTGTGTGGGGTTGCCATGTCTGTGTCAGAAACTCAAAGGGCTCTGGACGAAAGGCCGGTGGAAGTTAACGGCCGGAGATGGCTAGGGCTAATTGTCGCCTGGTAGACGGGCCTCTAGGCAGGGGCGCCATTCCCAGGGTGGGGTCCTGGAGTGGGAGACAGGAGAAAGCAAGCTGAGTCTTGGTTGCTCCTGACTGTGGGTGTAACGTGGCCAGCTTCTTCAAGCGCCTGTCGCCACGCCGTCCCCGACACGATGGACGTGAGCTTGATCTGCGACCCAGAGTAAGCCCCTTCTCGAGTCGTTGTTGCCGGCATTTTATCACGGCACTAGGAAAGGGAGCTAAATCATGGCTTGTGTGAGCGAGGCGCAATTCTTCTGCATAAGATGGATCACTGGGCGTAAGGAAGGGACGGTCACATCCTCTGCTGAGACTGGGGAGGACGAACCAGCTCCTCACGAGCTGTCGATGAAATGTGCAGATATCCTGTGTCTCATGTACGTCACCTCATTTATTACTGCAAATCGCTCTTTGAAAGTCTCCCGCGCGAAGCTGAGAGGAAAAGAAACTTGTCGGCAGGCAGAGGAAGTCGGAGTCCACACCAGTGAGCAGAACTGCGCATTCTTCAGACACAACCCTGACCACGGGCCGTTTGACACCAGATGCAGCTGACAGCCTGAAACCTTGAAATCAGGAACAGCAGGAGCTGCGGAGGGGCCCGCACCTCTTCCCGCGAATGCATGAAGGTTCCCGTCTCCCGCTACACACGAGGCAGCATCCAATTCACTTCCACACAGAAAATGATAAAACCCACAGGTTTCAGACATAGCTCCACAAGACCCGAAGGGGACGTTTCTAAAACACTAAGCGTTAGGGTTTCAGGACCTGGTTTACTTTAAAACCGAGTAGGAGGACGTCCCAGCACCTCGGGGTTCAGCACTTAACCCTGGACATTTTCTTACTGAAAACAGAGATCTGGACAGAAGCAACCTGAGGTTTTGGTGGGAAAAGGTGAGTGGGGACTGAGGGAGCTGCCGAGTCCCCACAACTGGGGACTGTGAAGCCAGCACCCCTAAAACATGGCTGTCCCACAAGCCCCGCCAATCGGCGTCACGTGCAGACTGCTCACTGTTCTTTTGTTTTTGAGACGGAGTCTCACGTGGTAGCCCAGGTTGGCTTCCAATGCCCTGTGCAACCCAGGCTGCTCTCGAACTCTCAGCCTCGGTCTCCCGCAGGCTAGATATGCACACACCCCACCACGTCTGGCAAAAATTCAGCTTTTTACCATTTCGCGATCCTGGGTAGTGAACCCAGGGCCTCTCCATTCTTTTCTCTAAGTGTCCATTTGATGAATATGACTCACACTAATGAACAGAAGTTCAACAGACCCCTTCTGAGTATTTGGAAACTCAAAATATTTCCAATTAATGAAAATCGTGGGAAAATTTGCCAGGTGTGGTAGATCTAACTAGTGTTCTTCATTCAAACAGCTGAGGAATGTCAGCGATGGTCCTGACTGAACCACTGCTTGTGGGGGTCCCCTTCCGTAGACCCTCCCACACGGAACCCGGCCTGCGACTCACTTCAAGCAAATACATGGCAGAGCGACGTTGCTCCCGCAGCGTCCGACAGCTCCTGGTGGCTTCTGCGCTTTGCTTTTGGAAGGCCCGACCGCGTGACACTCCCTGGCGCTCACTAGTCACGCTGGAATCCACGGTGTCCGAGGCAGGGCCACGTTCTAGCATCGCCCTTTGTCCGTATGGCCGAGGAGACACAAGGCTGCACGTGGACGGTGGGCGCCTCCATTACAGTGCGTCTGTGTCACCAACAGTGTGAATTTCTCCTCTGCTGGGGCCTTGAGGGACGGGCCCATGGGTGAGGCATGGCCTTCTGCGTGGGGTGTGGGCGCCTGCAGGGCGGGGTGGGCATCAGGGATGGGTCTCTGTAGGTCGCATGGACGCTGCCACTTGCTGGTCTGGGTGTGTGGGGTGCGCCTGTGGACTCCTGTGGTCTCCGAGGGCTCCCCCCAGCACTTCCCATCTCTCTCCTTGTGGGCACCTCCATTCTTTACACCTCAACTGTCCACCAACAGCGTTGCAGGTAGAGACCTGCAGTAGGACTCACTCGAGAGTTTTGCATCCAAAGGGAAAACAGGAATGCAAGAGTCATGGTCGATGTGTTGGGGTCACCCCAGCCGTTTCCTTGAGGACACCAGGAAGTTCATCAGGATCTGTCCTCTCGTGAGAACATCGCGGACTCTAGCCTGATGTCTCAAGCCTGAGCAGGGAGCCGGCAAGGGCAGGCCTGCGGAGTATCGTGGTTTCTAAACTTATCACGTTTGAGTGTGTCCGGCCCACAGCACGTGAGCGTGCAGGCCTCACAGGACGGCTCTGTGGAGACAGTTCTTCCACCCTCACGTGGCTTGTGTGGCAGGTCCCCTTACCCGCGAGCCCCCTGCACAGTGCCTGCCTCACGCAGAGGGTTTACCTACAGCTAACCAAGGGTGTTTTTCTGATCACGATGCACCATCTCAGGTCAGCCAGTCCTTCTCTTCCCACGGTGCATCTGTGGCTGTTTCCAAGTGTCCAGAACCAAAGGATTGCACAGACCCAGGCCCGAGAGTTAAGAACAAAGTTACCCGACTCCTGAGAGGTAAAAATTTATTGATTCTTCTGTCACACCAGCATGTTATGATATGGTCACACCGCTCCTACAGCTGACTTCTTAGAGCCAATGAGGATTTTGTTTTCCCTTTTTAAAAATATTTTTTAAACCAGAAAGAAACATTTTTAAAAACAAACATTTTCATATCAGGTGGGGATTAAAAACAACGGCTTTCCCCCCACTCAGGAGGGTCAGGGCTGGTCAGCAGATCTCTGAGTGCTTCGAACCTGCCTTCTGGCCGCTGCCCCCAACAGTCCTTAAAGAGGGGACATTGGGTCCCCACTCAACCCACAGCCCAAAGCCACAAAAAAAGAGGTAGACTGAACTGTAGTGATTTAACTTATTTGGTAGAATGTGCAAGGTATTTTAATACTTTAAAAATGGAATGGGACCAAACATATTGTATGAAGGAGTACTGAATGATGTTTTTAGCGCTTAAAAAATCTTGCACCCCATTTATTCAGCTTTGAGATAGAAGCACACTGGCTTCCCCTTGTACTCCAGGAAGTCTGTGTCTGCCAGATTCTTCAAAAGCAGCAGCTCACTTTGTAGGATTGATTCTGACGTGTGAGGGCTGGTAATAAGATTTTCTTAGACCAGAGAGTCAACTACTGTAGGGCTTTTATTCAACACTCAGCTAAAAGAAAACAAAAGGGCGGGGTAGAAGTGTGCTGGGGACAGACGCTGGCTCCGGAGAGCAAGATTTCAGGGGTTTGTCAATTGTTATTGAAACATAAAGGACCTAAACTTCCAACCAGTGCTGAAGCTTACCATGGCTTGTACAAGGGGCTGCTAACACTTCCTATGCTGCACCGAATGACAACGTATGGGGAGATGTTAGTAGATGGGACATCCAGCTGTCAATCAATCCATGGTTGACTGACGCTCAGTAAAAAGCAAAGGCGTGTCTTGGAGAGTACAGTACTCATTTTATTATTTGTGAATCACGCTATATATCCTTATCAACCAAATTTATCACAAGTCTATGTGTTCTTGTGTGTGAATGTGCAAGTCTTTTTTTTTTTTTTTTCAGGAAAAGAACATTTAGCAGCACAGCACTGGACAGAGGAAAGAAGAAAAGGTAAATCCCGTGCCCGTGAGGGAAGCGTGGGGGGTTCTTACTCGGTGCTTAGCTGGCCCTCGGCGTCCCACCTCACGCTGGGCTCAGGTGCGCGGTGCAGGAGCTAACGCTGACCAGCTCCAGGGCAACACAGACACGCCCACCAGCAAGAACTAAAAGCATTGCATTTGAAAAAAATCAACTTTATTTTCTCTACATTAAAAAAAATATAGAACCAGCTATTAATTTTTGCTGAGAAAATGCTTCTTTTGGTGTTCAAGACATCAAAATTTCTGAAAAGGTGACCTGGTAAAATCACTCTATATGCTTCAGAACCCAGATCCACGTGTGACCAGCCCTTTACAAAAGTGAACTACAGTTGCCTTTACATCCATTCTTACACTCTATGACATGCAGATCGAAAAGAAAGCTCGACAAGCCGAGTAAACATTACAGCATCAGGAAAACAAGACCCATCTGTATAAAATAAATATAACTCTGCAAATTGCAAAGAAAGGGAAAGCACTCAATGAAACGATGGCAGCTGAATGTTGAACTGTCTCCTTACGCAGTCATAAGATCCCGTGCTGCACACTGCAGACTCCTCACACGTAAAGAAGGCGTACCACCATCACTGTTCAACAGTTTTATGAAATGAAAACAAGCCACTGGAAATGTGTGCATACTTTGCAACTAGAATATAGAATTTTTTCTCTTTAGATTGTTTTAAAAAAATATTAAATGTAAAAACTGTCAAGATGGAAAGTGCGGAGAATCCCGTATTTCTCTTCCGTGAGTGCGTCGCCCTCACCTGGCGCCCGGCCCCAGCAGCCTGTTCCCAAGGCCACTGCCTAACTCCTGGGACGGGTGTGAAATGACCCCAATACAGCACCAGCCGGTGACCGCCCAGCCCTTTTGTGATCCAGAAATTTCCAACTTAGGAGGTTTTGGTCCCAAACATACTCGTCTCCACCCTTGTGAAATGAACTAGTGTGTTTTCTGCCCGTGCTCCTTTGGGTGGTGCCTGTGGACAGATACAAAGTTCTAAGACTTGCAGGGAAACAGTTCCCATGACAAACCGTCCGTCCATCCTCCAAGGCCGGGAGCCGAACACACTTGCAATGCTAACTCCGAAGTCCTGTGTTCACTACTGTGTAGTGACTTGAAGAGATGCAAAACCACAAGAGACAGTCAGCTCTCCTGTTCGGTAGTGCAAAGAAGTACAAAGAGCACACAGAAGACTACGATGCCATCTACTGTGACTATAAACAACTGGATGAGAAGTCTTTAGGGAAGCGATTGTCAAAACACACGACGAAAACAGATCTGAGAAAGTGAGACGTGGCCGGAAGTCACACTCGCATTCAGCAGCCCTGGAGGCGTTGATGGTTCGTCCTATGGGCGGGATCTTCAGAACAACCACATTCCACCAACTCTGCATTATCAATATGCCTTTTCCAGCCACGCATGAAGCAGGCGCTTGCATTTCCTCTTCCCGGTGGCCACTGTCCGCCATCCTCCAGGTGTCATTTCCCCACTCACCGACAGCCATACAGAGGCAAAAAAAAAAAAAAAAGCTATCCTTTCATTGAATTAAAATCATTGTTTTAAAGTAGCAAGCATCCCTAGAAGGAAAAATAGTTTGATGAGAATGAAAACTCAAATTCCTATATAATTACTTTCTCACTTCCTCATGACTTACTACAGATTAGTTTCTTTACTACAGAGAATTAAGGGTTAGCATACCAAGAGACATTTAATAATGTGGCTGATCTTGCCTCCAGCTATCTTCTTAAAAATCTGTTAAATTCTTGGCTAACTTGTTGGTTGGACCCAAAGGTTCACTTTTCACCTCGGACTTTTCTCCCTCTTCTGTGGCTTACAGGCTTCCCTATGACATCCAGATCTTTCTGAAGCTGAGAAGGGGCTGCAGCTTGTCACGTCCGTGCGAGTGGACCTGTGAGTGGACGGATGGCCCGCGGCCGCGAGGGGAGGCTCGATCCGTGGGTTCTCTGCCTTCTCTGAGGCTGCTGGGCACCCAGCCGAGAGCAGGAAGCCCCGGCGTGGACTCTTCCTTCCCATCAACAGCCGTGGGTCTGCTTGCTTGCACCTCACGGGCCTGTCTTCACGCAGGGCACACGGCTGTTGCCTGCTGCCTGCGGGTGGCCCCGCTATCAATGCTCTCACGTGTGTTGGGCCAACAAGGAGACGTTTTCAGGGCCTTAACGGGGAAGAACAGAGCGAACACACATCTACCTACAACTCGTGTCTATTTTTATAGCTAACTCAGCAACCTGTGAGTATCAGGCACTCTAGACAGGAGAGGACACTGCACTGAAAAACAAAGCATCTCACAGGAGTATGTGCACTGTGCACAGCGTGTTTAACCAACTCCTCTGCGCACAGCAGTGTAAAGGGGCCCAGAACCCTGCTTCTGCATGCACGAGAGGGGGGGGCCAGTGGCTTGCTCTGCGATGAGCTGATGGTCTGCTGGCTAGACTTGTGCAAGTGATTCTTAACAGTGAGCAACTTCTCCCCCGCGGCTGACGGGCTCAGAACAACTTCAATCCATCCTGCAACTGCACAGCACTTCCTGAGCCTCAGGTACAAGCGCGACACAGCCTCTCTCGGGCTCCCACGAGTACCGATGCGTCCAAAGTGAGACGAGTTTGTCTGTCTGAAGAGCACAGCGAAATGCGGAGGTTTCAGAGAAGCTGCACGACTGCTTCACTAACCGAGCAACTCTGCAGTGACAGCAGCAGCCGGACCCTCGCGAGGTATTTCAGCTACCATGTCCTTCTCGTTCACGTGCCGAGCGACCCTCGAGACGAAGTGGCTACAGGCTTTTATTTGGTGTTGTCTGACTTTTCCCACATAACAGAAGAAAAACCCACGTCTTTTCCACTTTTTTGGTCTATTTTCACTGCTGTGCCAACTTTGCTCCCTGTGTGGCTGGCGACAGTGTCTACAGCACTGGTGGCACCGCTTGGCCTGCTGCATCTCTCCATGCTGACGTGGTGCTGCAGGTCCTGAAGTTTGGTTCTCTGATGAGGTAACTTATATGAATACAGTGATAAATTACAAAAAGCTTCTACAACCAAAACTTGACTTTACCCTTTGAAAGCAACTGAAGAGGCTGGGGGGCTTTTACTGTGCTGTCTTCTGGCTATGCCGCCCCAAGATGGGCGGCTGCTTGATGTGCTACCTGAACACCTTTGCGCAGAATCTGGGGTCCACAGGAGACCCTGTCAATGCCGTCAATGCCAAGGCCTGGCTCTACCTCTTACTTCCTTAACAAACAAATCTATTTCCCTTTAAACTGACCAGTTAAATGTTTCTACATTAACCTGCTTTACCCACCCCCCAAAGAATTTGGTGCTACTATGTTAAAAAGGGGCATCTGGCTACCAATAAGGGGACGGTGTCAGGGAGAGGACCAGCAAGGTGCTCTGGAGCCGGGTGGGCGGCGCGACAGGAAGGCCTCCTGGGAGCCGCTCATCTTGAGGCTTCCTTTGCTTTCTAGCTACGTCACTGTCCTTCTGCTAGATCTGCATGTGACAAAAGTGCATTTTGCAAATACGATTTTCAATCTATGCTATGCCTTCTACACAAAGAGAGAAACTGGATGCCAACCCCAGGAGGGGGGCGGCTAGCGTGCTGTAAACATGGTGCCGGGCCGAGCGGCCTTCGCGTCCTCAGAGAACGCCACCGCAGCGCGCTCCTGGCCTGCTGGACCTCGGCATGACGGGTGGACACAGGACACTGGGCAGCTCTGCTCTACTAGCTGCAAGGCCGGAACCGCCGGAACTAAATGACCAAGTGTATCTGGTGGCGACAGAGTTTCTTTCAGTCTTCTAGGTGGATTTTTATGATTTCCTCTTCTCCAAATGTGATGCTTGCTTAAATATAGGGTAGTCATCTATTTCTTTAAAACATGGAAACTTCTTAAAATATATTAGCACATCATTCTATCCTCATTGCAGTAGAGTTTTGAAACATCCCAAAGGGGGATAAACATCAATCCATCCATTGAATTTCCTTGCTTTTATACATTTTGATTTGCACAGATAAAATAATGCACACGTGTGGAAGTGTGAACTTCTACGGTGACAAGTCCGAGGCAGGTCCTAAAATAGGCAATGGTAGAAATACAGGATGATGCTGTACCACATGTAGCCCGACACAAAAGCAAAGGACTGTATGAGGAGTATCCACGTGTTGCTGAGGACCATGTCCCTGGAGACTGCCTCCGTCTGGCCCTCGGGAGGAGGAAACGCTCCTGCAAGACAGGATGGAGACAGGATTTTAGTGCACACGGCCGCAGGTGCACCGAGGGAAAAGGCGAGCGCTCTAGTTTGCCCAAGGTGAGTTTTCTGCTGACTCACCGCTTTGTAGAGCGAGTTACTCTGACCAACGTGCACGCTGCCCAGCCTGACCTGCAGCCCAGCTGCCCCCTGCTCTATGCCCAGTGTGAACGGCCACTCCCGGGCACCCAGCCCAGAGAAGAAATGATGCCGATCCCCAATCCTCATCCTCCTCGTGCCCATGCTAGCTTCCTGGGCTTGCTTACTGTCTGCCTCCCACGGGCACCAAGTCTGAGAACAGACTGTCATCCTTGCTTCCCACTAGACGCCTGCATTTCCACGGCGCGCCACATGGAGGGTGTGAACATGATGTGGAATGGTTTTTGAAGGAGCATAGTTTTGATTTATTTACAAATTAAATATGTTTTTTTTAACCACAAAGTTGTTTTATATAAAACACTGATATTCTCAAAAAAGGTATGGCTTATGCAGCAGACCTTACTAATGAAAAGAGAAACACAAAGTACATGGAATCTATATTCTTTTCTGCAAAGAAAAGTTAGATGGTTTGGGGCAGTGTGACAGAGGTTATCTTTAGCACTCAAATTCCAACAGTTTTGTCCTTGCTGATAATCCCTGGGGTAAGTTGGCTCAGGAGGGTGTGCTGCTCCCTTCACACGGGTGCAAACCAGTTTCATAGTTTACGTGCAAGTGGCTTTATTACAAAAAATAGTCTTAGCATTGTAGCTACAATTTAGGCCAAATATCAGAAGGGCAGAGACTGAGGATGGGAAGAAGAAAGGTCTTGCTGCCCTCCAAGCCCTGGCACCCCATGGCAGGGCCCGGCCTCCCGGGCGCCTTTCCTTACTGCTCGAGGTGCGGCAACCACAGGCCGGAGCACAGCAAAGCGCGAGGCACTCGGCCTCCTTCACGTCCTTCCAACTTCCCCTCCTCTTTCCTCGTCTCAGTTTTTCTTACTGCAGTGGCTTTCAGTGCTGGGGACTGAACCCAAGGCGCCACACGCACAACCATGCTTGTCACTCCACACGCCCGCCTTATTAATTAACTTCTTCTTTTGAAGCAGGGTCTCGTGTCATAGCTGAGGATCACTGCCAATCCCTGACCCTCTTGCCTCCCTCTGCCTCTTGTGTGCTGGGATTCCAGTTTACACCACCCTGCCCAGAGAGTTCCAGTCTTGTTTGTAATCTCTACATTGAGACAGGCCGCGAACGAGCAATCCCCTGCCTGGCCTCCCAAGCACCGAGGCACCAGGCCCGCCTCGCTGTGGTCTCAAGACAGCGCCCATCCAAGGGAGCTGAGTGCTGAGTCCTCCTCCCAGGGAGAAAAGACTGTGTCCCTTGAAAATCTGCAAAGCGAATGTTCTCTCTTCATGTAAGGACAGTAAATGGGACTCTACTTCCTGGTTGTCCCACTACGGCACGCGCCTGCTGCAGAAGCCCAGCGGCCGACCAAACAAAGCCTGCGCTGAAGGGGGCTGCAGGGACACGGGCGCGTGAGAAACGCAGCGGGACCCAGCTTGGATGTTTGCACTGAGCACAAGGGTGAAACCTGGGGGCCGCCCGCTGCTTCACAAAACCCCCCAAAACCCCCCCACAACCAAGAGACCTCGAGTCATCTGCTCCGTCTGAGCCACGCTCCACCCGTGTGCTGCAGCACGTGCACGAGTCAGCCTACTGTGTGCTGCGGCACGTGCACGAATCAGCCTACTGTGTGTTCTTCCTGACGCCCTTACACACACATTAACGCTTCAGTACAAATGCATCTATATGAATCTCAAACTGTCAGTTTTTAAGTACAAAACTACTCTGATTTCCTTACGCTACTTAAGAATTGTAAAATGTCTGTCTCTCCGAAAGCATCGCATGGAATCTTCAGAAATACACGTAGGAGTAACAGTGTACCTGTTTTATAAAAATGTGATAAGAGGTCCTCTTTTTCAATAAACCGTTGATAGAGCCAATTGGCAAGGTCATTTGTCTCCAGGGGCACGTCTTTAATTGGGAAAACCCTAGTAACAGAAAGAAAAGCACGACTCTTTAATTCAGAAGTGAGCACAATTCAGAACCACACCTTAGCTGTGGATGAATCACAGTGAATTCAGTCAATTAGTTAAGTACAAGGTCAAATAATACACCTTAAAAATGTTCTGTGGTAGGAATGTCTGGAACCAGATGGAATCTACCAGAACTGACAGCTTTTCATTAATTTTATCAGAAGGGCTGGCTTTACTAATAGAAAGAGCTTAAACATATGCATTTATTTATTTATTGAGCTAGGGGAGGTAAATGTGTACCACAGTGCATGTGTAGAAGTCAAAGGACAACCTGGGGTGTCAGTTCTTTCTTTCCACCACGTGGATTCAGGGTATCCGGCTTGTGATATCATGGTGCACGGCGGGAGGTCAGAGGGCAACTGCTGGAAGACAGTTCCTTCCTTCCACCATGTGGACTTCCGGGTACGAAAACTCAGGTTTATGGGTAGACTCCTTACCCTTGGGGCCTTCTAACCTCCTACTCTTTTAAGATACAGCTTTTAACTCATGACTTCCCATCTAGGCCTTCCAGCGCTAGGTCTGTCTAGGACAACTCTTCCTGACTGGACGTGTCTCCTGAACACTGTCTTGAAGACTCAGGAACCATTTTATAATTCAACAGAAAATATGACTGAGCTGGTGAGTGACCTAAGGTAAGAGCAGACAGAGACGGCAGCATGGGTTCTACGTGCTACTGGCCAGGAAGATCTTGTTTCCCAACTTTGTGTAGATTGCTTTTGTTTCCTTTAAGCACAAAACACAGCTTTATTGTGGGGTCTGTGACTAGCACGCTTACCTCACTGACCAGTCAATATCTCAGTGGCTGTTATTCTGGGAACAGCTCTACTGTAGAGAGCAGCAGCCAAATATTTACATTGACTTTTTGTCAATTAAACACTTGTCTGCACTCAAAATTTCATGTAACTGATTCATACATGGAACCAATGAATGATATGAATCCTTTCACCAGAAAAAAAGTGCTATCTAGCTTTTCTTTCAAAA
Source organism: Typhlomys cinereus (assembly GCA_023101885.1). Taxonomy (NCBI): domain Eukaryota; kingdom Metazoa; phylum Chordata; class Mammalia; order Rodentia; family Platacanthomyidae; genus Typhlomys; species Typhlomys cinereus. Next base: position 330,360 of record JALPQD010000716.1, read on the forward strand.
AATAAAACAGGGATGGGAGAAATGGCTCAGGGGTTAGTACTCTGCCTCAAAAGCAGAAGGATCTGTGTTCAGATACTTGGTCTCACCTAAAAATGCCAGCCTGACAGGTGGAGCCTGGGAAATTCCAGAGTGAAGCAAAAAGGAGGTAGAAGCAATCCAGAATGATTCTTTAAGTCACCCTTGGGCCTCCACAGGGACACACAGTGCCCTCTGACATACACACGCATGTGTGTGCAAAATAAAGTTTGGGGGAAAAAAAGTAAACAATAAAAAAAACTCTCTCTCAAAACACATGAAATGTAAGCGCAGTATACATACATACAGATTTCCCTAAATAAATCCAACAATAAATAAACAAGTAAATCAATCAATCAATCAATCAATCAACCAACCAATCAGAGCCACCCGGAGTAAACACTCCATAGACCATCGCTTGGCCAGCACCTTCCCTTGGGGACCATCCCAGCCCGTCCTTACAGGTCTCAGGACACTTCAGGTCAGAACTGGGCAAGGAGAGGGAATGCAGTTCTACTGTGGCTTAGAAGACGGCTGAAGAGGGACTGTTGAGAAAATTAAACGTTTTGTCTCTTGTCTCTCTCTTCACGGAAGTGTACGTCACGAATTTCTGGGCTACTGAAGCAGGTAAGGAGGAGACCAAAAATCTTATAAACTTTCTAACCTTACTTTCTGCAACTTATCTTCATGGATGCTCTATTAATAGATTGCTTATTGTTTTCACATGTGCATTATACTTTCTGATCATGCACCATACAAGATGGCCTCCACTTTCCCTTCATTCCTCTATCGAAATTCTACTCATGATGCCAGAAGGACTAATACAAACCAATCACGAAGTGTTATCTGTTCTAAGAAGGCCGTAAGCCCAACACTTAGCCCATGACAGGTACTCATTCAAAAGAGACGAGATACATTGAATTGCATCGTATACTTACAGCATGCATTCTATCACACAAAAATAATGTAACTTCTCCTAATTTAAAATGAAGCCTCATTAATTTAAGGATACTTCAGCAAGCGCCATAAGGCCACGAACTCTTGAGGTAATATTTATAATGTCTTATGAGGAGCAAGCTGACATTAAAAATTGAATTAAACAGTTCTTAGAAATTTGGACTTATTGATTGAACTCTTGAAAGAACACGGAGAGATTGCTGAATTATTTCTGCCACTTTAAATGGAGGTAAACAAAGGGTAGTGTTTGGACTGAGAATCTCCCCCACCATCTGCCCAGAACTGCCTGGACATTGTCTTGAGTAAAACACGGTCAGAAAGCAGACCAAATGCATGCCCTTGAGAGCAGTCTACTTCTTTACACTGATTGTTAGGTTACCACGGGATTGAAATATTAAAACAAGTAATCCTCTAATATGGCAAGGGGCCAAATGCTCTGAATACCAGTTCTCTTGGAATCAAGTAAGAGGAGCTCTTGGGAGAGGCAAGTAAATAAGCCTAGACATACCAGACATAAACCTTCACAATCCCACAGCTCCCCCAAAGATGAAAGTAGCTCCTCATTCTTGAACAACAAAAATTCTATGAGTAATCTAGAATGTGTCCTAAAAACAGAATATTCTACCCAAATCCATACAATCCTGTCTAACAGCAGCGACATGAAATTACACTTTCAAAAAAGGGTGTAAAATAATATTTAGCTCAGGAGACGGCACTCCCTACACCCTTAGTACATCTGAACTTTCAAGCCATCAAGACTCTAAAATGTGAGGCAGCAAATCACATGACTCGCTCCTCAATTCTGCTGTCAACTACACAGAAGAAACTCAATGTGGAGGAGATTCTGAGATACACAGTTCTTTATTCCACAAAGCTAATAATCTGCCAGAGGATAAGAAATGTAAGCTACCCTAGCATATGCGCATTTGAGTTTAAAGAATGGCCGAAGCACTTAAATACCATCATGTACTGCTTGAGTACTGTCTAGAAGAGAAGATTAAGAACTAAAAATATAACTAAGTAACATAAATACAATTTTCAGAAATCAAAGCATACTGTAAGGCAGCTTTAGCTCAACACCACGTTCCTTTCACTCATCATTCCATGTAACTCCAGATCATCCCACGTCAGATCTGTTCACTGACTTCCTACTAGTGCAGAGAAGCACTTCTCCTTACGCTCCTCCTTCAGACAGTTAATACTCCTGTCTCAGTCTATGATTACACTGGTACCTACTTGTTTATGTCCTAGTTGTTTTCCTGTGTCTGCTTACTCCTTTCACCTGTACCGCACTCACCTTTGCATATCCACCATAAAAACCAGTGAATATAAAACAGGACATGCTCTCCTAGGCAGCTGTCAACCCTGGGGCAGTGAGTACAGGACAAAGGTAACTCACTTCTCCAGAAATGTGGTAACAAAACAAATTTAACATACACAGTATCTCCCAGAATTAACTCCCAGTTTGACCCGTTGTCATGAGGTAAGCTGCTCAGGTCTGGTCCTGAGCACGTAAAATGTAATTGACGGCTCTAGCTTTCATCTGGAACAGAGGTTTAAAATGAGCCCAGGTATGTGCAAACAGGATTCAGGAACTGAAGTGATAACTTTCACCACAGGGGTTAAGCCAAAGCACATGTATCCAAAGAATTACTGTCATACAAAAATTTTCTTGACAACAGTTTCACGAAGCTCAGGCTGGCCGTGGACGCCTGATCCGGCCGTTCCTCCTCCGGAGCATGTGCTGCCATCGCAGGCTCAGGAAACAGTGAACACCCGACTCCTGGCGGCTTTGCAGCCAGGGCGCACGGGTTCCTTGTCCCTAGGCTGGCCCCCAACGGTGCAGCTACAGCTCGGCGGCGGGCTCATGGGACAGACACAGAGACTCCGCTGAGAACCGGAACACACGCTTGGCGCAGACAAAAGTCAACTGTGCAGGAAGCAAAACGCAGAAGCAGTGCAGTTGCTTGGCGCCACGTACTTTCCACGAATCTGGAGGCTTTCAAAAACTTTTCTTTGTGAAATAATTTCAAACTCAGAGAAAAGTTCCAAAAATAATACAAATAATTCACACACATACCTAACCGAGATCTCTAAGTGTTAATAGTACCCACATTCTACCATACATGTACATACATGTTATAACACACACATAACATCCAAATTTTTCTCCTCAAATGCTGAGTGTAAGTTAAATCAACAGTGAGACAAAAGACCCAGGTAGTCTTTCTGTTTCTCTGATGAAATGACTTTATTTATTTATTGACACAAGATCTCATTCTCTAGCCCAAGCCGGCCTAACATTATGGAACTCAGAGGGCCTTTAAGTCCTGACCCGCGTCTGCTTCTCAAGGGCTGATATACTGGCCTGTATCCCATGTCGGCTCAGAATCAATGACTCTAAGTAAATCAAGATAAACAGTGATCATCAGTGAGAATTATGAAAGCCCTAAGAATTTTTGCATTTAGGGCATAATAATTTCCACTGAGCTCTTTCATAGTCCTGCACCTCCCTGAGGATTTACATGCGGTTAGTAGCTGGTGGGAGAAACATTTTCTTCAGTGGCCAATTCTTAGTTTTAAGACACACAAGAGCTGATCTAGAATGATCGCTCTGGATAGTGTCCTGGAAACACACATCAAAGGTGAGACACAGCAAGAACTGTGTGACCCGTTACAAGTGTCGGCCACCGAGGAGCAGCCTAGAGGAGACGTGTTGTGACACGTACGTGTGTGAAGAGTCAGTCTTGAGCAGGCCTGCAGGAGACGGTCTGGTTGACAGGCAAGACTCAGATGATGCTGGGCGGGGCTCTGCCCTGGGCAGGCCAGTGGGCATGTGCTGGCACACTTGAAAGACGCTGTCTGGCAAGGGGAGTTTGCACCTCTTTCAGCAATCCTGTGGCCAGCCGCCTGGGCGCCTGAACTAAGAATTACAATTGGACAACTGTGCCAGGATAAAGCTCCCAGACATGAGCCCAGGGTCTGGCGCACCTTGAACATAGCAAGTACTCAAGGCATCAAATACAACATGCAATGCTTGTGAAGTGCAATCAGAATGATTACCAACAATTACACTCTATGTCACAGGTGAATTTTCTAATTCAGCAAGGTAAGTCAGATACTAAAATAAATTGCAATTTTAGTTACACAGCAAAACCTCCCAACTATATTTACTTTGCAAAATTTAAGCTTCAATTCTCCTAAATCTGTACTTACAAAAACCTGTAATCATGTGAAGCTCACATGAAAATATGCTCCCTATCCGGGATTAACAAGTGTGACATTTGAGCAGTTTTCTCTTGTTTTGAGGGGCTCTTACAGCAACTGTGGTCTTCTGTGGGAATAATTCCAAACATCTGTAGTTTTTTACTGTGTGCTGGTCTCTGACAGGTACAATACAGCTAAAAACCTTATGAAGTGATAAATCTGGGTTGGGGAACTAATTCAGCAGTTAAAACACTGGGCAAGCAGAAGAACTCAAGTTCAGATCCCAGATCCAACATCATAATAATAACGCTGGACGGGGTGGCATCCTGTCTGTAATTCCCTGTAACTGCCCTGGAAGGCAAAGGCTGGGAATCCAGAAAAAACTGACCAATCAGACTAGCTAGTTCTGCAGGTGAACTCTGGTTTGGTCAGAGACACGCTGTAAAAGAGCAGGAAGCGGAGAGGTCAAGGAGCACTTCTGACATCAACCTTGTGACCTGCAAGCACATCCGCGCATGCGAGCCCACGAGCGAGCAAATGTGCACACGCATATGCACGTCCACACATACATGTGAAAAATGGAAAATCAATCAATCTATGCAGGGCATCACGCCAGGCTTTGATGTAAGCATTTCGCGCATCTACATGAACTTCACCCCTCTAAAGGAGTCCGTATTAAAAAGATCTCAAGAATTTAGCACAAAATACTATATGTTTTTGATATTATTTATTCAAAATAGACAGACATAGTAAAATTAAAAAACTGTGACTGTAACTCACACCTAACTTACCAATTTAAGGATTCAAAAAACTTTATGAAGATCGATATTTTGAAAAAAATTTCATTTCTATTAATACCTATCTACTTAACTCACATAGTTATTGTTTATGTTTACTCTTTCAATTACGTTTATTCAAGAGTGTCAGGAAACTGGGTAAACCTAATGCCTGTACAACACCAAAACAATGATTTTTTATTTCTATAAACACAACCACGATAGTATTCTATCTAGCTAAAATTAAATATTAAGCCACTCTCAGTCCTGAGGATAGTATTGTTGGACACATACTGAGTTTTAAAGTGGAATTCTTACCTGTAATGAACATGAGTGACTGTTGGTTTCCTGTATCCGAGGATCCAGGTTTGGATATCTATTGGCTCAGCTTTGGGATAAGCTATGGTGGTGTCTATTATCCACTGCAGACCTTTTGGTTTGCATTCTGAGTATAAAGAAAAAATAAGTTAAGTTGTACCTGATTTTATATTACTTGCAGCAAGCAACTGTACAGATCATGTAAGCAGAGTAGAGCCCATCGATAGCCTTCTGCTTCCAGGAAAGAGGAGCTCAGTGGCCAGCAAGCGCTTCCCTGGCAAGCTCCAGGACTGTGTTCAGGCCCGAGCCCTCTGAACAGAGCTGGGCAGCGGCGAGGGCTCTCTGCTCCCAGGTGGGGAAGCACGGGCGGGGATTCCTGGGAATCCTGACCAGCGAGACGCAAGCTCCAGATCAGTGAAAAACCTTGTCTCATAAAGCCAAGGTGGACGGTGCCTGAGGAATCCAAGGTTGACCTGTGACGCACGCGCGCGCACACACAGACACACACGCACACACCCTGCATGAACACACACACTCACACACCCACACTCACCCTCCCATATACACATACCCTGCATGAATACACATACTCATGAGCAAAAAAAAAAAAAAGAAAAAAAGATTAACTTTATTGCAACTGTTCTACAATTCGCTTAGGAAAAAAATAAAAGGCCTCTTATTAAATGGATGAAGTTCAAAAACAAATAATAGAACACCATTTATTACACTAGCCCATTAAGTCTTCAGAATAATTATGCACTAGCAAGGTCTTCTTTACATGTTATCATTCCTACTTAAAGAAAACAGCGTAAGAAAATGTCACGAGGTAAAGTACAACATACAGAAATGAAAGTAGGTTTGAAAACGAAACCAAACATTCACTAAATATAACCCAAAACTTACGATACTTAGGAGGATAATAAAAATAATAGATCAGGACAATAAAATTACGTATTTTAAAATATGTATTACTATTGATTGTTGTCCTTATCTGAAACAAAGAAGAAAAAACCTCACCAATTTCAGCAAGTGTTACATAAAAATACAGCGATCAAGGACAGTGGGTCCACTGTTGGAGGGGTGGGGAGGGTCTGGTGAGGGGTCACTGCGGAACACGGGTCTGAGCAAGCATGGAGAGGGGTCCTTACGGAGCTCCGACAGGCAGAATGGAAGTCAGAGGTCTGACTGTGTGTGACGATCAAGAGGAGCCAAAAAAAATTAAACTCGTTCGCCAGCTTAGGTCCAAGGATGTAGATAGAGATACAATACTTTTCCTTGTTGTACATTGAAATCAGATTTCAATTCCTTAAAAAAATTTAGAACAACATCTGAAGGAGGAAAAATAATTTGTAAAAGAAGTAACAAATTTTCTTGAATCAGGGTAGCACACGTCTACGAGCAGGAAGAGCTGGACAAGTGGGTCTGAAGTGTTTGGATCACACGTGAGACCCTTGGTCCAAGCAAATGAAAGTAAAACGATTCATTTTAAAAACCCTGTGGCCAGGGCTGGAGAGGTGGCTCAGGGGTTAAGCCTCCGCCTTGCAGGCGGAAGGTCCTGAGTTCGGATCCCAGATCCCATGTATAGACGCCAGGCGGAAGCAGGGGCGGCCTGCGCTTCTGGTCCTGGTAGGGCGGAGCCTGTGAATCCCGCGGCAGAAGGAGGTGGAGGCGTCCATGGTGGTTCACGAATCGTCCGTGGTTCTACACATACACAGATACACACACACACAGACACACACACACACACGCGCGCGCACACATATACACGCGCACATGCGCACAGTTGAATAAATAATAATAATAATAAAAATTTTTAAAAATTAAAAAAAAAAAAAAAACCCTGTGGCCAAAACATAGTGTTTGCAAACACATTCCAAAAGCTACCAGCGAGGCACGCGCTTAAATGTTTATGGTTTACTGATTATTTTGAGGAGGATTAAAAAAACATTAACTAATGGTGAGAAGGGCAAACAGCTGTAACAAAGCAAATATGGTTAAAAAGCACAGAGTCTAGCTAGTCAGCTCATGAAGAACCACTGTACATTCTTTGAACTTTTATATTTGGAAAATTTCATGATGAAAGAATGGGGGAAGTCCACCCAAGTTCACTTTAGTATCTGTTAAATAAGACAATAAACACCGAAGACCCTGACATTATTAATCAGGCGGAGCTTAACTTTTACATACATGCATGGTACACACACTAAAACACACGCAAAGTTTTGGCTTGTGTTTAAGAGGTGGGGAATTATAGCGATTATAAACACTAATGAAAATAAAATATAAAATACCAAACACAGAAAGGAAAACTAAGTATCTTTCAGGTATTCTGATGATGTAAAAATATTCAGGGGGGACTAGAGAGATGGCTAAGGGATTAAGACTGCCTTAGAATCAGAAGGACCTGAGTTTGGATCCCAGGTCCTTCTTAAAAATGTCAGGTGGAAGGACTGGAGAGGTGGCTCAGGGGTTAAGCCTCTGCCTTGCAGATGGAAGGTCCTGAGTTCGGATCCTAGACCCCACCTGTAGATGCGGGGCAGAAGCTGGGGCAGCCTGCGTTCCCGGTTCTGGTAGGGTGGAGCCTGTGAATCCCGGGGAAGAGTAAACAAGGAGGAGGTGGAGGCGTCCATGGTGGTTCCCGAATTTGCCTGTGGTTCTACACACACACACACACACACACACACACACACGCATGTGCACTCACACACACACACAATTGAATAAAAAAAAAAAAAAAAAAAAGCCAGGTGGAAAGTCCCCTCCCTCTGCACTTCTGGCCCTGGTGGGCAGAGCCTGGGAACTCAGATCCAAGCAAAAAGAAAGTAGAAGCAATCCAGTTCAGGATGATTCCTGAAGTCACCCTTGGTCACCACAGGGATACACAGTGCCTCGGACAGACAGACAGATGGACAGACAGATGCATGCACGCAGGCAGGCAGGCAGACACACATACATACACACACACAGGCAGGCAGGCACACACACACACACACGCACACACAAAATTTTTAAAAACCAGGATGCATAATAGATGATCTTTTTGAAGCAGAAATCATGGTTCTCTCCGCGCTCTTCAGGGGTAGGCAATCATGACAGCTATGCCCTCCTTTGAGATCCAGACCACCAGTGTGCCAACTGGGTGACTGAACACACAGCCTTAGTGAGTGATCCTGCTTGGGAGACCTTTGCCTCCAATCTTGGCTTGGCTGACACCGCAGTCTCTGGCAGCAAAGCTATTCTGAACTTTCCCTTTCTATTAAAAGACTCTTTCAATTTGTCTTTTTAACAGATGGTGAGAGACTAAGAAGGATGACTGCCAAGAAGCTGATTGGAAAAAACAAATGAAAGAAAGAACCTAGTGCAGTTTCACGAGTGTTATTTCTGCATCTGCTCTGCACAGCCATTTGAGAACACTCTGAGACTAATCATTTCAAGGTTTATGTAAATACTACAAAAAGGACTAGAAAATGCCACTGAAAGCCAGGCTGGTGTGTTTCCGGGAGCTTTGCACATCTGCATTGCAGAAGTGCCTGGATGAACTGTTCAAAACAGCTGTTACGGTACTGGCAAAAATACCTTCTGCAAAACTTCTCACTTCTCCTGCTCCGGACAGCTGTGTCTTGATGTTACTTACTTTTTCTTGACTATAAAATTAGTATATACTCATTATTTTAAAAAGTTGGAAAATTTAGTAAAGATTAAGAAATGGGAAAAGTCACCCATAGTGTTCAGCTCTGAGAAACCATCCCTGCTAACCTTTTGGTGTTTTACTGATTTCTCAGTGCCTTATGTCCACAGGCGTGAGCTCATACTGCGGCCCCACGTGTGCACCCCACCTACTGACACGGCATGAGCATTGTGCCAGGCCAACCACAACTCTACATGCTGTGTGGTATGGACATGTGCGAATTAATTATCCATTCTGTCTTCTAGCTGTTTCCAATTTCTGGTCTTTATAAATAAGGCTATGAAAAATGTCACGGCCTAGATTCACATTATTTCCTTTTACTTATTTATTTTTGTGTGGAGATCCTACTCAATAGCACTCTGGCCTTGAACTTGGCTCATCCCCTTCTTCTGCCCCCCCAGCATGAGCCACCATCCCCAGCTCGCATGACCACCTTTGATAAGGATTATTTGATTCACTGATACTTCAGGGGCCTTAGTAAAAACCGCCAATCTACACTAAATTTATTCTCTATTAAAAACAAATAAAATCTTCAAAATCTTATAAATGAAAATAGCATGTATGATTAGCAACATGAATGGACTCGAGTAAGAACAAGTAGAGGTGGGAAAAGACACCTCTGACTTCACATACTTGGACTCGGGTTTTAAGTTATCACAGTGTGGGTTACTTTTGTAAAGAGAAACACGGACAAATTATAACTGGGCCGGCGAGATGCTCAGCGGTCAGAGTGTTCTCTGTACAAGCCTGACGAGCTCACGTTGACCCCACAGACTTATATAAAGGAAGAAAGAAAGAACCGGCTCCACGTCTGCCTCCTGATCCACACATGTGTGCCACGTACACACACGTCTCCACCCCTGCCTCCTGATCCACGTGCACACACATCTCCATCTCTGCCTCCTGATCCACGTGCACACGCATCTCCACGTCTGCCTCCTGACCCACGTGCACACGCGTCTTCACGTCTGCCTCCTGACCCACGTGCACACGCGTCTTCACGTCTGCCTCCTGACCCACGTGCACACGTCTCCACGTCTGCCTCTTGACCCACGCACGTGTGCCACGTGTACACACAACGCCCCCCCCCCACTGACCACACAGTGGAAGCAGGGAGATCAGAACCTCGCCCTCCCCCTGACTGTAATTCTATCCCCACAAAACCCAAATTCAAATATATACGTGTACATGAGTGAACAAGTGCATCTCCTGGGAATTCCAGAAAGTCATTCAATCTGAACCGGGTAAGAGATGTTAAAACCCATCCTACCTAATTCTTTAGCATCGCCTCCTGCTGGGCTTCCATTTTCCTGTCGTGCTACAAGTGCATTCAGAATAATTTTTGTTGCCCCATACCGTGGCAAAGTGACATGTGTAAGAAATGGCAAGTTGTTTTTCTTGGCAAATGCCTGGCTTGTTTCTCTCCTCTTCCTGAGGAAGCCCCCTTCGGGAAACAAAACAATCCATTTTCGATCTCTGCTCCTGTAATTATCTTCCAGGTGCTTCTTTAGAACCAGCAGCTGTTGGTCACGATAGGATTTTCCCTAGAAGGCACACAGTAAGGACAGGTACATCTGAAATCAAAATGCCTCAAGATTAAACAGAAACAACTGCTTTGAAATTAAAATCCAGTCACAAAGAGAACAATGATTTCCCACAATCCCTCTTACCCTTCCCTTTCTCCCCCCAACTTATTTATTTTTTTAGCCCCTCAGCAATAAAGAGAAAGGTTACTAGAACTTATATAAACAAACATGTCTGGAGGAATATACTTTACTTTTCAGTGGCCACATACTAAGAGTCTACTCATCTGAGGCGCTAGAGAAAGCCGGAGAGCTGTGCTGACTCCTTAGTGTGGAGTCACGTCTCAGCAGCAGAGAGGAAGTGCGCGCCAAGAGGACAGGGAGCTGCAGCAAGGAGGGGACATGTGATCAGAGGGCTGGTCACTGAAACGGGAGTAAGCCACACGCAGCTGAGAGGCGACTGCTACAAGCACAGAGAGAGACACGGACCAGTGTTGGGAACAAGCTCAGCAGCGTGGTGAAAGCCGTGAAGGTGAACGACAGACGGAGCAGGACAGAAAGAGCTTTACGCGGCCGATGGACATGGACGCACGACCGACGAGCAGCTTCAACAAGGTGTTTGAACCTTACTTATATATAAATAAGCCCAAATCTTGTGTATACAGCAGTGACCTCTAGTGTCTTGTGTGCCAAGAGCCCAGTGTTAGGGTAGGAGGCTGCGGGCGGCCCACAGGAGCGCGGTGTCCTGAGCGGCAGGCGTGCGTGAAGAGCAGGTGCGTTCAGGGAAAGACCTGAAGGCAGTGGCCAGATTCTGGCGAACCTGGATCTTAGCCGTGAGGAGTAGAAGAAACAGAGACCTGAAATTTGGAAAGAACCAGCACAGGACAGTCACAAGCCATAGCCGGAGGTATAGGACGGTCTCGACCTACAGCCAGATGCACAGGACGGTCTCGACCTACAGCCAGATGCACAGGACGGTCTCGACCTACAGCCAGATGCACAGGAAGGTCTCGACCTACGGCTGGATGCACAGGACGGTCTCTACCTACAGCTGGATGCACAGGAAGGTCTCTACCTACAGCCGGATGCACGGGAAGGTCTCTACCTACAGCTGGATGCACAGGAAGGTCTCTACCTACAGCTGGATGCACAGGAAGGTCTCTACCTACAGCTGGATGCACAGGAAGGAAGGTCTCTTCCTACAGCCGGATGCACAGGAAGGAAGGTCTCTTCCTACAGCCGGATGCACAGGAAGGTCTCTACCTACAGCCGGATGCACGGGAAGGTCTCTACCTACAGCTGGATGCACAGGAAGGTCTCTACCTACAGCTGGATGCACAGGAAGGTCTTTACCTATAGTCGGTTGCACAGCACAGTCTGACCTGCAAGGAAACATCCTACGGCTTCTTCCTCTCACCCTGATCCACTTGCTAATAATGTGCAGCCAACAGTTAGAAAAGTTCCTCCAATGATGAGGTGTGAGCAGGCTTCTGATGAAGCACTTTCAAATTGACAACAAAGACACTTTCTTAGCTGACTCATTCAAACTGAGTAAGATTTAAGACTACATACTGGATATTTTTGGAAGATTATGTCAAAAGCAACCTAAACCGAAGTCTCATAGTATCAACCCCCCCCAACAACAACAAAATCCCTTTTTGATTCCACCTAACACTGTTAAAGATTTAAACTACTAATTTATGAGAAAAATCTTACTCATTAGAAATTAATTTACAGATACTTTGAAATATAGTCTTCATGTATATAATCATAAGCAGGACAAAACAATCATTTCGTCAGGCCTTACGATTAAGGTAACAACTGCTTTGACTTGGGCAGCTTTTCCACTGGGCTCCTTCAGGTTTCTAAAATGTCACTTCCCAAGGTGCCAGTCGTGCTTCTACTTACTTGTCCTTGCTCAGAAACACCGAGGACGTCTCACTGCACAGCATGTGGAAATGCATGACTGTACATGAAACTGTGGAGCAAGCGGACATGCTTTGTGACAGCTCTTTTCACACAGCTTAGTTTCTCCCTGCAGTTTATCTTTGAATTTATGGTTCTTAGAAGAGGCTCAATCCATTGGTTATCCATTAAGTACTTACATGCAGAGGACAAATGATCCCAGTTAAGGTTGTTGAGCACATCAGCACTGACTAAATAAGCATAGCCTTGTCACGCCCAGAAACTCTCACATAGCCTATTTTCCCATCTGGAGAGTAAGAGCGCGTGCTAGTGCGTACCCCGCCACAAGCCCAAGCTGACGGCACGAGAGCCGTGATTCTTCTTTCTATGTCTCATGCCAACTCTTCCACACTCCTTTGTCCATCCAGGCTGCACCTATGCTTTAAAAATTATGACGAATACAATCTTTCTCTTTTAAAATCTTTCTAAATTCATAGAAATCTGATGGTCTCACTTTTTCTACAATGAACTTCTCAAATGTTACCTATCATTATTTTACTTATTTACTTACTCAATAATCTCCCTACTGGTCATCGAGCTATCATCCATACCATATGAAAGGACCTTGTCAATAAAAACAACAGCGGTAAAAGAGAACGAGGATAGAGACTGTGATAAAATATCGATGCGCGGCAGGTACTGGCGGGTGCTTCGCAATGTTCACTTCCTTTACCCCCGCAGCTGACGGAGGAGGGTGTCGGCCCTCCTGCCTCCACGAGAAGGGGAGACCCGGCACCAAAGCGATGGGAGGCGCAAGGATCGTGGCGGGGGCCAGACAACACCCGACAACGGGTTTAGTTCACGAGCGCTCGAGCCGGCCGACTGAGAAGCTCACGGAGCAGTCGAGCCGCCGCAGCCATGAGCCATCAAACAAGCTCGCCACTCACCTGCCTTATGAAGAAGTCGCCGTGTATCAGAGAGACGATTCCAAAGTTGGTGTACTTGAAAATATAGTCCATCAGCCACATCATCTGAGCAACAACCTATGATATTTAAATAAAAGATCAATGTTGGAGAGGAGAAATCTGTTCTAGTCTAGCAAGTCTCCATGTTTTTAATATAATCATCCAAGCATGTTTTTAATTAGTGACTAAGTATTTTAAATCTCATGCTATTTCTATGAACACAGCACAGTCACTAACAATATTCACATGAAAAATTATAGATCTTGACTCTGAGTATTAGAATCTTTAGTCCTAAGTGTACATAAAAATGTAGCTGTGGCCTGGAAAGATGACTCAGAGGTAAAGACTCAGCTTTGCAAGCAGAAAGACCTGAATTCGGATCCTGGATCCCATGCAAAAATGTCAGGCAAAAATGTCAGCAGCCTGTACTTCTGACTCTAGAAGGTGGAACCTGGGAAGCGAAGCAAAAAAGGAGGCAGAGCAATGTAGGATGACTTCTGAAGTCACCCTTCGGCCCCCATGAGCACACGTGGTGCCCTCTGAAACATACAGAGACACACACGTGCACGCACACACACACACACACACACGAATACATAGACACACACGAACATGATAAATAAACAAAAATTTTTAAAAATGTAGCTGAATAAGCTTCTTAAATTTGGACTTAATGATTTTAAATGTGCTATCTAAACAAGGAAGACTTCTGAAAATTTTTATAACTTGTAAAATTAGACTAAATTAATATAAAAATCATGAAAATTAACAGAGGAAGGCATACATTTATTTAATAAGCACTAAAGCCATATAAAATGTGAGTGTACCTTAATGACTAAAATACAAAGTCATCGTCCAAAATAAAGGAACAGTTAAGCAGCGATGAAGAGAATGGCATATGCCCATTATGTTACAGAGATTACTTTTGTAATCTCCACAAAAACACACTCTTTGCCTGCGTAAAAATATTTACAATGCCTCAGGCTTTAATTAAAAACAATCAAGTCAGCAAAGAGCTCACTGGGTAAAGGCTCTTGTGCACAGACCTGGAGACCTGAGTTCAAGTCCCAGAGCTCCCTCAGCAGCAGGAGAAAACCAGCTTCTGAAAGCTGCCTCAGGACCAACACGCGTGCCCCACGCCACGCGGTGCGCATCTCTTCATATTCCCTCTGTTAGGTAAAAAGTATATTTTCTAAAATGTATTTTTGCATCATCAAATCAAAATGCATTTGCATTTTGAATCATCCTTTACTGCTTCTACCTCCTTTCTGCTTCACTTTGGGATTTCCCACGCTCTGCCTTCCAGAGCCAGAGGTGCAGGCCACTGCCATTTCTGTCTGGCATTTTTACATGGAATCAAAATCTGGGATCTGAACTCAGGTCCTGCTTTCAAAGTCTTAACCCCTGAGCCATCTCTCTAGTCCGTAAAAACATTTTAAAATATTAACTGATTAAAAGCTAACTCCCTTATTAATTATCTATCTTCTATCTCTCTCTCTCTCTCTCTCTCTCTCTCTCTCTCTCTCTCTCTCTCTATCTATCTATTGTGCGTGTGTCTTCAGGGATGACTTAGGAAGCGCCCTGGACTGCTCTACTTCCTCTTTGCTTTGCTCTGGACTTTTCCAGACTCAGTCTTCCATGATCAGAATTATGGGTCACTGCCAATTCTTCCTGGTATGTTTACAAGTGGAATTGGGATCCAAACTCAGGACCTTCTGCTTGCGAGTCAGAGACTTACTCCCTGAGCTATCTCTCCTGCTTGAGCTGACTCCCCTTTTAAGAGATGATATTGTTCCAAGCAAATTTGAAATCAAAGTATCAACAGGATCCAATTAGTGAACTAGTTAACTGTTTCTTCCTGCTGAGAAAATGAGCCTTCCTTGTGATAAGCCTTAAGTAAAGTAAAGGCTGCAGCCTGGTATGTAATGCAACGAGCTCTACTTTGGACTCCAAGGGAATAATAAATGTAAACAGCATTTCCAAGGACCAAATTATGTGAACTCACATAGAAAGAAAACGCTCAAAGCTGACATCAGGAGCAGTTTTTACAAAAGCAATAAAAAAGTCCAAAGACAACATGATACTGCTTCTACTTTAATTTTTCAGTTAATCAGCCACCAGTTTTACTGTATTGATTGTTTGAAAGTTAAAAATAAAGACAAGAAAATGAAAAGAAAGGTGAGGATGCGGCTGAGGACCTGTGTCTGCACCTCCACACCCACATGCAAGCGGGATGTGGAACGAAAGCGGGGTGTGGAGGCGCGGCCTGCAATCACGTATACGGAGGCCCCTGGGTTGGCTTGACTGGTGAGGGTAGACTCGGTGAGAGAGCCTGTCTCGAGAAATAAGGTTGACAGGGACTGAGGAAGATGCCGATGTCAACCTCTGCTGGACACACGCACAACCACATGTGTACACGCCAAGCGACAAACTAAAAGGAAGACACGTGTCCAGTGACAAGCTGTGCTGCCCCATCAATCAACAGGGCAAATCAATCAGCACCTTATTCTTCATTTCTGTTTTGCTTTGCCAAATACATCAGTATTAGAACTAAATGAAATCTGCTAAAATGTAACCCAAGAAACAAACACAAAGATTGGCTGATCTATAAAGAGCTTCATTGCGGTCTCAGTGGTGCAGATCTGTCCGTCCCGGGACTCGCCTCTGAGGCAGGTCCCAGAGGCCTGAGGTCAGCCTGGGTCACACGGAACGCTCAAAGCCAGTCTGGGTTACTCAGCAAGATTCTGTTTCAAAAATATATATGAAAGAGTGTGCTTTTAAGAAACTTTACAGAAGGGCTGGAGAGATGGCTCAGGAGTTAAGATTCTGTCTCACAAGCAGAAGGTTCAGAGTTTGGATCCCACACAAAAACGCCACGCGGAAATAGTGGCGTCCTGCACGTCAGGCCCTGGTAGGTGGAGCCTGGGAAATTCCAGAGTGAAGCAAAAAGGAGGCAGAAGCAGGATGCTTCCTGGTCAGCGCTCTCTGATGCACACACAATAAATAAGGGTTAAAAAAATTGTTTTATCATAAGTGGTCATAAAAGGATAGGGCTCTTGGGGCTGGAGAGGTGGCTCAGTGGTTAAGCCCCTGCCTTGCAGGTGGAAGGTCCTGAGTTTGGATCCTAGACCCCACGTATAGACGCCAGGAGGAAGTGGGGGCGGCCTGCGTTTCTGGTCCTGGTAGGGCGGAGCCTGTGAATCCCGGGGCCGAATAAACAAGGAGGAGGTGGAGGCGTCCATGGTAGTTCCCGAATTCGTCCGTGGTTCTACACATACACATACATACATACACACACATGCACACACATACATACACACACACAACTGAATAAATAATAAATAAAAAATTAAAAAAAAAAGGATAGGGCTCTTTATTTTACGACTGTTATTAAAAAAATAGCACAGATAGAAAACACAGTCACTATGCACTGGCCCAGCTGATTCACTCATGGACTCTTACCACTGACCTCTCGAGTCAGTCCTGTGGATGTTCCCCCTCTTTTCTTTCTTTATCCCCTTTTGAGACAGGGCTCTCTAAAGAGCCTCGGCTAGCCTGAGATTCATGATCCTCCTGTCTCTCAGTACCCAGATTATATGGTGCTCTACCATCATGCTCAGCTTTGTTTTCTTTAATTTTAATTTATTTATGTGTGTGTGTCTGTGTATCAGAGGGCACTCTGTGTCCCTGGGGAAGACCAAGGGTGACTTCAGGAATCACCCTGGATTACGCTCCCTCCTCTCTGCGTTTACTCTGGAGTTTTCTAGGCTCCGCCTTCCAGGGCCTGAACTACAGGCCACAGCATTTCTGCCTGGTGTTTTTACATGGGAGCGGAACTCAGGACCTTCTGCGTTTGAAGCAGCTTTACCAGTTGCCTCTAGCAGATGAAGCGTCTGCATCAACTGTTGCTTGGAAGCACAGAATTCCTACACGTCACCTGAGTGACTGAACTATGGGTCGGTGACTCTTCAGTGTCAGTGTGGAGATCGCATCCCCGATACCTAGAGCACTGCCAGCAGTTGGGGGTGGCAGCAGGATCAGTGCCCAGCAGTGCTCAGAACAGTGCTGGGCACAGTGCTCTACTGCCAAAGTGCCCTTGGTATTTCTACAGAGACACGATGGCGCTCAAAGAAGCCGC
Source organism: Typhlomys cinereus (assembly GCA_023101885.1). Lineage (NCBI taxonomy): Eukaryota > Metazoa > Chordata > Mammalia > Rodentia > Platacanthomyidae > Typhlomys > Typhlomys cinereus. The sequence continues at coordinate 347,852 of JALPQD010000716.1, forward strand.
CAACTCAAAACGCTATACTGCAACCATGCCACCAGTAAAGCCGTGCTTTGATTGTTTGCTTGTACTTTATGGATATGTGCACGCAGGTGTGAGTGTGTGTACACGTGTGTGGAAGCTAGAGTGCTTCTCAGGGACATCACGCACCTCCTTTGAGACAGGGTCTCTCTCTGGCCAGATTCTCACCAATCAGCTAACTGCCTGGCCAGCTCGCACCAGAACCCCGCTGTTCTCGCCTCTCCAGCACCAGGACTACAAGCGTGTGGACCACACCTGGAATTTCGTGAGGGTTCTGGGGGTCAAGCTCAAAGGTCCTCGAGTCTGCAAGGCCTGCACTACACTAACTGTGACTTCGCCCAGCCTCACAAAATGGAATTTTTTTTTATTCAATTGTGTGTGTGTGCCTGTATGCGTGCATGCGCGTGTGTGTATATATGTATGTGTGTGTGTGTATGTGTGTGTGTAAACCATGGACGAATTCGGGAACCACCGTGGACGCCTCCACCTCCTCCTTGTTTACTCTGTCCTGGGATTCACAGACTCCGCCCTATCGGGACCGGAAATGCAGGCCGCCCCTGCTTCCACCCGGCATCTATACATGGGGTCTAGGATCCGAACTCAGGACCTTTCACCTGCAAGGCAGAGGCTTAACCCCTGAGCCACCTCTCCAGCCCCCACGAAATGGAATTTTTAAAGTTAGCAATGGTCTTCCTCCTCTGAATGAACCTTGGACTAATCGATGAGTGCAGTAACATGCCTACTTGTACAAATAAACTAATACTGACCCATGCTTATTAAGCAAAAAGAGAAGTATAATACTTTCACCCTCCTATTTCTCAATTTCTCTTATGAAATAAGATTCAAATTTGGTTTATATTTCAAATTATTTGACATTAGAGCATTATAAAAATGTTCGCATTAACTAATCTGGAATTACTCAAGACAGACAAATAAGTCTAGACAAATTAACTTAAATCCTATAAAATCAAACAAACCAACCTTTCTTTGGCCCACGTGACTGATTAATTTCAGACTAAACTGAAATCCAGTACATATTATTCACCAGCTTGCCTTAGAATACAGTTAAGCACATTGATGCTGTCCATTTCAGTCATTCTTCAAGGGTTGAAAACCACTTAAGCATCATGTAAGTCTTCAAAATAACTAAAAAGTGTATTTATCACACTAGTGAGATTATAATTGTTAACTAATTGGAAATGCAAACTTTTTTTTACAAAATTTTTACAAAATTCATTCCATCATGAATGTAAAAGACAATTAGTAAGTATTATCATAAGAGCAGGCATATCTACATAGTAGCATTCTTTTAACAACTCAAGATTTTGAATTTATTTCACAAGATGATAGCAAGATTATATTTCTACCTTCCTGGTAGATAAGGAAAATAGATTGTACAATAATTAACATGCTTTCCTTTAATTCCATTGTATTTTCTGACCTGGGAGAATAAAAAATCTCTAGACTTAATAACCCTCCCCCCACCTCGGCTTATTCTCTGTGTTTGCTAAAATGATTGCACCCAAGGCAGCTTCCTAACTAGTTTTCCATCTTCAAGGCCAAATGCATGTCCTCTCCCCTCTGCAGGGACGAGGGAGTCTAACTTTCGAGCAGAGTTTTCCAATGTGCGGCTGTGCATTGCGGTATCATATCCCAGCTGCTCCTGAGCTGCAGCTCTGGACACTGCGATGCCTCCAGTTCCTGCAGTCGCTCGCCGTGACTGCTGAGCGCGCACTGCAAACAAACTCAAATGATTTTATGCACTACTCATTTAGCTTTCTAACATCCCAGGCAATAATTCCCTTCATGTTAAAAAAAACCTTTACTTTTACATCTAATTTATTGTTATGTTTTCATTACCAAGTAATGCAAAAACCAATAATCCAAACACAGACTTAACAACACACAATAAATCAACCTCAATAGCTTTCAATTGACTGTCAAGGAAATCCAAAAGAATGTTTCCCTTACTTTGTTTTGGCTATAATCAATCACCTAATTCACTGGCTGAATTAGGTAATTCTAAGTCATCTTGGGGGAGATTTAAAAGACTTTAAAAGATAAATAACTAGATAATGTGAACTGTGATGAAAGTAAACTCATTATTTTTCAAATTATGTGCTATCTTAAGCAAGATGACTTCTCTCTCTTCTGCATTTGACTCTGTGTGTGTGTGTGTGTGTATGTGTGTGTGTGTGTGTGTGTGTGTGTGTGTATGTGTGCATACATGTACATATGTGCACACGTATGTGGACAAAGGTGACGTCAGTTGTCTTTTTCAATCAAGCTCCACTTCACTATTACGGTGGGGTCTGCTGATGGCGCCCAGAGCTCCCTGACCAGCTGATGGGGTCCCTGCTCGGCCTCCAGAATCCTGGGATTCCCACGGGTCACCGCATCTGCTGACTTTTAACATGAGTTTTGGGGATCGAACACGGGTCCTCATTCTTGTGGAGCGAGTATCCATGCACTGACCGTCTCCCCGCTCCAAGACTTCTTTTTATGATTATAGTTCTCAAATCATCACTTTGCTTCAAAATAGCACATAATTTGAAAAATGAGTTTACTTTCATCACAGTTCACATGATCTAGTTATTTATCTTTTAAAGTCTTTAAATCTCCCCCAAGGTGACTGTTCCGGAAAAGTGGGATATTAAGTGTGTTTCAAGTACAGTGAGATCCCTGGAGTGGCTCTTCTTCCGCCTGCCCGCGGTGCCCGCGCGGCTGCCGGTACTTACGGGGCCCTTGTCCTGCAGGCACATCATCAGAGTGCACACGTCCCCCGTTGCCTGGTGGTTCACCAACATGACGGCTTCGTCTTTTGCAATTGCTTTAATATCTTCCCCCCATTCCATCACTGTAGGAAGAACATTTCAGAGTGTCATTTTTAAGGATTTTTAAGTGACTCCTGGCTAAACTTTAAAAGTTTGAAACTGGATTTATTTCCTAAAAAGTCAATGTTGACAATACTTAGAGTCCCACAAATCTATTAAAATATAAAATGAGTTTTGACATGGAAGTTCTGTTTCATAGAATTTATGCTATAGAATCCAAATACAAGTAATCAAAATAGCAAAATAAAGGTATAAAGGATGTCTATTACATATTACATGTTCATCAACAGGAAAATGACAAGGAAACAATGATATAATGGAAGAAAAAAAATGAAAAATGTCTTTACATATGAATCCCCTCAAAACTATACTACCAACTGTGATGCTAATACAATGTTACATGCGAGTTCTTTTTCTTTTTTTTTTTTTATTTCCACTCATACAAACTTAACAGGCACACCAGTCCCCTCCCTCCCTCCACCCTCCCACCGCCCTGTGCCCCCTCCCCTCCCCCATCTCTCCCCATCCCCCAATGCCTTCCCCTCTCATCCCCGGAGCATCCTTTAATGTGCATGCCAAACTCTCCTCTGGGCCTTCCTCTCCGATGAGGTGCAAGGACCCAGTGGCATTTCCCAGAACCCTTTCCTGTGTTCCCCTTAAGCATAGGAACACTACTGTGGCTGTCAATCCCTTGCCTCCAAGGATCCTAGTGCCTTTAGCAAATGCTAGACTTTGTGGGGTTAATAGTGTGTTGGACATTGCGCAGGGCATGCAAAGTCCTATTATGATTGCTTCGGCCCTAACTTGTATGGAGTATCTTGCATATCATTGCTCCTCCCATCCTTGTGTTCTTACAATCTTACTGCCCCCTCTTCCGCAAATTTCCCTGAGCTTCAGGATGGGGAGAGATTAGGCTGGCCTAGTTCCTTCCAGAACTTCAGAGACTCTATACATACGAGTCCTTGTCTAAGGTCCTTAGCTTCTGCCCACCTCCCCAAGGAGGGGATTAGACTTTCTCTTCCTTGCGGATGGTTCTGGAACATGTCACCTTCCCGCCTTCCCTGCCAGCCTTGCTGACACATGGTGAGGACCCCCTTCGGAAGGGGCAGTGGCGCATATCTGCCTATCTGGAGAAGTGCTGCACAGACAGGCCTTGCTAGGCTGAGCACCCATCAACAGTATCTGTAGAATCCCACGGGACGCAGGAGCGTCTTTGGCTCCTCGCTCCGATTCTGTCCCCACGAGCCTCCTCTTCGTCCTCGTATACTACACTAGCATGTGCTTCCTGCATGCCGTGTAAATCAGTTGGTCATAGAACGCAGTGTGTGCAAACCCTGACTTAGAACCGCCACTCAGAAACCTAAGTAAAACAGCATGGTGTCTGTGACTGGCATCCAAAGTTGTGGGGTGAGCAATCTTAGGGGGTGACTCCTCCACCTGTGGGATCTGATGCCCTCTCCAAGTACAGGTGAAGGACCTAGAGGACACCCCCCTTGTCCTCAGTGAGAATCAGCGCACAGGAGAAGCCATACGCCGGGCTCTACAGTGATCTATTGTGAGGACGCGAGGTGCGGCCTGCAGCCCCCTGCTCGCCAGAGAAGGGCTCATCGCGGCTGCGCCTCTGCCCTGAGCGTGACTTCTGCTTTTCTTTTACATCCTTGAGCAGCGAAAGACGGAATAAAATTCGTGTGCTATTTAATGCATTGGAAAACTGTGAGAAAATGAAACCCAAACTATGAATACTAATAATCATTAGGGATTCAGAGCCAGCTTGGGCTACATGAGAACCTGTCTGGCAATATAAAAAACAACAGAAAGATTTTTAATAGTTAAGATTGATATTACATGTATTTTACCATAATCAAAAATGTTAAAAAGGAAACCAGCTAGATAAATCATGAAACATCTACATAACGGGCTACTAGAATAAGGAAACAAAATGCAGCCATACGTGCAGAAGTGACAAAAACCAACTGTGTTTGGATGTGTGCTGGATCTATGTTTTTTGAAGAGGAAGGGAAGGGTATGGAGCGATGGCTCAGTGATAAAGCTCTTGCTATACAAACATAAGGGCCTGAGTTCAGATTCCCAGAACCCATGAAACCTGGGCGCAGAGGCACCTGCGACCCAATGCTGGAGAGACAGACACAGGTAAATCCGGGGGCTTGCTGGCCACTGGGTTTTAGGGTCAGTGAGAGACCTGTTCTCAAGAAAGAAAGAAAAAAATAATAGAAGAAGATACCTGAAGCTATTCTCTTGTCTCCATACATGCATGTTTGGACAGAAAAACACACCTGTACAATGAATGGTCTTCCATAAATTAGCAAACAAATGCATAAAAACATAATAATAAGAGATAATGTGCTGTAGGCAAGCAAACTATAGAACACTATGCTGTATGCTACCACTTATGTTTTGAAGAAGATTCTTCTCCACCTGTTCTAGGTCACTAATGTAATGTAGCTAATACTTTATCCAAGGAGCAGGATTATCCATATGTTAAAGTACAGAAGCTATAAACATTCAACAATTCTTAAACTGCACTTAATCAGAAGCACAAAAGTATTCTGCATATTGTTCTGTGAAATGAATTTCAAAAAAGAAGCGAAAACGATGTTCATCCTATGTACAAAGAGAATGTGGGCGACTGCATAAGAACTGGAAGGAAGGTCTTCTGGGTCAACTTCTGGCTGCGATGTATTTTCAAACCTTTGAGCGACACTGAAGGACATCTGCCCCTCGCCTTCCTCAAAAGCTTTAGACTGCAACTGACTGGCACACTTCCAGCCTGGGCACACAGATGGGCTGCGGTTCAGGCCAGGCAGGACCACATCATGAGGCCCCGTCTCAAAACCAAACAAGACGGTAATGTGGAAGCCATCATTCCCACTCACAAACAGAACCAATGCAGAGAAGAAAGACCGCGTAACCATGGTCATACTTACCTTACTTTCAAAAGAATTATGCCTCCCAGATAATGCTGCACTATTTTTATCACCTTGTGCTTTACATTTTCATTTACACTTATGAATCATTATTAGTATCATTAACACCACTAGAACATTGTAAAATTAATGTTATAATCAATAGACATCAAGATTCTGGATATCGGAATTACTGATAAGTCCCTTTTGGAATCATTATTTTTAAATTTATTTAGTGTGGGGGGGGCTCTGTGGAGAACAAGGGTGACTTTGGGAATGATCCTTTTGGAATCATTATTAACTAGGAGAATCATTTGCTTTCTGTATCATGCAAGGTTAGACATTCTGATCTGAATAATAAAGACACAGCGGCTGTGATGCTACATGAATGAATCTTACACAGCTCAGGCTACGAGCAGCGGCTCTTACAGCAGGTACCCAGCGTCGGGCGCCACATAGCAAGTGAAGCACAAGAATAAAGATTTTTATCCAGAAAAGGACGCCAGGTTGAAAGGGTGGGAACTGGAAAAGAAGGATCTGTCAGTGGTGCTATATAACTCTAATCCTAGCTCTCTGCAAGTTTATGGCAGGATTCAAGACTAGCGGGGACGACAGCGGGCCTCACAGAGAGAAGAGAGAGGCACGAGGAGCTAGGGAAGGCAGTCATGCTGGAGCTCCGCAATGTTCTGTCAGAAAAAGAAGTGCAAGTGCTTGGTAAGGGCCTCTAAGTAAATATGATGAATACTTGTAACCAGGGTTCACTGTAACTGAAGCAGAGATCATTTTTATTGTTTTTAAAACAAGTTTTTCCAAGCATATTGAAAAAACATGATAAATATCATTCCTGACATTTAAAAGTAAGATGTTAAAACCTTGGGTTGGGGATATGACTTGGAGGTTAAAGCCTCTGCCTCACAAGCAAAAAGAGCTGAGTTCAAATTCCCAGAATCAACATAAAAAGGTCAGGCAGCTATGACTGTGATCTGCAATTCTAGCTCTGCAAGGAAGATCCTGGGAAACCCCAGAGCAAAGCAATAAGGAAGTAGAGCAATTCCCTTGAGCCTCCACAGATACACACACCCAAGTTACACATGCCATGATATAATATACATACATGATGTCAAAATTCGAGAGAGAAAGCTTAAATTGTAACTTCTGGACACGTTATTCAACTAAAGTAATAGGAAAATTAATATATATATTTTTGTAATATGTAAATAACCTAAATAGTTGCCATTCACAGAATGCTTGCTATATACTAGGTATTTGTAATCGCTAGTTATTTTCTTATCACAAAATCTTAAAACAGATACTATTAGCCACAATTTATAAATGAAGACATGAAACAAAAGATTAAGCATTGCTTCCAGTTGTATGGCTAGCAAGAAGGGACACAAAGGTTCAACATCTCTGTTTCACACTGCCACTACTGACATGCTGCATGTCAAATAATCGTGTAGTCAGGAAATGGGATAAACAGTTATAAATCCAGGTGGAAATGGCAACAGCGTGCACTTCTAGCTTTGGAAGGTGGAGTCTGGAAAATCCCAAAATCAAAGCAAAAAAAAAAAAGAAAAAAGAAAAAAAGAGGGGCTGGAGAAGTGGCTCAGGGGTTAAGCCTCTGCCTTGTAGGCGGAAGGTCCTGAGTTCGGATCCTAGAACCCACATATAGACTCCGGGTGGAAGCGGGGGCGGCCTGCGTTTCTGGTCCTGGTAGGGCGGAGCCTGTGAATCCCAGGACAGAGTAAACAAGAAGGAGGTGGAAGCATCCATGGTGGTTCCTGAATTCGTCCATGGTTCTACACACATACACACACACACACATACATATACACGCACACACATGCATACACGCACAATTGAATAAATAATAAATAACAAAAAAATTTAAAAAAAAAGAGGTAGAACAACGCAGTGTGATTTCCAAAGTCAGCCTTGGGCCTCCATAGGCACACAGCATCCACTGACACACACGGAGACACATCACACAGCACGCCCATGCTTTTATAAGGAGGGAAAAACCCGCTACGAAGCTGCTGAAGTGTTCAGGATCGTGTCTAGGGAAAGGGCGGTGAGTCAAGTCCACAGTCCTCTACAAACAAAGTCTGTGGCAAGGACTACAAAGGTCAAGAGGGAAACAGCTCCAGTCAAACAGTTTTTCTGAATGGCCATTGAGTAGTAGCAACGACAAACATCTAAGAAAAAGCAACACCGCCTTTGGGTTCATTTTTATTTGCTACGTATATAGCGTATATGCATGTGTATGTATTTACAAGTGTGTGGATGCGAATGGGGGTGCACATGCACACGTGCACACATGCGCACATGCATGTGGAGGTCCAAGTGTGTGGATGCGAATGGGGGTGCACATGCACACGTGCACACATGCGCACATGCATGTGGAGGTCCAAGTGTGTGGATGTGAATGGGGGTGCACATGCACACGTGCGCACATGCACATGGAGGTCCGAGGCTAATGCCAGGAATCACCCTCCATCACTCTTGTGTCTTATTTCTCAGAGCAAGGGCTCCCGATCAAACCCAGAGCTCACCCACATAGCATTTACGTGGCTTGTAGGGGTCCAAAGTCCTTGTGTGGTTAAGTGCTTTAATAGCTAAACATCCCCCAAACCCCAGGAATCCTAAATTTAATATTTAATGCAAAAATGCATTTCCCGGTGTTCGCTGCCTTAGCAATGACTTGCTCACCCGATCATCTCAAGATAGAGCTCCACCTCTGATTCTCGCCTGTCTTTAGTCTTCCACAATCAATCCATCTCTACATCCTGCAAATATTATCCTCCAAAGCACATGCCGAATCCTCTGTGGGTGAACCTGGGTTTCTACTGAGTCAAAGCAGTGAGCCTCTGGGTCAGTAACTGACTCTGTCACGGAAGGAAACAAGGCGGGGACGACAGAGGGCGGTGCCCAGTGTCTTCCTCGAGTACACACATGCACAGGTACTAGACCTACACACGCATATTCACACGCACACGTACACATGTACGAATGAAAGACGGAAAGAAAGGAGCACACTACTCTTTTCTGAAAAGCTATACATTCTGAATATTGAATGTTATGACTAGTAAACAGAACAATAACAAAAATATGCAGACTACTACCCAGATCCCACAAACCAGGAATAAGAAAACAATGAAAATTTCTCTTCCAGTCATTTTTCTGTGTACACATAAAGATAATTTAGGGCTGGAGAGTTGGCTCAGGAGTTAAGCTTGTGCCTCGCAAGCAGAAGGACCCGAATTCGGATCCCAGATCCCATGCAGAAATACTATTCGGCAATTGTTGCAGTTCGTCTGCATGGTTGCTGACAAATGACCATCAAACAGCTTAAGGGAACAAGGGGTTTATTTTCTCTTCCGATTACTGGTTACGGTTCTCAGTCCAGCTTGATGGGAGAGCACACACCAACACTAGGGCCGAGGGAACTGGCCACACCATCACCACATAACGGCTGAGAGAGGTACGATTCTTACTTGCCAGACCAGCATGTCTGGCCAAGTGAACAGAAGGATGCCAACTTCTTCAACCAATTCTCTGTATTTTATTCACCTGTTCAGGGCCTAGTCCCACCCTCCACAGACTGGGCCTTCCCCATCACCCAGACAATCTCCTGCACGTTCGGTCTGGGCTTAACTCAACCACTAATTCTCTACAAATATTCCCAGAGCTCAAACCCTCAATTTTTAAGTTGATACCTGTGTCTAACTATGACAGCAGTGGTGGTGGCTTTCATTTCTGACCCTGGAAGGAAGACTCTGGGAAACCCCAGAGCAAAACAAAAAGGAGGTAGAGCAATCCAGGGTGACTCCTGAAATCACCGTAGGGCTTCCAGCAGGCTCACGCTGCCTTCTGATACACACAGACATACCAACACAAGACACACACACACACACACACACACACACACACAAAAAGCAAAAAAAAAAAAAAAAAAAAAAAGAGGATATTTTTAAACTCAAAAGGGAGAATTCTCAGCATATTATTTTATAACCTCGAACTTTTTGTTAAAATAAAGAGAGAGAAAAAAAAGGTACCATTTGGGCTTCTGGGGATTGAACTCAGGTGGCCAAGTTTGCTAGCATGCAACTTACCCACTGAGCTTTTTAAGATTGACTATCATTAAATAATCCTGCATAACATGATTTTAATGGCTATATTATAATTCATTACTAAATCTTATAGATCAGCTAATTCTCTAATGCTGTGAACTGGCTGTTGGTTATAAAACAGTGCTGGACAAAAATAAATGTACAAAGGGCTACTTCAATAAATTCTGAGACTTTCTTAAAACATGGTTAAAAGGGTTTTTCTTGTAAATGTTTAGTCACCAGAAGTTAAGAAATAAATCAAAGCCACACAAGTTTATTTTGGGAGCTGATGGTGGCTGACGGTAGGTGCTTGTCTAATGTGCACGAAGCCCCTGCTGATCCCCAGCATTGAGCAACTGGGGTGCGGAGGTACAGGCCTGTGACCTCAGCACTAGAGAGGCCACAACCGGAAGATGAGACCCTCGAGATCGTTCTTGGGCACACAGCAAATTCAAGGCACCCCCGAGGGTTTTTTTAAAGTTTATTTTGAGAGGTGACAGAACCATTCAGCTGTGGTGTTGGTTACATAACTACATCTGTCTGTCAAAATTCACATGTACACTAAAAATAATGGATTTCATTTTAATAAGTTACACTTTAAATTTTATCTAGAATGTACAAGGAAAAATGTAAAAATATTAAGATTTTAAAAAATATTTTTCTATGAACCGCCTCACAAACTCGCAGGCCATCCTTGTGCTAATCTCTGTGTTGGTCCTATTTTAGTTATGTGCTGCCAAGTGAGCACTAAAAACACAAAGATTTTTAAATATGTTTCTAGGCTACTTAGTGAATAAATTTATAAAGCAACTCTTAATTTTGATGTAAATAAATTATAGGTTGACAGAATACCAAAGAAACATCGAACTTCAGATACAATAAGAGAGTATCTCACGTGCATAAGAGAGAAATGTAGGAAGATACCCCAAGACCTCCAAATTCCTCCACGAAGGTGTGCAAGGAACTCACCCCACATTCACACACACTACAGCTAATAGAATATTTGATAGTATTTGCAGTGTTTTTCCTGATATCAAAAGCAAGGCAAGGATGACCACTATCATCACTTGCATTTGACCCGGTAGTAGACGTCATAACCAGTTTAGTGATGCGAATCAAAAGCCAACAAGAGAGGCCAGCTGCAAAGGAGGAGGGGACATTCTCACTGATGACATACTTAGCTGAGTCACTGTCTTACATGAGCTATAAAAGCTCCTCTTTCTAGCAAATTAGTTTAGCAAAGCTGCAGGACACAGTTCAGCACACAGACAGTAATCTGATTCTTACATTAGGAATGAATAGAAAACTGGAAAGAATTTTAAATATCATGTACTAAAGCATCTCCCCAAATGGAATACTTAATGGTAAATCTAAAACACATATAGGATCTGCATGCTGAAAACTATTAAACGCTGATGAGAGAATTCAAAACTCATCTATACACACAACCTAATTCTTATCAAGACCCTGTAAGTCAGCGTGTGGAGGTGCATGCCTATAACGCCAGCACCACAGTAAGTGGACAATCAGGAGCTCACAGTCGACGTAGTTGTATGTGAAGGCAAAGCCAATCGGACTACGGGAGACCCTGCCTCAAAACAAACAAACAAAGCCATTCGATACAGGAGGCCGAGGCAGGAGGATGGCTGCAATTTTAAGGCTGGCTTGCATTACCTTGTAAATTCTAGGTTGGCCTGGAGTGAAATCCTGTCTCAAACAAAACAAAACCAACACAACACAACACAAAATGGATCGATATCATCAGTCATAAGAAAAATGAAAATGAAGACCATGGCAAGTTACCCTTTACATTTTTTCCAGTGATGAAAACATTGGGCTGGAGAGGTGACTTGGGTTTAAGCCTCTGCCTCCAAGCAGGAGGACCTGAGTTCGGATCCCAGATCCTACGTAAGAACCATGCAGAAATGGCAGCGGCCTGCACTTCTGACCTGACAGGCAGAGCCTGGGAAACCTCACGGCAAAGCAAAGGAGGGAGTGGGCCCTGAAGTCACCCTTGGGCCTCCACAGGCACACACAGTGCCCTTCATAAACAGAGACACACACCCCCACCCCAAAATAAAAGCTTCTCATAATACCATGCGTAGCAGGAATCAAACAAGGAGCTGGTGGTGGAGGAGGGGCTGGGAATGCAGACCCCACGCAGGGGAGAGGGTGGAGGAGGGCTGGGAACGCAGACCCCATGCAGGGGAGAGGGTGGAGGAGGGCTGGGAACGCAGACCCCACGCAGGGGAGAGGGTGGAGGAGGGCTGGGAACGCAGACCCCACGCAGGGGAGAGGGTGGAGGAGGGCTGGGAACGCAGACCCCATGCAGGGGAGAGGGTGGAGGAGGGCTGGGAACGCAGACCCCACACAGGGGAGAGGGTGGAGGAGGGCTGGGAACGCAGACCCCACGCAGGGCGAGGGCGGCTGCCTGGGAGGGACAGACGCACCTCTGGATGGGGCTCTATGGCAGTGGTCAGGAAACTTCCCATGAAAGAGACTGAACATTCTTTTCCTCGATCAAAGGATTAATGGTGACAGGAATAAGCCAATTACAATACTTTTTTGTTTCTTAAATGTTTATTTTCTTGGGGCTGGAGAGGTGGCTCAGGGGTTAAGCCTCTGCCTAGCAGGCGGACGGACCTGAGTTCGGATCCTAGACCCCACATATAGACGCTGGGCGGAAGCGGGGGGCGGCCTGCGTTTCTGGTCGTGGTAGGGCGGAGCCTGTGAATCCCGGGGGCAGAGTAAACAAGGAGGTGGAGGCGTCCATGGTGGTTCCCGAATTCATCTGTGGTTCTACATACACACATACATACATATACACACACGCACAATTGAATAAATAGTAAATAATTTTTAAAAGTGTTTATTTTCTTATATTCACTGTCTAACCACCTCCCCCCCTAAGTATTCTGGCTTAAATTTACTTTGTTAAATGATTGAGGTAACTATGACTGGACACACTGCTTCTTCCTATAATATTCAGTAACAGTACAAAGTAATGCAAATTTTTCAGCTTGTTCAAAGATTTTTCTTAATCTCTTTTTTTAAATAGTCAATGGCCTTTTAAAAAATTTTTTTTTATTTATTATTTATCCAATTGTGTGTGTATGCATGTGTGCGCACTTGTGTATGTTTGTGTGTGTAGAACCACCATGGACGCCTCCACCTCCTCCTGTTTACTCTGCCTGGGGATTCACAGGCTCCGCCCTACCAAGACCAGAAATGCAGGCCGCCCCCGCTTCCACGCCCGGCGTCTATATGTGGGATCTAGGATCCGAACTCAGGACCTTACGCTTGCAAGGCGGAGGCTTAACCCTGAGCCACCTCTCCAGCCCCGGTTTTTCTTAATCTCTTAAGTAGCTCCTTTTCATTCATCTGTATTTGACCAGCAGAACACTTATACCAAATCTAAGAATTAGAATTTAAATCACAGTTATCTTTAATTTTATTCCATTGGAGCAACTTTCAGTAACAGAATTTAGGATCCGTCTTAAAGTCCTGAAATGGCGGGACAAAGGACACCATGAACTCGCCCTAAAGGTAAATAACAGCCCAGGATACACCGTGCGGGCGGCTCTCGGCTTTGCCACCAGACTATGACCAACAATGAGGTTTTGATTGTAAATAAATTTAGCACTAGAAAGGAATTTAGAAGTATTTTCACCCATTTCACAGGTAAATCGATTAATACAAGGAACAGAATTCCACGGCCGTTCCCTGCCCGACTAAACAGCTGCAAAGAAAGCACAAGGCTCACAGCGTAACTGATGACACGTTGGGGCTCACTGTCCCCAAGAACACGCCGGCGTTCCGCAGGGCGATCTTCACAGAGAACGACGTCCAGCCACCGTGGGCGACACAAAAGTATACTGACATCCTAGGTAAAGTCACTAGTCCGTAAAGCGTGGGGCTGCCCGTGGGGCAATGGGCGCGGCTGGAGAAGCCGCTCCCGGAGCGGGATGTGTTTCCTGCACAAAACGTCAACTCAACTCCAGTGCGGGGTCGCTGATCGCGGCTGGAATGAATCGAACTGCAGGACCAGATGGGCGTTGGCAGCACCCGAGGCAGCGAAGACCCGAGAACACGTCTTGGTGAAGACTTTGTGAAGGGTGTCGGCCCTGTGCAAATGTGGCTGACGGAATTACTTTCAAAAACCAGATAGTACATTCAGGCCGAGGACCACAAGCTCCTCTCGCGGGCTGATGAAGGAGGAGGGTGGCTCCCTCTGGGCAGCTCAGGTCAGCTCCCAGCCTCCTGGTGTTTGACATCTGCTAACATGGGTAGATTACGAGCTGCTTAGTGAGGCTTCCAATGAGGAGCGACGCATAGGACGAGGCTACATTACTACGTGAGCACAGGCAGTTAGTTTCGTAAGCACCTCTGTAATGTTCCTGGGAACAAAGTCACCTAACAATACAAAACATACATAAACTTTTCAAAGAAATATCTCCATCATTAAGGAACCCATAATTATGAATGAAAGCCTGAGACTTTTATTAAAGTTAAATTGGAGATTCACAACAAAGGCAAGTCCCAAGCAAGCAGGGAGGAACGGAATCCAAACAAAAGGAATGACTCTTGCGAGGAGGACTGCTTTATGCTCCAGAAGAAAGAAGGAAGGTGAAGTTACCTAAAAGCCAAGTCACAAGAGGAGCATCAGAACTCTCCTGCTTTATGAACAACAGGAAAGTCAGAAGGCTGGCCCAAGGAGATGGCACAGCGAAAGGACGGGCACTGGACCCACGGAGCCCACGGGACAGGGACCTGCGGGGCCTGAGTGTAATTCCAGCTTAGAAGACGCAGGCTGCAAATGCTCGGCACAAGCTGGCCACCCAGAGCAGCCAGAGTGTCCGTCTCACAGACCCTGTCTTCAAAGAATAAAGTGGAAAAGCAATGAAAGATGACTTCTGAAATCGACCTCAGGCCCCACATGCATGCCGTTCCCATGTGCCCACACACATACACACGGAAATGAAAAAGGGGGAGAAATTAAGCCAGCAGATAAAAGAAACAATGTGAAGGAAGAACTTAAGCTGACGGGGTACCGGAGAACAATGCCTGAGTTAGACAAGTGAGAGAGAACTGCTAACATCAAGGAGCAGAGAAACGCCAAGTAAAACGACTGCACAACGTCATCCTACTCCAGGAAGATGGCTAAGATCAAGGACACACGCCACGAAGAACGCTGGTGAGAGTGGGAAGAAAAGGGACCCTTACTCATTGCCAGTGTGGGGGGGAACTGGCACCACCACTGGAAATCAGTCTAGACGTTTCTCCGAAGGCTGAAAAAATGAGATGACCATATAACCCAGCTATACTACTTGTGGGAATATTCCGAAGGACTCTACATCTTATCACAAAGATACATGTACATCCATGTTTGTTATAGGTCGATTGGCAATAGCAACAAAATAGAATCTGTCAACATGGCCATCAACAGAGGAATGGGTAATAAAATGTAGTACACAGACATAATGGAATACTATTAAGCCATCATAAAGGATGAGCAAATTATGGAATTTGCTGGTAAATGCATAGAACTGGAAAATATAGTATTAAGCACGGTATCTCAGACACAGACAAATACCTCATGCTCTCTCTTATTTGTGGATGCCAGCATTAAACTCCTGACTGAAGTACTTGGTTTGGAATTCCTGTAACAGTCAGGAAACTTGAAAGGGGTCAGTGAGTTAGAGGTGAATGGGGGAGGGAGGGAGTAAAGACTTTGGAGGATATAGGATCCCATAGGTGACGGGGAGGGAGGAATAATGGAGAAAATATAGGCGAAAGATGAGGGGATTGGTACAGGAGGGGCTGAAGGAGTAAGAGAAAAAATAAGAACATGGGCTACAACCAGATAAAAGCTTCTTATATTATCAACGTGTCAAGATTATTTCAGTTTTTTTTATTTATTCAATTGTGCATGTGTGTGTGTGTGTGTGTGTGTGTGTGTGTGTGTGTGTGTGTAGAACCACAGGCAAATTCGGAAACCACCATGGACGCCTCCACCTCCTTGTTTACTCTGCCCTGGAATTCACAGGCTCCGCCCTACCAGGACCAGAAGCGCAGGCCGCCCCTGCTTCCGCCTGTCATCTATACATGGGATCTGAGATCTGAACTCAGGACCTTCTGCCTGCAAGGGAGAAGCTTAACCCCTGAGCCACCTCTCCAGCCCCTATTTCAGTTTTTTAAGAGTAAGAATGGTCAACCCCTGATGTCGCGTTACTCAAACTCGAGCAACAAGGAGAGAAAAGGGAGATTTATTTGGATTACGGCTTTGCGGGGGGAGACACAGTCCATTACGTGGGAAAGGCATGGTGGGGACAGAAGCTGGAGGCAGTTCAATCACTGCAGACGTCACGGGTGATGGAGAAAGCTGCGGGCTGCAAGGGGTCTCCAAGTCCCCCCACCACATGTCTTCCTCCAGCAAGACTTCACCTCCTGGAGTTGCCACACCTTCCCAAACATCAGAGTCAATCGCACGAACCTATGGCAGACAAATCACATTCAAAGCACGACACTTAGGAGCAGAGAGGGAAGACGGTAAAACGAGCCTGCCCTGGGATGTCAGTTAGAACCGAGAGGCAACTAAACAACACCAGGAGTACCCGGTACATGATACTTTCTGCTAAGCTGCCGGTCAGAGAGGTCCAAAGCCCCTGACCCCCAACAGAACAGGCTCTGGCCATTGTTCCTGGTTGTCCTCCAGAAACTGACACTACGACTCTATTACTGAAGGTGCAACACATGTGGCGCACAGGACACAGACAAAAAAAACCCACCAGGTGGACATGCTCTGCAACTTTTCCTTGCTGGATGTTAACATGGCGCCAGAAAGAACGATGGAGGATACTGGGGAAGAAAAACGAAGCCGCATCCATCTGTGCGAGCTGCAAGCAGCAACAATCACCATGGCAACAAGCAGCCATCGGTGTAATAGTGGCATAAGCGTCAAGGAGGCACCAACTGCTTTCTGGTTGGACTCAAGACCTGCTTGTCCGAAGTGACCACACCCTGCTGCTGTAAACTAAGCAAGAACCTCTGGGGGAGGACAGGCTACAAGAGGCTTAGTTAGAAAGATGCCACATCAAATGCCTTGTAAACACCTGGTGTTATACCCACAGATTGAGAGTAAAAATACTCAACGTCAAAGCCTCCTTCTACCACAAAAAAAATGTTTACTACGGAAAAGCACGACTGGTCAAAATACAGAAAATAAGTAACTGCAGACTGTCCAACTCTAACGACGACCTTCAAGCATCTCCAGAGTCAGGGACTACCTCAGAAGAGGCAGCCACAGGAGGAAGGGTCCGAGGAGCAGTCGGGGTGCGGCCAGACGTCATCTCCTGGACACCACTGGGCTGCGGCAACCATGACATCATGGTGGCCATACATGTCCACGAGAGCTGCAGGGACCTGACCCAGCGCACCTCACCATGAAAGGAGAAAGATCCCTGGGAGACTGAGGCCTAGAGCTGACAGGACGACAGGAATGCTCTCAGCGGGACACCGCAGACTGAGATTCGCACTCAGCACCTGTCGTCCAAGGCCCCCAAGGGGAAAGCCACACAAGTGGAAAGCCTTGGAAATGGGGGGCATCTGGCAGGGCCGATAGAGGGCTAAGAGGAAAGGGGTGAGATTAGGAATTACAGGTGAAAATACTGTAAATTTACTGTATTCTCCAGTCCCTATTAATTTTATTTTAAAACTAAGAATCAGACATGACATTCAGGTAACAGTTTAAATAAACGTCTGACTGAAATCTAGGTCCACTGCTCCCTGAAATCATACTAACCGTTCAACTGAAGGAGAAGTACGCAGTGTGTCTGCACTATGATGGGCTTCCAAGCAAAGAACTTCCTCAAAGACCAGTTCTGCGCTTGTGAGGCCCAGCAACCCCGTGGAGCACGGAGCTTCGCTTACCTGCCTTCCCTGCGGTGCGAAGCTTAGTACGCAGCCTCTTGGGACTGCTGCAGCGGCGCCAAGAAGGCTGAGCACCGGGGCTGAGGCCCCTGCCATTCAGATGACGCACCTACTGCAAGGCGAGGAAAACAAGTCTTGCCTTAGAGGAACTCAAGGAGCAAACTATACATTGAGGGCCCAAGGAAAAAGTCGTTCCAAGACTAATACTAAGGGGTCAGAAAGACAATTCAGCAGGTGGGCCAGCTCCCGAACTTGGTGACCCGAGCTGGACACTCAGAAGCCCACTGGGCCCCACGTGCGCACCATGGCACGCGCGTGCATACCTTCTCTTTCCTCTCCCCTCTCTTTCCTTCTCAAAGAAATACTTTTAGAAGACTAATATTAGGATGCAAGAAATGCAGACAGAAGAGAATAGTTTACAGAATAGGTCACAGCACAGGCACATGTTCTCACCAAGAACCCAGAATTTATGAGGTCTGCACGTGGACCCCCAAAGAACAAAAAAATGGAGTATGTGCAAAGGTCCTGTGCAAAGTCACCCACTTTTGCCTCTGTCCAGGCCACGTTCCTGGAGTTGGTAAACGCTACCTTGCGTGGTTTAAAGTGATGAAATCGAGGGTCCTGAGGAAGAACTTACCTGTACTATGCAGGACTTCAAATCCAGTGACATCAGGCCTCTTGGGAAATAAAGAGGAGGGGCTGAGGAGAGACTCAGGGGTGAAACACTTGCCTCCCACGCATGAGAACCTGAGTCTGATGCCCAGAACCCTTGACACGTTGGGGGTGCTGTGTGCAACCCCCACGGAGGGGAGAGAAGACCCTGAGGGCTCGGAGCGCCAGCTAGGCCCACATATACCATACACACATCACACACATACCACACACACACACCACACACATACACACCACACACACACACCACACACATACCACACCCACATATACCACACACATCACACACATACCACACCCACACATATACCACACACACACATACCATACACACATCACATACCACACACACACCACACATATACCACACACACATACCACACACACACACAACACACACACATATATACACGGACTACACATATACCACACACACATATACACCACATACACACACAACACATATACCACACACACCGCACACATACACCACACAGCACACCACATACACAACATACATATACCGTACACACACTGCACACACACACTACACACATATACACATAGACTACACATACATCACATACACCCACCACACACACACATATAGCACACATACACACACCACACTCACAGACACACTCCATAAACCCATATGAAAATAAAAGAAACACAGAAGAGGAGATAGCAATACGACCCTGGGGAAAGAAGTTGATCTTTCCAGAACGTGGAAGAAGCCAGGCATTTCCCAAGACCCTGCGAGTAAACTGGGAGGAGAGGGGCACTGGGCTTGGCTTGACTGACATCTGGATTTGATCCCTAGTTTTGGTGCTTCTGTAGCCCTGTGTTATGGCAGGGCATATGACAGGGAAGTATGAAGAAATTCTCATCAACCTCCAAAGATAAAAGACAAAATTGTCTACAAATAAGAAAACCAGGAATTTACAAAATATGCAGAACAAATATCACTTGGACAAGGTCCGATGCTAGTAAATATTGCAGTGGGAGAAACAGCCAACTTCTGACCTATCATTCAATATTCATTTCATTGTCTCTCAAGTTTCAACCCTAGGAATGCATTAAAAGGCAGTAATTTTCAAACAACTCAACTACTTCTTAGGAATATATGTTTCCAGACTTTATTCCTGATATTCTGAATCAGAATCTGCAAGTGGAAGAATCCAAGTATATACATATCACATATGTATGTATGTATACATTTGTTTAACTAAAATTTCTCAGCTAATTCAAATGCATGGGCACATTCTCAAGTAATTCAGATGCACAGACAAAGCTTCAGACAATTCAGACGTGTGGGTATATTCTCAATCAGATGCAAGACATATTCTCAGGTAATAATTCAGATTCATGGGCATATTCTCAAATAATTCAGATGTATGGGCATATTCTCAGATAATTTAGATATACAGGCATATTTGGGAACTGCTACTGATAAAGCAGGACTGGCAAACTTTTTCTAAAAAGAGTGAGAGGGCAAAAGTTTTAGGGTGATAGTACAAAACTGAGGATATTATATGGGTACTTTTATAACATTTCCTAACACATTTCTACAAGATTTTTATTGAAAAAACTAAAACAGAAAAATACCAATGGAACCCAACTTTTTTTTTATTATTATCTTATTCAATTGTGTGTGTGCGCTTGTGTGGATATATGTGTATGTATGTGTGTGTATAGAACCACCGGCGAATTCAGGAACCACCACCATGAACGCCTCCACCTCCACCTCCTCTTTGTTTACTCTATCCCATGATTCACAGGCTCCGCCCTACCAGGACCAGAAACTCGGGCCACCCCGGCTTCTGCCTGGCGTCTATACGTGGGGTCTAGGATCTGAACTCAGGACCTTGCGCCTGCAAAGCAGAGGCTTAAACCCTGAGCCACCACTCCAGCCCCGGAACCCAACTTTTGTAATACAAATATACTAATGAGAAGAATGGAATTCTTTCTGGACGAAATAATATTCTGCTTCAATAGAATTTAAAGTTAGTGTTTTATACTATCAGATTAACTGCAGATGTTCAACTGCAGAACCTTAGTGGAGGACTTACAAAACAGGAAGTGTGCTGGACTTAGCCCAGGGCTGAAGTTTGCCAATCTTCCTGTAAGGTAGAGGAGCCACAATCCTTGCCCTTAAGCAACTGACAGTTAAAGAGACAGAAACGAGGACAATAAAACAGCGAGCACTGAAGAGAACATTGGATATTAGATGACTGCTACTCCTGTCAAGTATGAACGTTCTCTTAATGACCAAAAATGTGGGGTTTGAGATACGGCTCTGTCCTACAAACACAAGGAGCTGAGGTTCAATTCTTGGCACCCGTGTGAAAGTGGAGTGCATCTGTAACCCGTGCTGGTGGACAGACAGACAGACAGATCCCTAGGGATCACTCGAATCAGCTCAGTTTCTCAATGAACTCCAGGTTCAGTGAGACCTACAGTGAGGTGGAGACCAATGAAGGACGAGTGATGTTGACCTCTGACCTCCACATGCCCACGCACACACTCCCACGCATGTGTACGCAGTCATGAACTACGCACACCACACATACACATCTCTACAGTTGTGCTTTTAGCAGTGAGTGAAAATATGTAATGGTTGAGGACACATGCCACAGCTCGGTGGCAGAGCGCCGACCCTAGAACAACACCTGCAGAGAGGAAGGAAAGGAAAAGAGGCCAGGACAGAACAAGACAGGAAAGAGAAGAAAAAGAAAGAGACTGAGGGAAGAAGGAAGGAGGGGAAAAGGAAGGGGAAGAAAGAAACAGGAAAGAAAGAAAAGGAAAACAAAAGAACCTTAACAAAAGCAATGAGTCTAATATTTTTAAGGAAATTCTACATAATCAAAAACACGCTACAGATATTGGGGAAATATTAGCACATATTTACAAGGCCATTACAGGTGGTAATGCTGTGTGTAGAGTGACCCTCTGCACTGCAGAGACTCCAGAGGAGATGCCCAAGAGGTTCAGAAAGCAGGAGACGGGACCCTGGAAGGCATGGCGGAGTCAGTGAGAAACCGAGAGCGCGTTCAGGGAGGGAAGCTGAGGAGGGGACGCACACGAGCAGGTACTGATGCCGCAGAGCAGGACCCGTCGCCGCGCTGACTGGTCAAGTGCTTCCCATGTGCTGAACACTGACAGGCGTTCTTCGCTTCGATCCTTACCAAGAATACTTTCTAAGCACATAGCTACCCACAGTAGATTGGAATCTAAAATATTACATCTTAAAAAACAAAAAATTAGAATCGGCAAGACAGCTCAAAGGGTACAGCGCCTGCTCACAAACGGGCAACCCCTGGAAACCCCATGGTGTAAGGAAAGAACCACCTTCCAAAGGCCAGCTAAACCGTGTCATGCGTGCATCAATGTTCTCTCTCTCTCTTTAAATGTTTTTAAATAAACATAAATAAATGAAAAGCTAAAAGGAGCCTCCCTGGACTGGAGAGGTGGCTCAAGGGTTAAGACTCTGCCTCACAAGCAGAAGGTCCTGAGTACAGCCGATCCCGGGTCCCAAGCCAGGCAGAAATGGCAGCAGCCTGTACTTCTGGCCCCGGTGGGCGGAGCCTGGGAAATCCCAGAGTGAAGCAAGAAGAGGGTAGAAGCCATCCAGGATGATTCCTGAAGTCACCCTTGGTCCTCCACAGGGACACACAATGCCCTCTGATACACACACACACACACACACACACACACACACACACACACACACACACAGAAGGAAAGGAGGGAGGGAGAGAAAGAGGGAACGAGGGAGGGAGGAAGGGAGGGAGGGAGGGGCCGTCCCTTGACCTGCATCCCTTCTGCAGCTCCACATCTACTTCACACTGGAACTTCTTGTTTCCATCACATCCTTTCCCATTCATCACTCGCTCCAATCCAGTCCAATCTCTTTTCTAATTTTACACCTCAATGAAGCTGCTTCTGCCAAATGCAATAAAAGCCATTAGGTCTCGTCTTACAAATGGAAACTGAGCAGCACTTGCGGCTCCTCCCACGGCCTGCACGGACACGCTGCTGCAGCGGTGACATCTGGGGCGCTGCCCTCCTAGGGCCTGCTGCTCCTCTCCCTCCTAAGTCTGCTCCATCTGCCCCGCCAACATCCAGGTGCCAGCACTTCCTGCGGGCTGGTCCTGGGCCTCTGACCCCCGAGGACCGACAGTCTCCCTGGTGACCGGATCCAGCTTTAAATATCACGGATAACTTCACAATTTCACCTACGGCTTAGTTTTCTTTCTGAGATCCAAAGTGCATGCCCACGTGTGTTGTGCCCACGTGTGTTGTGCCCACCTGTGTTGTGCCCATGTGTCGTGTCCACGTGTGTCATGTCCACATGTGTGATGTCTATGTGTTGCATTCATGTGTGTCATGTCCAAGTGTGCCATGTCCACGTGCGTCACTGTCCCAGCAGATATGTAAGGCAGGGAAATCTTCCCTCTCGCTGTTCCTTCTCTGCACATCTCCCCAGAAATCTTAAAGGCAGCCCCTGATCACCTGGGCCTCTTGCTCCATTTTCACGGCTAAACCCTGGAGGCTGCCCTTCCCCTGCTATAGAGCCCTCTAATTAATGCAACACTTCTAAAGTGGCCCTCCTAAGGGCCCGCAATCTACTCTCCCTCCTGGCTGGACAAGACTCCTACCGAGCTCTCCCCGGCCCCCAGCCCTCCCCGGCCCCCAGCCCTCCCCGGCCCCCAGCCCTCCCCGGCCCCCAGCTCTCCCCGGCCCCCAGCCCTCCCCGGCCCCCAGCTCTCCCAGCCCCACGCCATCTCTTCTCTCTGTTTCTACCAAGCAGGCATCCTACAGCACCCCCTCAATCCTCCTGCTTGCTCCTAAACTTCGCAGTTTCTTATGGACAGCCTCGAGGCCTCCAAACACCTACTTCTCCAGCTTCCGCGATGGCTGCCCCTCCTGCCCACCACCCACCACGCGACACCCCCACCTGTGGCCGCCCAGCCAGCTCCCGCTTAACCTGGGGCTGCGATGTCCCTCGCTCAAGAGCCCACTGCTCCCCACGCCACGCAGCCTCGGTCGCGCGTCCAGGCACCTCGCATCGCTGCCCGTCTCCTGCTTGGCACGCCTGTACCCACGTAGTACGTAAACTCAAAACAGAACGCGTGTCGTGTGAACATCGTGTGATGCAGAGACGGCCGGCCAGTGCCTTAGGCTAGAGCAGGTGAGTCGATCAGAACGCGCCCTACACAATTTAGGATTTATAAATATAGTTTAACTAGTTAATAGTCAAGCTCCATAAGAGACAAATATCACAAAGTCAATTTCCACAGAGGATGAAACTACAGCTCAGAGAAACCAACAAACTAGTTCAAAGTTATAAAAAGCAAGTTGACACGCAGGTTCCAAAGTCACACTAACTCAGGGACGATGCATCTTTTCCCT
This sequence comes from Typhlomys cinereus, assembly GCA_023101885.1. Taxonomy (NCBI): domain Eukaryota; kingdom Metazoa; phylum Chordata; class Mammalia; order Rodentia; family Platacanthomyidae; genus Typhlomys; species Typhlomys cinereus. The sequence goes on from JALPQD010000716.1 coordinate 371,750, forward strand.
CACTACACTGTGCCAACCCCTGATATACTTATTTACAACAGTTATTACTTGCAATAGATATGTTACATCCACTACGTGCTGTTACCATTTATAATCAATATTACTGATATCAAGCATTTGAAGCTTAAGGGGATTATCTAAGCTTTAAAAAGGCTAGTCAGCTCATAAACTAATTCTATTGAAACTAAATCAATTAAAAAATTCTACCCAATCCATACAAAATAGAACACATTCCAAGTGACAGTTTTGTTCCTAATGCACGAAACACGTACCTAATCTCACGGCATTTATCAAGCTAAGTGTTCTGTACAAGAACCTCACCAGTTCTCAACAAATAGAACCGTCGCGTTACCTGAATGTGCATGCTGAGATCTTGTTTCTCAGAGAACTGGTCACAGGTACAATTGAACACAGGAGTTCACACAAGGAATAACTATTCTCAATACCATTCATCAAAGTACAAACAATGTCAAAAATCTTTTTGGCAGAAATTAATCTAAATCATACCCTCTAGCCTGGTATTTTAGTACCAAATAACCTCACTAATTGGTAATGGGCTGTCAATAAACATCTGATTGATTATCACACAAAGGGCTTCTACAGGGCGGGGAGATCCACGGGGTGAAGCGCTTGCCCACAAGTGTCAGACAGAATTCAGCTCCCCAACCCCACACTTGCCCGACACAATGGCATCAACATCTACCATCCCTAGGAAACAGGAGGCAGAGGACGGAGAATTTCCAGACGCTCGTGGACCAACAGGCTTGATCTAAACAAGTGGACAGGAAGCGGCAAAACCTTAAGGCTCTCCTGTCTCCACAAACACTCACACATGCTGTGGTACACATGCACACTGCACGTGTGCAAACACACACAGAAAACACATGTCAAAAATACTTCTACAACTGATGTTCTGCTTTGTGAGAGTAATATTTTTAATAGCAACTAGTAAAACGTAATTAGCAAACATTTTCTCAATATAGGAGTCATATACCCCAATATTTATATTAATTCAAAAAAACTGTTCTAACAATGATCTAAAATTACTTTAAATAAGGATTTATGATATAATGAACTAGTCTCATTATTAATACATAAAAGAAGGGCTGGAAAGATGGCTTAGAGGTTAAGACTCTACCTCACAAGCAAAAGGACCTGAGTTCAGATCCCAGATCCCACGTCCAAACTCCAGAGGCAAATGGTGGTGGCCTGCACTTTCCACCTTGAAAGGAACAGCCTGGGAAATCTCAAAGAGAAGCAACAAAGAGGTGGAGGCAGTCCAGGATGATTGGACCTCCACAGGTACACACTCAGTGATACACACACACACACACACACACACACACACACACACACACTATATAATTTAAAAAATACATAAGAACAATAATTAATTTACTTATTGAGGTAGAAAAGCGAGTACCAGCTTGTATGGTGCATCTGCAGGTCAGAGGGCAACGTCTGGACTGAGCCTCCCAGCCCTTGGCTGATCCTTCATAAAGACACCAAGATCACTCAATGGGGAAAAATAGTCTTTTCAGAAGCTAATGAAAGATAATGACTAGATACCCTCCATATGTAAAAAATGAGGTTTGGACCCCTACCTTACTCAACATAGAATTAACTCAAAATGGATGACAAATCTATGTAAAAGGTAAATTCTTTACAGAAAATATAGGATAAATTTTCATGACCTTAGACTGAGTAATGAGTTTTGAGTCTATAAGCAGAACAAAGCAATGAAAAAAATAAACAGATGTTATCCAGAATTTAGAAAGAAGTCTTGTATATCAGTGAGACAAGCTAAGTTATAAAAACGCTCACACTGTGCAGCTGAAAGCCCAATGACAGGGTGCAGGAAAGCCCCCCCCCCCTTACCCAGGCATGTCGCCTCCTGGCAGAGCCCAAGGGCAGGAGAGAAAAATCACTTCAGCCAACAGGATGCCAGAGACGCTGGGTAGAACCTGACTCGGGTCTTTGTGTGCATTTGTGGAGACCCAAGGGTGACTCGGGAATCACCCTGGATTGTGCTCTCTCTTCCATGCTTTGCTCTGGAGTTTCCCAGGCTCCATCTTCCAGGGCCAGAAGTGTCGGCCACCACCATTTCCACCTGGTGGTTTTATGTGGGATCTGAGATCCAAACTCAGAGCCTTCTGCTTTCAAGGCGGACTTAACCCCTGAGCCGTCTCTCCAGCCCCTGACTCAGGCTTTTATAGTAATCCTCTCAAGGGAACTTCAGAGTCCCACAAGAATATCTTAATTTCTTTTGAAGACTTGCCCACAAATTAAGCGAAGAACCTCCCTCCTCCCAGCCCTGGTAACGGTCCACGCCACCTCTAATACTAATGTCAAGGACCAATCTCCCCACACACAAAACTTGGAGGAACAAACAACATCCAAACCGGGGCACAACTCCAACTAGCCAACTTAAAAATGGGTAAAAGACGTGAAGAAACATTTCTCCAAAGAAAATATACAGATGGCTACTATGTGCATGGAAAAAGCACTAGTCATAAGGGAATACAACTCTAAACCGCAGTGAGATACACTTCACACTCAAAATCAAACAACAAAAGTTGAAAAAAAATAACTACTACAGCAAGGATGTAAAGAAATCGAAGCCCTCCTATATTGCTGATGAAAATGTACAGCAGTGTAGCTGTTATGATAAACTGCTTGATATTTCCTCAAGTTTCAAACATAGAATTAACATATGACCTGGAAAACTGACTCTTACATCCAAGAGAATTGAAAACATATGTTGATACAAAACTTGTACATGAATGTACACAGCAACATTATTTGTAATAACTCACAAGAGAAAAGAGTCCAGACATTATCAACTGGCAAATAGATAAAAAAACCATGACTCATCCACAGAAAGGTGTGAAGCAGAGACAGAGTGCACTGTGGGTGGACCACTGAAATGTTACGTTAAGTGAAAGATCACGTATCATACGGAGGCAGAAGAACCATGAGTGTGAAGGTCTGGGGTACATGGGGATACCCTGTCCTAGGACTCAGCCAAGGGACCCCTGTGCTCAGTGTTGTGTAGTATTAAACATATATACATATTGTAAATTAGACTATAATTCATAAACCATAAAATACACTATTTTAAAGCGTACAGTTCAGTGGTTTCATTGTAATTACAGTTACGCATTCATCACATCCTCTAGTTCCAGAACATTTCATCATCCGCAAAAGAAACTCCAAACCTGTCAGCTCACACTTCCTCTGCTCCTAGTTTCTAGCAGCTTCTAATCCGCGTGTCTCTGCGGATTTGCATCTTCTGGACTCTTCATGAAATGAGGCCGTATGAAAGAAATGTCAAAAAAAGAACACATGATAAAGCTGAGGAAGAGCAGTTTTGTCCATCTTCTGTGAGACTAAGTTCAGTGTGAGCACAGGAAGCTCCGGCCGTGGGAGGCCATCCCCCTTCTGGGCACACGGAGCCCCGGCCCAAGCGAGGCCATCCCCCTTGTGAGCACAGGGAGCCCTGGCCATGGGAGGCCATCCCCCTTCTGGACACACGGAGCCCTGGCCATGGGAGGCCATCCCCCTTCTGGACACACGGAGCCCTGGCCATGGGAGGCCATCCCCCTTGTGAGCACAGGGAGCCCTGGCCATGGGAGGCCATCCCCCTTCTGGACACACGGAGCCCTGGCCATGGGAGGCCATCCCCCTTCTGGGCACACGGAGCCCTGGCCATGGGAGGCCATCCCCCTTCTGGGCACACGGAGCCCCGGCCCAAGCGAGGCCATCCCCCTTGTGAGCACAGGGAGCCCTGGCCATGGGAGGCCATCCCCCTTCTGGACACACGGAGCCCTGGCCATGGGAGGCCATCCCCCTTCTGGACACGCGGAGCCCTGGCCATGGGAGGCCATCCCCCTTCTGGACACGCGGAGCCCTGGCCATGGGAGGCCATCCCCCTTCTGGACACACGGAGCCCTGGCCATGGGAGGCCATCCCCCTTCTGGACACACGGAGCCCTGGCCATGGGAGGCCATCCCCCTTCTGGACACGCGGAGCCCTGGCCATGGGAGGCCATCCCCCTTGTGGGCACACACATAGAATTCAGGGTTCTGGCAGGCAGTGTGGCATGTCAGGCTATTGATCATCCAGCTGTCCGCTGGTCAGACACCGACTGTAGAAACAGTCTCCCCTCCTCTCTGCCACTGTCTGGCGCATATGGTTTCCACTTTACAACAATCAACAGAATACAGTGCGGCAGTAACAGAGCCATCTGAATTGTAATCATGGTGTCGAACAAGAATCTTCGCTTAGGCAGCATCCAGGACCCCTGGAAACACGCAGAGCCACCAGGAAGGAGAACATGAAACATGGAGACATGACATGTGGGCAAAGTGCCTGTTGTGTGAGCTGACCAGCTGCGCTCGGGCGAGACCTCAGCACGCAGAAGGATGGGGATGGGCAGTGGGCGAGGCCCAGAACTGCCCGACAGGCCTCCTGGGCTCCTGGACTTGGAAAGGAGCAAACGCCCAGCTACTATACTGCCGCATGGAGGAGAAATCAGGCCCATGCAAACTTCTACAAATGCCCACCCGGTTAAGTCCAAGTCCTTGTGTGCCAAGGACTAGACAGAGAGTCGACAGCACTGGCAGACCACACTGAGGACAACGGTGGAAATGAGAAGCGAAATGTACAACTATTAAACAGCATTCACCAGAATAATTACAACGGAGAAATAAACTTGCAACTAAATATTCTTTTACAAATTTATGAAAATCAATGAAATTATCACTCCTAGGAGCAGCACAACAAAGGAAAAAGGTAAGAACTCAAGAGAGTTCATGTAACAGGAAAAGGAAAGCTGAAAAAAACTAATCAAAAAGATTTTTAAAAATATTTTTAAACTTTATTTAGTGTGTGTGTGTGTGTGTGTGTGAGAGAGAGAGAGAGAGAGAGAGAGAGAGACAGACAGAGAGAGCACTGTGTGTCCCTGTAGAGGACCAAGGGTGACTTTGGGAGTCATCCTGGATTGCTTCTCTCCTTTTAGCTTCCTTCTGGGATTTCCCAGGCTCCACCCACCAGGGCCAGAAGTTCAGGTGGGAGCCATTTCCACCTAGTGTTTTTTGTTGTTGTTATTTGTTTGTTTGTTTGTTTGTCTTAACCCCTGAGCAATCTCTCCAGCCCAAGACAAAAAAATTTTTTAAAATGAAAAAATGAAAGGAGAACAAAGAAAATAGAGACAGTGGAGGCAGAACAAGGCCAGAGCGTCCAAGTGCAAGAGAAAGGCCGAGTGCAAAAGGACCTCAACTCCGCTCGAGTTCCAAGCTATCTTAGCTCCACAGCGAATCCAAGGCCAGCCTGGGGCACAAACAAACAACAACAACAACAAAATAATTAAATGAGAAATAACTGGCACAAAAGACATGTAAAAGAAGCTTGCAGAAAAGAAACCCAAAACGATGAAATGCATCAAATATTGAAAGATGTAATTTTTAAAAACTGTCCTGAAATAAGAAGATGTAGATTTTAGCACTTACATACCAGGGGAAACTGCGCTCAGGCCACATCGAGATATATGTCTAGTGTAGTTACTACATATCAGAGACAAAAAAAAAAAAATCCATTGGGCAGATGGACCAAACTGCAAATAATGAGGGAAAATTCAAGCTGGTCTCCCACCTTTTCATGGTATTATAATCGTTAATGCTGGAAAGCATGTGTATAATATTTATAAGATATTAGAGAAAAATGTAAACCAAAGATTGCATAATAACCTGCTAAGCTGTCCTTTAAGCATAAAACAACACAAAAGAAGTTCTAAAAATGTAAGAAAATACCTCCATTTTGTTCCCATGCTCTTTTATTGAGAAACCATGGGGTTGATCATTGCTTACTCAGTATTTGTGGAATGGCTGCTACTTACACATACACAATAAATCTGGGCGAAACTGAACCCAAATCTAAATGTGAAAGTCATTGTGTTTCATATATACCTTTTATAAACTATCCATAGGCCATCTTACATGCGTGCAGTGCACGTGGCCAACTGCGAGGGGCGTCCCCTGTGGCATCATGTATTTCACCTCTTGGATGTTCACATTGGAAAACTCAGTCTGCACTAGAGAGTAAACCTCAGCCACCCAGCGGATGACTGGAAAAAACTCACAAAAATATTTTTGTGTCATTACACAAGTTTAACTGAGTAAGTAGGAGAAAAAAAGATGAAGACAAGGTGATAGACAACACAAATACGAGACCTAAAAAAGTGGGAAAAGGATAATCAACTCGCTCATACCTTGAGATGGCCGGAGCCAATGGAAACCGTAAAGCTGCCAGACAGCAGAAGTTGAGACGAGCGCCGGGGAAGGCTCCGCGGCGCTGTGTAAGTACTACGTAGCAACAGGACTGAAATTCAGATCCCCGGCTCCCGCGTAACAGGCCAGGTGAGCGCACTGGACCCCCTGTCATTCCAACTGAGAGCAAGCGGGCCAGCCGGACCAGCCCTAACGGTGGCATGCTTGGCATCATACTTACAAGATCCACGCCCACCCTCGGGCCCATGTGTGCACCCGCCTGCACGCAAACAGGTGCACGCGCGCACACCCCATGCACGTGAAAAACACAGGAATGCATAAAACGCAAGTGCACATATGCTGCTGTGAATCACACAACTGATTAAAACTGAGCGACGGAAATGGCAGAGAAGAGAGAAGAATCTGAAAGAATTTTGCCTTTGTTCATCCGAGAGTTTCTATAAAGAACTAAGAACACGGGCTGGAGAGGTGGCTCAGGGGTTAAGCCTCCGCCTTGCAAGCGGAAGGTCCTGAGTTCGGATCCCAGATCCCACGTATAGACGCCAGGTGGAAGCGGGGCGGCCTGTGCTTCTGGTCCTGGTAGGGCGGAGCCTGTGAATCCCGGGGCAGAAGGCAGTGGGTGGAGGTGTCCATGGTGGTTTCCGATTCGTCCGTGGTTCTACACACACACATACACACATGCATGCACACATACATACGCACACAGGCACAATTGAATAAATAATAATAAAAAAATTTAAAAAAAAAAGAACTAAGAACGCTACAAATAAGACAAAAGCACAAAGCACGCGTGTAAGATGTCCTAAACATCAGGACAAAAATATCAAACAACAGTTAAAGACCTAGAATTTGTATCTATGAAAAATACACATCATGAAGTAGGATTTTACAAAATTTTCAATATACTACAAATATTTCCATTAAAGCAAGTTTTGTAGCCTCTTCATAAATTGAAAGTTGTGATATTTCTTTCAGATGTCAGAGTTGCTTCAGAAAGAAATTCATGTCTCTGAAACAAAAGGGCACAGAAACCTCTAGGAACAGCATGGAACGATCAATATTGGCTCTTTAAATACAAAAATAAACTGTGGCAACATCAATTCAGCTAATGCTTGAGGGGAAGTAACTAAACCCCTATTTCAACTTCAACATTCACAACAAAAGGAGAGAAGGTAATAATAGCACTAAACAGATGGAATTGCTGTGAGCACTGAAATGACTAAACAAGGAAGTGAAGAGAAATGACAGACCCATTAAAAGGAGCACTGAGAATCCATTTGCCTAACATTTCAGCAAGTGTTAGCTGACACCATGACCACAAGGATGCGACTTCAAAATGACACAGTGGTCAAAGGCTTGATGTGTTATAATGACTGATGCCAGAGCTGGGAAAGAACCTCAGGAATCAGCAAGTTCTGGAAGTCCCTGAGCAGTCCCCCCATCTCCAAGTGAGGGGTCCCTCCTCATCCCCCCATCCAGCTCGATTTCAGCATCATTCAGGTAAGTCCCTGAGAGTGCCTGTCTCCCCACCAAGGGTACTGATTTTCTTGAGTTATCAATTACATCTTGTGCACCTCAGCTTCCCCAGGGCACATATTCCCACAAAAAGACAAGGTCAATAAAAACATTAAATGAGCAAATATGTATTTGGGTTTCTAGACTGCAGCACATGGACAGCAGACCTTTCAGGAAACCATTCAGCAGAAGAATCCAACTGGGATCAGGAAAGAAAAGAGAAACTGAAGAGGAGAAACCTAACTGTGGGCCTAGCTCAAGGAAAGAAGGCTTCTCCAGCAAGTGTGAAGACTTGAGCTCGCTCCCAGCAAAAGCAAACAATTTCAGGTAATACACATCTGAAATCCAGGCATGATGAGCTACATAAGCCAAAGGATCAGGAGTTCAAAGTCAGTCACTCAGCTACACAGTAAATTCGAAACTAACCTGGGACACATGAGACCTTCTCTAGATAGATAGATTAGATAGATAGATAGATAGATAGATAGATAGATAGATAGATAGATAGATAGACAGACAGACAGACAGATAGGCAGGCATGCAGGCAGGCAGACAGACAGACAGAGATAGAGAGTTGGATAGATGCTCAGGGATTAAGATTCTGTCTCACAAGCAGAAGGTCCTGACTTAGGATACTAGGTCCTGAAAAAACACCAGGCGAAAAATGGCAGCCTGTACTTCCGGCTGTGGTGGGGAAAGCCTGGGAAATCCCAGAGTGAAGCAAAAAAGGAGATAGAAGCAATCCAGGATGATTCCTGAAGTCACCCATGGTCCTCCACAGGGATATACACAGCCCCTTTCTCACATACACCACACACACACACCCCAAACAAACGAATAAACAGAAATAAGATGCTGTGGGCAAAAAGCAAATAAGCATCTTAGAGAGACCACTGACCTAAGAGTTCTGCACCACTGTGTCCTTTCTGTTACAATGAGGCCTTTCAGATGGAAACTACAGTCATAGTTTTATATATATGTAACTCTGAAACACCATTCAACACAGATTCACAGACTTCTGACTTTTTCTATGTAATTCTATCCAATTTCACTATTTCCTGACATATTAAATTGGCTTTGACTCAAAGGTTGAAAAGTATCACTCTAAAAGATGTATTTTTAAAAAATTTTCTCTGAAAAAAAACATTATTTTTAATAAAAAATTATTTTATCCCAACATCAAAAGTAGAACACTACCCAACAATCAAGTCGCCCATAAAGATGAACACCCAGCCATGCAGCTGGGGAACAGGAGGAAGCTAAGTGTAATCTCTAAGCCTAAATAAATACTCAATCGAAGGAAAACTGCATTTACTGAGCAAAACCAGCTTGGCAGCAAATTCCCACGCACTCCAACTCTGCCAGTCAGACTGTGGCCCCAAAACTTGAAATCTTATACTCGTAATCTCATACGGACATTTTGGAATTCCCACTTACAATGAATATCTTTAAACTGTCTCATGTACTAAGGCTTTAATTAAACATGTTTATACAACAATGACTCTCAAAATAAGTGAATGAAAATCAAAATAAACTATTTTAAACAGGCACATTTTGTTTCGTACATAATCTCTCTCTCTCTCCCCCCTAAATTTGCTGTTTTTCACTTAAATTGATGCCCAGACCCATAGTAGTAGGAGAACTAACTCCAGAAAAGGTGAAAGGTGTCCTCTGACCTACACACACACACACACACACACACACACACACACACACGAGTTAATTTTGGAGGAGAGATGGGCTGATTTACCCCAGGTCCAAGTGAAATGTTCAGAAGTGGACTGTCGACACTAGGATCTTTCTGGATCATTCTCAAAACGTCAGGGCAAAGCTTGGTATAACCCTTGTCCTCAATACGAGATGTCTGAACACCATTTACTACTAGCTGGCCTGTGCACAATGATCACCACACTTGTCCACTGTGTTCGTGCCTAAGAACTGTGTTCACCTGACAGACAAAGACAGACCCAGGGAGAAAGGCAAGAAAATCCCTTCCCATCTCTGAGAAATGTTCCTGGAAGCTGGATGTGGCAACTCACGCTTCCAATCGGTGGGAAGCTGAAACAGGAGGATTACCACGAGGACAGGGCAGCCTGAGCTGTGCAGTGCCCTGGGGCTGAGAGCAGTGTAGTGCCTGTCTCAAGAAGACCAAATTAACAACAGAAGTTTCTTGAGGCTGGCAAGATGACTGTGAGTTGCGTGTTTGTAGAGCAAGCCTACGACCCAAGGTACCCATAAGGTACCCACAAGGTACCCACAAGGTACAAGGAAAGAACTGATAACCAAAAGATGTCCTATGACCTCCACACATACAGCATACATACATACAGTATACACACACATACAATTGAAAATTTTAAAAAGTTATTGAGCTTATAGATCTCACTATTCCTCGCCTGCTTTGTTTAAAGGACTCGTTGTTGTGGCTACTTCTTCACAGAACCGTCCGTCCTTTGCTCCCAAAAGGAACCCGTGTTATTTATTTATTTGTGGTGCTGTGGGTCAAATCCAAAGCTTTGTTCATGTTAGGCAAATGATCTACCACTAAGCTACATCCTCCACCCAGAAATCCATTTAGATGTAGAAATAGATGTTCTTTTGATAAAAATAAGATGTAATTTTCCTGAGAAAAGAGGGAAAGTCAGAAGCAGTTCACTGGCTCTGTCAAGCAGAACTTTCTGTGGTGGCCACAGCCGCCCTGAGCCGCCCAGCACTGAGATGAAGTGGGGGTGACTGAGCGGAATTTCAATTTCACAATGTCCTAACCAATTTCAACTCAAACAGCTGCATGACAGTAGCGGCTACTATGAGCGGCAGGTAGGTGAGAGCAACATCATCGGTTCAGGTGCTCAGCGCAAGCCGAGCCGTCAACTTACGCTAAAATGCCGGCCTTAAAGGTTCATCTCCACGCCAGTGTTCAACTTTCAATTTCCTGATGAAGCTTCCTGATAAGCGGTCTATCAACAACATTTTGGCACTTTTTATTCTGAAACACATACCTACTAGATCCACTAGTACATCTAGTTTGACCACTAGAGGTCAAACAACGTAGGACTCTGTGTTGACAGCCTCAGCCAGGCTCAAGAAGCCCGCACAGCACTGATGAGCAGGAACCAAGAGGACCCGAAGAAACCACAGTTCCTGGCCTGTGAACCTCGCTACTTGTCTTCCACGAGTTATGCCTGGATTTGAAGGACTTGTTTTCATGGTGTGCATCTCTTCAAAGAGCTATAATAAGTCTTCCTGCGTTCCTTCGAGCGCCTGTTTATTTATTTGTAGTCCTGGCCATCACACTGAGAGCTCTGTGCATGTCAGGCAAGCGTTCTAGAACCATGCTGAGCGGACTTGCCAAGCAGAATTCCTTCCATGACACAAAGGGAAAACAGGGCTGGGGAAGTTCTGCTGCACAAATGTGAGGGCTTGAGTTCAGATCCCAGAACCCACAGGAAGTCGGCAGATGTGGTGCCTGCCTGCGACACCTTTGCTCAAAAGATAGAAAGAGGGACTCTTCAGAGGGGCTGGCTAGACTAGCTGACCAGGTGAGCCCTGAATTCAGCCAGAGATCCTTGCTCAGTAAAAGCACAGAACCACCAAGGAACGGACCCAGTGTCGATCTACAGCCTCCACATGCATATGCACATGCTTGCACACACCCTGCACGCACATGTGTACTCACGCACGTGAAAATATGCACGCGCCCATGTGTGCACGCCATACATATACATACATACATACATACATAAGAGGGGAGGGACATGGGAGAAATGCCGCTATCCTCTTGACACAAGGGAAGAAATTAAATACATAATATGAGGAAAGATTCTCATTAACTCCCGAATGGACCTGCTTTTTAAGCCTCGCCCTGTCTTTTAACACAATTCGTTGCTACTTTGTTTGACCTCTTAACTATGTTGTTATAATCAGACTATGACCAGATTCTCCAAAATCAAGTATTCCATCATGAGAAAAATCACTGAAAAAACACACACTAAAATATTTTATGTCTGAATGAAGCCAATCAGATTGTTGATACAGCAGTCTTCGGAAGAGCACATGTTTCAAAGCAAGGAGAATGCAGAGGTCATATGTTCCAAGATGGTGGCAAAAAAAATAAACAAACGCCTCACAATCAATAGTCAACACGAAAGAAAATGCCCCAAGAAAATGTGCTTAAAAATACTCTGTGGGCAGGTGTGTGGCCCAGGCCCCTTGCAAAGCCAGCCTAGACCGCTTTGATTTCCAGGTCTGTTTGGGCTACACTATGAGTTCTGGACCAGCCTGATGTATACAAGCAAAACTACGTCCCCCGAACAAATACAATAATAAAGGGTCGACAAGATAGCTTATACGTAAGGCAACTTGCAAGCCTGGAAATGTGAGTTCGATCCTGAGGCCCATGTAGAAGAGGAGGACCACCTTCTGCGTGTGCTATGACGTGCTACTTACCCCCCCCCCATCTTTCCCTTCCCTCTTAAACAGATGAATAAAATAATCTTCAAAGCCCACACGAGCCCTCGTACGCTGCAGCTGGCTACGGCCGCAGCAAGCTAACTTGGGGCAGCAGCACAGCACTCCCCACAGTCTCAAGGTCAATGACGAGTCGATTTCTTTCACTTTCTCATCAAGCTGATACTTGTGCGTGAATAAACATACATCACCCATAAGCACAAGCATTTCCGATAGTTCATTGTCTTTAAGCAGAATAAACCAGAAGCCATTTCTAAAAAGCCTGTGACCTCATTTAAAACGAGCAAACAAGCACACAGCACTGGGCAAAGAATAAGCATTAATCACACGGCATCCCTGGAAGCTGAGAGTCTATCAAGTGAAGTCCAAAGCGGCAAGGCTCGCGGAGGAGGATTCAGCACTACAGACAACTCCGTCTGTCCACTGCTGTTTCTACCATGTCTAGGTCCTGAAGAGAACTACGAGCTCACTGACTGAACCCCAAACGCAATGGCACCTCAACAACTTATTAAGTGTCGCGGGGGCTTGCAGGACAATGCTGGAAGGAAAGAAGCCTTCATCTGGAGCAAGGGAGACCTTCCCACAAAGCTGGAGTCAGACTCCATGAAAACCTATGCGCTGTTAGGTCTTTTCTGGTGCGTATGGATACAATCTGCAAAGGCAGGCTGGGCAGACAAGAGAGAGCGTTTAAAATGAAGAAATGCTGTTCCCTGACGAGGACTGGACCCTTCCTGACTCCTCCACGCTGTGAACTGCCCACCACTGGCCTGGCATCTGCAGCATGACTGCCAGGACCCTGCCCACCAGCTGGATATTTCCACGCTGCTCACAAGTGCTAGAAAACCCACTGCTTTCTGCACTACCGTAATCTTAGGGAAGAAAGCCCTAAAATAAACAAAGGATACAGCAATGTGGCCGAAGCTAACTTCTCACCATGTATAAGGCTTGCAGAGAAGGAACACTTATTTAGTTCTGTGAAAGTCCATTTCAGAATAGCGCGACTCTTTCTCCACAGAGGGCAATCAAAGCAAAAATAGCAGCCTACCTAAAGACACTGGGGAAATAAATCAGCTTAACAGACATACCTTCATTTTTTTTTAACATTTAATACTCTCAGGTCTATGAGAAAAAATACAGATTCTAGAAAACAGAAGAAACATACCAAGGAAGATGGGGAGGGCTTGGCTTAAAAACGTCAAGAGCACACTTCATTAGGTGGAAACCTTCTGCAGCCGTGTTGGCACAGATGCCACCGCGTCCGTGGGCACGGACTCGGCGCTGCACCTTCACTTCAGCAGCCCTCCGCGACCTGGGCAAGACGCGGGTTCTACGGGGGCTTGCGCAGACCAGTTTTAGCCAACGGGTGCCCATCGCATTAAATCGCATTAAAACGCACCATTTCAGGACTCTAGCCCTATCTGGGGATGACACCGTACTTGTGAAAACGTGGTACTTCCCCGCGGGGATGCGAGGAGCCCCCTCCCCCCGCTCCTCCCCGCCCCTCCCCCGCCCCCAACAGGGCCCGTTTTCTGTTGGTTTTCTTCTCCCGGGCGAGCCCCCTGCACTGCCTGCGGGATCCGGCCACGGCTCCTGCCGCGGGCGGGCAGCCGGGGCCTGCGGGGACGGTCGGGCGCTCACCTGTGTAGCCCGCGTACCAGCCCCACGAAGCCACCATGCCCAGCAGCCACTTGTACATGAGCCCCTCGAGGTGCCAGAAGCGCTTCCTGTCCAGCAGCCGCAGGGGCTGCAGGAGCAGCACGTAGCAGACGTAGGACGGGATGGCGACCAGGTTGTTGGCGACCATGAAGGCGAATCTCAGCAGGGCTCTGAGCAGCATCCACGCCAGCCGCAGCCACGCCAGCCGCGGCCACGCCAGCCGCGGCGCCGCTTCCAGCGCGCCCGCCATCCTCGCGCGGGAGTCCGTGCTGCCCTTCTGGGGTGAAAGGGACAGACATGTCAGGAGGGCGCGGGGGTGCCGCGCATCGCAGGCTGCGGCCCCCCCCGGAAGCCGCGAGGACGCGGGGCTCCGGGCTTTCGGGGCGCAGGACCCCGGCGATGTTCCGGGGGCAACCGCCGCGGGGACGGAGGGCGAGGAGGAGGAGGAGGAAGAGGAGGAGGAAGGGGGGAGGAGCCGCGCAAGGTCAAGGCAGCCGCCCGCCGGGCGCGGGGCTCCGCGTCACGAATCCAGCGAACGGTCCTGCGCCGGCGGCGGCGGCCCCGCGCGCGTGCGGCCGCGGGCGCCCGTGGGGACGCGGTGAGGACGGCCGAGCCCCGCGGCCGACCCCCGGGGACCCCCGGGGGGACCCCCGGGACGCGGGCGGCCGCTCCGCGGCGCGGCTCATCCCTCCGGAAGGTCGGCGCGCCGGGCTGCCGCGCGGCGGGGGCTGCGGGCCTGGGGCGGGGGCGGCGGCCGCGGGCGGCGGCAGCGGTTTCCGCGGCCCGGGCGGGGGGCGGGGGACGGGGAGCGGGGGGCGCGGGGGGCTCGGCCGGCGCGGGGGGCTCGGCCCGCGGCCCGCTCGGGCGCTGCTCACCTCGCCGGGCGCCTCCGGGTCCCGTCGCGCCTCAGCGGGCGTGGGCGGCGGGGGTCCCCGGGCCGGGGGTCGCGGTCATGCGCGCGGCGGCGGGGCGCGAGCGGGCGCGCGGCCGCCGTCCCTCGCGCTGCCGGCCGACGGAGGCGCGGCGGGACGCGGAGGCCGGACCTGTCACCGGGGCGGGTCCGGGGAGGCGGGCGATGGCCCGCGCCCCCGCCTCCTCCCGGGGGCCTGCCGCGCCCCGGGCCGCCGCCTCCGCGGGCCACGCGCCCGCCCGCCGCGCCCGCCCCGCCGCCCGGGCCTGCGCCGGCCGAAGGTTACCTCGGGCGGGCCGGGGCCGCGCCGGGGCCGCGGCGGCCGGAAGGGCGCATGGCGGCGGAAGGCGGCGGCCCCGAGCGCCCTCTCGGGCGGGCGCGGCCCTAGGCCCCGCCGAGCTCGGCGCCGGGGCGCGGGACGGACGCCCGCCCGCTCGGCCACCGGAGAGCCGCGGTCGTGCAGCGGCCTGTGCGGCGGGACGGGTAAGCCTGCTCCGAGCCCCCGCGCCCGCACCCGGCGTCCCCTCGGCAACTCCCCGGGTACGCAGGGCTGACTCTTAAAGCCGCGCTACAGCCAGAACTGCTGTTTCTGGAAAGGACCTGGAACCTAAGTGACCGTGTCACCCCCACACACTGCCCCCCCACAGATACACAGATACACACAGACACAGCACGCACACAGCATGCACACACAGCACACAGATATACACAGGTACACACAGACACAGCATGCACATACAGCACACAGATACACAGCATGCACACACAGGTACACACAGACACAGCATGCACACAGCACACACAGACACCATACAGACACAGCATGCACACACAGGTACACACAGACACAGCATGCACACACAGATACACACAGACACACACAGACACAGCACGCAGATACACAGCATGCACACACAGCACACACACAGGTACACACAGACACAGCATGCACACACAACACACACAGACACAGCATGCACACACAGATACACACAGACACAGCACACACACAGCACACACAGACACAGCATGCACATACAGATACACAGCATGCACACACAGATACACACAGCATGCACAGACAGCACACACAGACAGCATGCACACACAGGTACACACAGACACAGCATGCACACAACGGTACACACACAGATACACATAGGCACAGAGCATGCACACAGTACACACAGATATACACACACAGCATGCACACACAGAGCCACATAGATACAAACAGCATGCACTACAGACGTACAGCATGCACACAGACACGCAGAGGACACAGACACAAACACACAGCATGCACACACAGACACAGTACGCACACATACAGCAGGTACACAGATATAGCATGTATACATAAGCACAGCACACACAGCGTGCACAAACACACAGAACATGTACACACAGCATGCACACAAACACATAGCATATAGACATAGCAATGCACACACACAGACATAGCAAACAGAGCATGTCAACACACACACACAGGCATCTATAGCCACAGGCGTACATACACAGACCCAGATACACACATATACACAGGCAGGTACACACATATATACAGAAGCGCATGCACACACATCTATACATAGACACAGCATGCACGCATAGATACAACACACATGGGCACACATGCACAGAGAGACATGCATACATACAAGTACACACTGATACACACACACACACACACACACACACACACACACACACACACGGGCGCATGCATACATCTACACACAAAGACAGACCCACCACAGGGATCCAATGCTTTGCGTGGAGAAGCTGACTTTAGTCAAGGAAGGAAAAACAATTAGCCAAATGCCTGACGCTGACTGCACTGGTCATAGAAGCTCCTACACAGGCCTGGGCACTCTTGGGACGTTAGCTGCATTTGGTTTCAAAAGCTAGACTCCAGAAGGAAGGCAGAAACAGTCTAACAGCTCCCCGGATGTTATGCTGTTTAAAAAGAGAGAAAGGAAAAAAGAGAGGCGCAGAAGGTAGCTCAGACCGTAACAGTGCCTGCCCCAGACCTGGAAAGTTCAATCTTTGCAGCCCACATGGGTGGAAGGAGGTCTTCCAAAGCTCTCCTCTGATCTTCACAAGTACCCCGGGGCTCATGTTCACCCACTCCCCTCACTACCCCCAGCCAATAAATACTTTTTAAGGAAGAAAAGAAAGAGCCTTGTGTTTCTTAACTTGGCACGGGTGCCCACCCTGCGATCCTCGTGTTGTGGAAGCCGAGGCAGGCATCTGCCACAAGTTAGAGGTCAGGCCGACGACAGAGCAGTTCCCACGTACTGAGTTCCAGACAGGTCTGGTAGAGTGAGAACCTGTCTCAGTAACAGTCTTGTGTTTCAGAACTGCACTTGTAAATTGGACAGCAATTTTTGTTTCTTTGTGTGTGTGTGTGTGTGTGTGTGTGTGTGTGTAAGAGAACACTTGAGTGTGCCTGTGGAGGTCGAAGAGTGGTATTGGGAACCATCCTCTGTAGATTGCTCTACTTCCTTATTTGCTCTGGGGTTTTCCAAACTCTGCTTTCAGGGCTGGAATTGCAGGACATCTCCATGTCTACCCAGCATTTCACGTTGGATCTGAGGGTTTGAACTCAGGTCCTTTGGCTTTTGAGGCAAAGGCTTAAATCCTGAACCATCTCCCTAGCAGTGGAGACACCTTTTTTAAGACTAGGTCTTCTCTGTAGTCAGGCTGCCCTGGAATGTAGGCAGCAGGTAGTCTACATTAGCCTCCAATACATGAAATTCTGCCTCATCCTCCGCATGCTGGGGTTATTATGAGCTACAATCCCAACTAGTTTCTCAGGAGCTGCTGTATTTGAAGGAGTGTTACCTATTTTACCTACTTTGAAAATGTGTAAGCCGGGTGTGTTAACGTACGCCCATAACTCTCCCACAGGGAGACTAAGGCAGGAGGATTAGGGGTTACAGGCCAGCCTGACCCATAGAGCCACATCATCTTGTCTTAAAAATCAAGCCAAAGGTAAAATGTTCATCTCTAGGTGGTTTTTGACTCAAGTTTCTCTCCGTCCTCCTTTCCTCTTTGACCCTGAAGTAAAGGAAAGAAAATTGACCTCATGCCACATAAATAATATTTCTCTGTTCCCATTGCTCTTGGTGATGAGAAATAAATGGAAGCAAGGGACCCGCGTGGAACAGTTGTCTTCTCTGTGTATTCTCAGCCTTTCTGTCAGTATTACCTTTTGTTTCACAAATGCATTGTTCTGCACAGAGCAGAAGTCACAAATCCGTCTAGAGATGTCCGGCACTTGTGTTTGCAAGGCCTGGGTGGGATAGAGCAACAACAATAACAAGACGAGGAACTTAAAACCCACAGGCCATGTCAGGGAACCGGCCCTGTAAGGTAGCTGGTGCCTGACAATAGAGAAGTTAGATGTGCCGATTCAGCTTCTGTTCCTTAATTTAGGTGCCAAAGTATTGGACCTTTAAGTAAACATAATAGAAACAATATATATGCTGAAGACGACTTTCAGACTGTGCCATTATAGTCTCAAGATAGCTAAGGAACGGTCTGTGGTGGGTAAACTCCAGCTGATTCCCAGTGGGATTTACACCCCGTTGCTGGGTGCGGGGCAGCCTGAGCACCAGCCGTGCCCGCACTTGATGAGGAGGTGTTAGTCCTGCCAAGCTCAGGGCAGAGCCAGAAATCCCTCAACCCTTGAGCAGTGTGGCCCAAGCTTTGGTGTACAGAAAACCACTTGGGGCATCTGCGGAAGCAAGCATCTAGATTCCTAATGCTTGTAAGCAGAACACTGTAACGTAGTAGACCTGGTGGCACCGTGACTTGGGGGAGCATACGTGGACTGGGAGTCGACTTTCCAGGTGTCCCGAGACACCCGCTGAGCCTTGTCACTGTATGTCATGAAGGGAGCGTCTCTTTCCATCTGCTTCAGTCCACTAGGGCTGCCGAAACAAAACGCCATGGACTGGGGTCCTGGAGGCCAAAGCCAAGGCAGGTTGTGGTGTGTTCAGTTTGATTCCTTGAGGCCTGTCTCCTTGGCTTACGGATGCTCTTACAGGGCCTCTTGTTGGGATCTGACCACATTCTTGTTTCCGTGTAGTCTCCATAGGCAGCCCAGCAGGACCCCCTTGAAACTTACCATGTCCCCAAGGCTGGCCTTAATCAAGGCTGCTCCTGCTGCGGCCTGAGACACAATATATGAATTTTGAAGGTGCAGTTCAGCATATATCATCCTATCTTTCACAGACTTGGAAGTTCCAGTCTCCTTGATCTTTTTGGTTGGCCTGTTGACTGCTTCCGTTAGGGTGTTTTGGTTTGACTTAGTTTGGTTTGGTTTGGTTTGGCAGGGGGAATTGGTAACATGGTCCCATGCTTGCCAAGCAGACATTCTATGGCTTTGAGTTACATCTTCCACCTCTTATTAAACTTCTCTTGAAATTTAGCAAATCGTGATAACACATCTCACACCAAGCATGGATATATCCTAGTCTTATACAAGGTGTCTGGAAGTGTGATATCTTAACTTTCTCTCCACGACGTCACTTCAGTATAAGATAGTTCAGTCCCTGTGAAACCCAAGAAACTGGTCTTTTTTTTTTTCTCTTAACCAATTTCTTTATTTTCCACTTGTACACCTGTGTGTGTGTGTGTGTGAGAGAGAGAGAGAGAGAGAGAGAGAGAGAGAGAGAGGATGCTGTGTGTCCCTATGGAGGAAAAGAGTGACTTTGGGAATCATCCTGGATTGTGGCTACCTCCCAGGCTCTGCCCACCGGGGCTGGAAGTCCAGGTTACTGCCATTTCTCCCTTGATTTTCTTTTTTAAATGTGGGACCAGGATCTGAACTTGGGACCTTCTGTTTGAGCCATCTCTCTCCAGCCCTGGTCTGCTTTCTTGAGAGAACAATTTCAAGTGCTATTTAACATTTATTTCTCATATTTCAAAGTTCATTTTACATGTGCTTTTTTTAATTCTTTCACGTTATATTTAATATTTTCTTCCTGCCAAAAAGGTCCTGGACAGGTAACCCACTGAGATCTTTCTATGTCTTGTTTCCCCTGTCCTGAGTGTAGATGGCTATATGAAAGTTGCAAATGACTAGCAGAAGGTTGGAATGGCTAGTTCTTCGGGGTAGATGCAGCTGTAGGAACCAAGAAGCTTCCTCAGTGACAGGTATTCTCCAGTTCCTGATCTACCACCATAGAGCCATTCTTATCAAAACACAAGCTTAGGGGCTGGATTGGTGGCTCAGAGGTTAAGCCTTTGCCTTGCAGGCGGAAGGTCCTGAGTTCGGATCCTAGACCCACGTATAGACACCGGGCGGAAGCAGGGGCAGCCTGTGTTTCTGGTCCTGGTAGGGCGGAGCCTGTGAATCCCCGGGCAGAGTAAGCAAGGAGGAGGTGGAGGCGTCCATGGTAGTTCCCGAATTCATCTGTGGTTCTACACATACACACATATGCACACACATGCATACACACACAATTGAATAAATAATAAATAAGAAAAAAAATTTTTAAAAAACCCACAAGCTTCAAGCCTGAAATTCAAGCCTTCTGTACAATCCCAGTAGGGAGGGAACGGATCCCCCTCTATAGCTGCAGGTATCATAGTTTCTGTCTCAAAATCCTGTTTGAACCTCAGGGAGCACAAACCGCAAAAATAAAAATATAACTTCTTCCTTCTCTTGGAGATGTCACACATTTGAAAACGACCTGGCCTGATACTTTGGAAGGCTTAATTCCACCCATCTGACCCATACCCAAGCAACAAATTAGGTTATAACCAGGGAGGGGTCCCTTGGGCAGAAGAATCCCCCGAAGTCCTCTTTTTTTCCCAGTGGCGATTATAAAAGTGTTTTACCTGCCTGTGCTAGTTTCTGCAGTGAGGCGCCAATGAGCTATTTGGGGGGGGACGGGACCAGCAGGTTGTGTCTGCAGTGCCGTACAGGCTCTGTATTGCTGGGAAACAGAGGTACCCTAGAAGTCAGGAGCCTCCTGTCAGCTCTAACCTCCAACAGAAGGGAAACACATCAGTAGTCATTTTACATTAAACCTACTGGCATATTATCAAGTTTTGTAGATGAAGTAGACCAAACAATGAAGTGTTGACTGAGATTTTAAGTCATTTCAGCAGCTATTTTCAACGAGGTCAGCTCCAAACAATATTAAGTAGTAAACAAGCCTGTTTTCTCCAAGTCGCTTTTCTGATCAGAGGGTTTCTCTTTACTCCTCCCAAGTCTGTAACTATGCCTAGTTTCACGGGTCCCTTAAGACTGCGTAAGACCACCCAGCAGACAGCACCTGAACTAGAACCTTTGTCCTCACCGCCAGCATTGGGTTTTGGTGACAGCCCTACCGGTCCTGCCTCGGGACGAGTTAACCAGCTGTGGCTGTGCGTGGTGTTTTCAGTCTCAAAGCTGCAGCCAGGTCTGCTGGAGGTTCTTAGGTCCTTTGTTGGGGAGATGCTTTAGGAAAAGGTATTTCATCCACCTTCTGAACCTGCGAATCATAGTAAACCTACGAATAAGATAAGTGCAGATGTGAGGTGGTTCCTGGCGTGAGAACCAAGAATGAGATGTTCTTGGTGGTTATGCCGCAGTCACAATCGCCGGCACGTCTCACTTTAGGGAGTCCAGGTCAGTCTCAGGGCTTCACGTGTTTCATAATACTCGTGTTTATTTGCGCGCTTGCTTGTTGTTGAGACAACCTCTCCTCCTGTAGCCAGCGAGTCTGACCCACAATTCCCGAGCCTCAGGCCTCTGCTCGGAGCACTGGGTTTGCAATGTGCCACCACACCCAGATTTCCTTCTTTTAATCTTCTTAACACTCTGTAAGGATCATATTGTTACCCACATTTTACAAATGGGAAGATGAAGCAATTCGCCCTGGGTCACTTAGTGAGTGAAGAGCCTGGACTCCCTCCCCAGTTCCTGACCACAAACTGCAGAGCTTCTCACTGGCCAAAAAAGCAACAGAGGGCATTCCAGAGGATTCGCTCTGTGTGTGTGTGTGTGTGTGTGTGTGTGTGTGTGTGTGTGTGTGTGTGTGCGTGTGTGTGCGTGTGTGTGCATGTGCGTATGTGTGTATGTGCGTGTGTGTGCGCGAGCACGTGTGTGTATGTATATGTGTGTGTGGTGTGGAGATGTGCTCACTCATGGATGCATGCTGCCACGCCGGCCCCGAGCTTGCAGATGCATGCTGCCACGCCGGCCCTGAGCTTGCAGATGCCGGCCCCGAGCTTGCAGATGCATGCTGCCATGCCGCGGCCCTTTGCACTGGTGCAGGGGAGTCAGAGTCCGGTGCCCATGTTTGCAAGGCAGGCACTTGACTAAGCGAGCTGTCTCCCTAGCCTAGCCTCAGGTCTTGTTGCTTCCTCTGCTTCCTCTGTCTCTGTCCCCATTGCACTTGCCACACTAGAGAATGGAGGGAAGAGATGCAGTTTGTGATGCTGTACTTTCAAACTTGTATTTCTTTCTCCTCTCTGCTTGTTCAATCGAATTCATCCCTAGGAGTCCAGATAAGATGCCAAAAGCATGTCTCACACTCTTCCTCCACTTCACATTCTGCATGTTCCTGTGGTCCTTGCGTCTGTTACTTGAATGACCTTACGGACCGTGTCTGGATGCTTTACAGTGCAGGCTTCGCACTGAGAGACGGGTTCATATCATCTGCCTTCTTTGATTATTGTTTCATTTTTGCTTTCCAAGCTTACTACCTTGTACAGGGGTAGGAAATATATTTTTGACTCAGTGTTTATTCAATATGTTTGGGCCATTTTTTAAAGTTAACAGTTATATTAAATGGTGACATTCTGTAGCTCACGGTCGGGAAAAGTAGTACTGCTGACACTTCATTTTTAATTTTATCTCAGCCTCTGGAAACTGATTATTTCAGTAATATTCAGTTGCTAGAAATACCTCAGCTAAATTGCTAACTGCACAAAACAATATTATCCTTTTTATTGTTAAAAAAAAAAAAAAAAAGAAACCTCTTCCTCTCCCTCACTTATTTCTAGTCCATCCTTATTAATTTGGTCTTGTGTATGTGTGTGTGTGCGGGCGTGTGTGTGTGTGTGTGTGTGTGTGTGTGTGTGTGTGTGTGTGTAGAACAAGGATGAATTCGGGAATCATCGTGGACTGCTTCTACCTCCTCTTTTGCTCTGTCCCAGGATTCACAGGCTCTGCCCACTAGGACCAGAAACACAGGCTGCTCCCGCTTCTGCCCAGCATTTGTAAGTGGGATCTGGGATCCAAACTCAGGACCATCTGCCTGCAAGGCAGAGGCCTAACCCCTAAGCCATCTCTCTAGCCCCTAGTCGTTTTTGTTAATATTTCCTTTTCTGTTCAGGTCTTTGACATTGTTCTACAAGACCGAGTCTGAGGGTCTCCACCTGGCTTACTTGAGGGCCCTTCATGCTCATTCTTACAGGCTGTATTGCCAGGCACCTCAGACACTGCAGAGCTACCGCTGGGACCCGGGCAGAGCCCGCCCTGGGGGCATCAGGCAGGTGACTCCATTTGTCTCGTTCTGTTACGGTCATTTTAAACGAGCACAGTCAAGACCGGTGGCAGGAAAACTCTGCTGGGGTTCCTTGCTCCCCAGGCACCCTCTGAAAAGGGGTGCGCTCCCGTAGCTTGCTGGGGTTCCCGCCACCTGCAGCGCCATCCTTTCTTCTTTCTGACTATAGTTCTGCTATAAATAAAGTCAGAACCCAAGACCTTCCTGAGAATACTGCTGCGTTCCCAGAGAGCAGCTCGCGGTTACTCCTCTCCGTGCCTGTCCTGCCACAGCAACCTCCAGCTCTAACCCCGGAGTCTCGGGGGCGTCAGCAGGCACTGTATTTACATCTAGGAAGTTCCCAGAGAAGCTTCACCCCTGAGAACAGACCAGCTTCCCCAGCTGGGTTTGTTTTGAATTGGGGCAGGATCTTGGCCTAGAACCGACAGCAGTCTGACCTCTTCCTCCCGAGTGTAGACCCCATCTATGTCTGCAATCTGGCCCAGTCCTCCTGGCTTGCCCCCACTTTGGGTAACTCGATTTTTTAAGTAAAAAAAATTTAATGTAGCTCACAAATGAATGGAATTTGATTTACTCTCCAGTGCCTTTTCTTCCGCCCACTCCCTTTGCTAATCCACTTCCTCCTTCCTCACAGACTCCCTTCTGTCTCATGATTTCTTCATGCCTTTACCCATCGTTCGTCCTCATCTTGCCTCTTTATCTGCTGATCCTTCTGTGGTTTGATTCTAGTTATTTTGTCTTTCCAGCTTCCTGCTTGAAGACACCGCACTGCTTTGTAAGTCCCTTTATGAACAGAGAACTGAAATGCGGAGGCATACGGTCTCACGGTGACTAGCTCATCCTGCTTGGGCATTCCACGGTTTTAATATTAAAAGTACCACATTCCAGAAAGCTCCTCAGTCCCAGGGGACGCTTAGGGATCCAGATGGCCACCTGACTGCTCGGTGTCCACACAGTCCTTAAGCCAAGCTGTTCTCTGCCCTGTCACCTGCCTGCTGTGCTGTACCTGCCCTTTGACCTGCCATCGGCTAACAAGCCACGTGGACTGATAGTGGACTGGAGTGTCCCTCGGGAGTCACTAGTTGTCCTTACCTTACTTGGGTTAGACCCCCGTCTCCCAGCCTCCTGAGTGCTGCATGGCTCTCTGTGGTTCTCTCCAGCTTAGATCATAAAGCATGTGTTGGCACTTCTCACACGGGTCCTTTTTGCACTACGTATTGAAGATTAATTTAGCATGTTGGGGACCGAGCCTGTTGGTTCAGATGCTGTTGTCACAAAAGTCATTTTGCTTCGCACCCTGAGAACTCTGTAGACAACAGCGTTCCTTGTGCCCACACAGTCTTGAAGGGCGACATCCTACCTCCCCAAAAATAAGTGCTTATTGATTGAAAGAAGTAAAGAGGTTAAGGAGACAATCTCTTTGCAAGTAGTTTCCTCTTGAAATGTCTTCAGGACAGTTTTTAAAATATACTTTCAAATCCTTTATTTCTCTTAAAACATAAAACTAAAGCATAAATTGAAGTAGAGATCTAAAGTACTTAAAATTTAGATCCCATTATTTAAAATATGAGATGGCTCATGGGTAAAGGCGAGTGCCACCAGCCCTGAATTCAATTCTTAGAGCCTGTGTAGGACAACTCTGAGTTGTCCTCTGACCTCCACATGGGCACCATGGTATTTGTGTACACACATGAACACGCACACACACACACACACACACACACACACACACACACACACCATAAACAAATGCGAATGTAAAAAACGTCACTGAAAATCAGCTGCTGGCAACCAAGCAGGCTTGAGAAGCCCGCATTGGAACAGGGAGGGGCCCTGGGTCAGACCCATTGTAAGTTCTGTGAGTTAAAGCTCTGCACAAAGGAACAGTACGTAAACACTGTGCCTTCAAGTACGGGATTTTTAAGTTTAGAACCATTAGAGTTAAATTATTGGTGTAAGTTCTATCAGGTGTTGGTACAGTGACCAGCTCTGTCATATGGTAAGAATCAGATGTGTTCTTTTTGGCACTCAGGTTTTGTGTTTATGTGGGTACATGGGAACACTTTTCAAGTGCTTCTGAGGCCTTTTCCATAGATTCTGATTCATCAGGCCTGAGTGGGGTCACAGATCTCTGGCTTCTAAAAGCATCATCCTATTCTGAGGCCTGTCTGCCGTGAGTTCACTTCGAGTGTTTAGAAATGCACAATTTCACGCGCCCCCCCCCCAGACCCCAGGTGGTCAGGGTATGTTTAAGGTTGTCAAGTCAGACTGGAGCCCCGTGAAAGCTATGTGTGCATAGCATACAGCAGTCTGTCCTGGGAGCTTTTAACACGGTGCAGATAAGCACTTGTTAGATGGATCTATTTTTTTTTTTTTTTTTTTTTTTTAATTTTTTTATTATTATTTATTCAATGTGTGTGTATGCAGTTTGTATGTGTCTGGTTGGTAGAAACCACGGACAAATTTGGGAACCACCATGACACCTCCACATCCTCCTTGTTTACTCTGCCCCGGGATTCACAGGCTCCGCCCTACAGGACCAAGAAACGCGGCTGCCCCCGCTTCCGCCTGGCGTCTATACGTGGGGTCTAGGATCCGAACTCAGGACCTTCCGCCTGCAAGGCGGAGGCTTAACTCCTGAGCCACCTCTCCAGCCCCAGATGGATCTATTTTCATGGGCCATGGACGTCCCATTGTGTAAACCAACTTGTATTGACCAAATCTCCCCCCATGAACCAGAGGTCTGGACAAGTGTCTGAATATAGAACTGTTTTGCATGTTAGCACAAGCGCTTAGTAGGCGTTTGCCATGAACCTAGACTTTGTTCTTCTAGTTGTGGGTGAGGAAGCTAACAGGAGACCTTCAGTGGAGAAAAATGTCTCCACTCTGCACATGTGGTTCTCACAGCTGGGTTTCAAAGAAGGGGACGCGGCGGCTGGACAGTTAGAGCAGCGTCTGCGGAGGAGGAGGGGGCGAGCTGGCCGGGAACAGGAGGGAGTTTCTGTGATCTGACAGGAAGTCTTCCCTGGAAGAGGAAACTGACAGTGGTTTTGAGTGGGAAGTAGAGAGGCAAAATACACTGTGTTCTGACCAGTGAGCCAGCGGTGGACAACCAGAAGGTTGTGTAAGATGCAGTCGAATCGTCGATCACTTTGAAAGCCAGGCGTGCCTGGCACAGCAGAAAATCCCAAGGACAGCAGCGGCAACTCGCTGTGCATTGAGCAGAAGGCGAGTGCTTCTGCATCTGTTCCCTTCTTCCTTGTAAGAGCAACGATAACCACCTTAGACCATGAAGTAAAAGTAAAGATGAACGTTGGGCTTGTAGCTTATGAAAATCGACTGGGTTTCCCAGCCTTCTCGCAGCAAGGCGAGAGCTTAGAATTATGCTCCCGTGGTGAAGGAAACAGAACTATCAGCTCCGACTCTTCGAAGGATGGGGGCGCATTCTGCAAGCTCTCCTTCCTCTCAGCTCAGTCGGGATGAGGGTAACCCGAGGCCAGGGGGCACCTTGATCCCAGAGGTAGATGTCACAAGCTAAGAAAGAAGGCAGCGCTGTCTCGGTGTGACATGTGAGCTCTTTAGTCATGGCACCTATAGGAGGTGGAGCCTTGCTGTGAAGGCAGTCACACGGGTGGGCCTGGAAGTGGGTAGCACTGCTCTGCTGGAATGAGTCAGTCGGCTCTTGAGCTCGCAGCAGCTCTCGGCCTCCATGATGTCTGCAGTGACCGAGGCCTCTCCAGCTTCTGGCGCCAGCCACGCCTTTCCTGCCATGGAACCACAAGCTGAATAAATCTCCCTTACTCCCTCTACGTTACTTGGGCTTGAGTCTTGTCTCCCAGCGACTGATAAGCAAGCGTCTTGTCCCGGTGGTCAGGAACCTGACCCAGGCTCCGGTCGTCTGGTCTTTAGCATGTGAGGCCATGAATGAGATGTGATTTTCTCGAGCCACTATTACTACTGCGCTTGGACTTTTCTGCTATGCACAGGCAAACCGAACCCAAAGTAATGAAACCTTCTATTCAGGTGCTGCCGTGCGTCCTGATAAGTGTCCCTGAAGGCCTGTGGATTAAAGGCTTCTTCCCTAGCCTGTAGCATTGTTGGAAGGTGGCACAACTTAGTGGGAGGTCCTTCCGGTCCTTGGGGGGTATGCCTTGAAGGGGATATTGGACCCAAGCCCTCTCCCAAAGTGTCCTGCCTGGGCAGAACGAGCGTTTTCCCACCACCATTCCTTCCGGTGCCACCACATACCCAAAGCAAGGAACAAATGGCTGAGCCCTTCATAACCCTTCTCTCTTTATAGGTTGATTCATCTGAGGTATTTCTCAGAAACAACAGTTATCGTGAATTATCTTGGTTCCAAGTCCTACAAGCCCTTTTATCCTAACCTTGTCGAATCCCTCCAAGTCTCTGTCTTTTCACATGTACAAGAAGGAGAATGCTTCTCCGGGGACAAGTGAGGAGCAAGTGATCCCCACAGTATCCTAGCACAGTACTGGGGTCCAGCACCCTCCTGATGACAAGCCTTTCTAATTACACACAGGGACAGAGCAGCAGGCCGATTTAGAACACAGTGACGGCCGCGGAAGTCAAGAGTGTTGACATCTGAAATACTGGTGTGGCGGTAGTGGACGCCATGACCTGGAAGGTGAAGAGGCTTTGAGGAGCAGGGAGCTTCAGGAATCTTAAGTCTGGCTCATGGCAGAGTTATCATGGGAGAACCGATGTGGATATTTTTTGGGCCCCCTGTGTGCCAGGTACATCCTAGAATTTACAGTAATGGACGAAAACATGCATGGTTTTTAGACTCCAGAGTTTACAGGGTTGTGGGCATAGTTCAGGGATACAGTGCTCGCTTGGCGTGTGTAAGATCCTGGGTCCAATTCCTAACACAACATACACACTCAATCATGTAGAGTTTATGACCCCGGACAGGAAGCAGATATTAAAATACTGATGAGTAATTAATTATATGGTGACAAAGTATGGTTCCCTGAAGGAAAGGGCAGAATGTTCCAGGAGCTCGCATCTCACTGACATAGTGAGAGAGAATTCAGCTCGGTCACAGAGGATGAACGCGAGTTGACTAAGTGAAGCGGGGGCAGAAAGAACATTTCCTCCATTAGGGCTGAGTGGGAAACAGAGAAGGGCCTGGGGGGATTGGCAAGAGGCGTGCCCTGGAGGTCCAAGGCCAGCGAGAGGCCCGGAGCACAGTCAGCATCTTGCTTTGGGGCCGGGATCAACATGAGCATGAACTCTGCCCTTGGAGCCTGCCCAGGGGCAAAGCATGAACTCTCTGCCTTGGGCTAGAATCTCAAGAGTCATAAACTCTCTGCTGCGGGCTAGCTTCTGGAGAGTCAAAGGCCATAAAGGAAATAGTTATGGCTCTTTAACTTTGGTCTTGGGTGAGGGTCATTTAAACCACCGAGATCGGAGTGTTCCAGGAGAAAGCGGCTTTTTATAGCCTGGCCGGCTACACTGGCCCAAACAGATTGGCTCTGCTGAAGCCAGGAACGCTCACCTGGACACACCTGTGCCTCCTGCCGCAAGAGTCTCATGTTCCGGGAGTTACCGACCTAGTTTCACAGGTGTTAGCTGTGCTTCTGGAAGTTTCTAACAACTGATTGTTGGTACTGCTATGTTCAAAAGTCATGCGCTGAGGCCTCTTACCTACTAGGCTTGCCTCCTTACAGCACTGGTGAGGTTTGCCATGATCTGCCGCCATCCTTTGCCAGACAGTCCACATTTTTACTAGGAACAGCCACAGTTTTAATTGTGGTGTTCTTTGTATAGAGAATAAGAGGTTGGAGTTTGCACCAAGCAAACATGAGACAAGCGCTTGAAGTTGTAGAGTCTAAAAGTACATGTTCTCACCTTTGACTTTGTTTTCCTCGTTCTATTTAATGTGAAGTCTAATACCACATGGGCAGTTCCAGTATTGGGTTTGGCTCTGTTTTTTTCCCCATCAATAAAGTCCCAGGAGGGAAGAAGGAGGAAGAAATGGTATCAGATGTGAATATGGTCAAAACACATGACACGTTTGAAAGAAAATTCTCTGTGAAACTCAGCACGATGCACAATGAATATATACTGATGAAGAAATTTTAAAAATTAGGAAAATGTATATTTTCTTTCTAAAATAATAATTAGTATATATTAATATATTTATTATAAAGAGAGCCCAAGTATATCTTACAGCAACTGATATTTTCAAACTGGTAATTGACTTTTTTAATAAAATGCTATAAAAGTAATGCTACTGAAATGTTTGAAGTTTCCTAAATTTGACCAGGATAATTTTAGATAATTTGGGGGTCAAAAACATATGTGACAAGGAAGTGTGTGCGAGCATGCCCTCTTTACCTGTCTCTTGCTTGCTTGTTTTAAGTCAGACTCTTTCTAGGAGGCCTGGTCTCCAAGCCTCCTGCCTCCTCCTAGCTCTAGAACCTCAGCTGTGCATATCATACTCAGCATCTCTGCTTTTTAAAGGCTGCAATAGATCCTCCTTCCCTTCCTGAGGACAGTGTATCCAGTCAAAAAAGCCAAAACTAGCCCACACATCTAGAAGCTGCAAGGAAGCAGGTCTGGAGTTGCGTAGCACCATCCTCAGACTCCCCCGAGCTGCTCACCAGAACTGCTTTGACGACCTTAAGGTCTTAAGCCCTGTTACCTCAGCCTTTGGCCCGGCTGCTCACCTCCTCCCTCACCTCTTCTACCTCAAACCCCTACTTTCCTTCCCTCCCTGCCCACTCCCCATTCCCCTCTCTGGGTTTCTCTCACCTCACTTTGTAGTTCACTCCCCCTGTTCCTCCTCAGTGTACTCCCCGAGTCCTAGTTACACCTCCCCAGTTGTCCCTCCCCAGCAGCATGATGGGAACCAAACGGGACTCTCATACTTAGCTGGGAGAATCCAGCCCAGCCCAGCTGCCCAGCCCCAGTCCTCCAGCGGCGACCGGCTCCCATCCCTCGTGTCTTGTGTCAAATCAGCTGAGGCAATTCGACTTGGAGTTTTTGACATTATAGTGGTACATAAGTTGCTCTGGTTGAAAACGAATGTTATTGTTTAAACAGTGAGGTCACGACTACTAGGAAAGACAATAAGTAGTTTGCATCTGGATGTGAGACAGGCTGAACAGATAGAGGACTGTCCGCCCTCTGTGATAAACAACAAAACAGGTTTGTGCGGTTCTGGCCGGATCCCACAAACCCCCACCTGAGAAGCACAGGAACTTCTCACCTTCGTGGGTCGTGGGTCATGGGTCGTTCATGCCAGTACACCTTTTCTTGCATTTGATGCATCAGATGGTAACAGACTCTGCGGAGGAGATGGCTCAGGGCTTAAAGTCTTTGCGAGCAAAAGAACCTGAGGTCAGCTCCCAGATCCCACCTGGAAGTGTCAGGTAGACATGGCGGAGGCCGCAGTTCCAGCCCTGGAAGGCGGAGCCCGAGCAAGCCCAGAGCAAAGCAGTAAGCAGCAGAGCCATCCAGGGTGAGTCCCGAAGTCTCCCTGGGCCTCACGTGCACACTAAGTGCTTTTGCACGATAAAAAAAATATTAATTATGGGTAAAGGAGCGACTTTATGTTGCTACAACAAAATACCTAACCCAAGCAACTTAGGGGGAAAGACGTTTAATTACCTGCAGGTTATGGTCCCTCTGCACAGAGGGCACAGGTCAGTGCCTGGGTGCCACCTGCCTAGGCAAAGCCAGCCTCGCCGTCCTAACAGTCTCAGGCCGTCTGCAGTGGAGCAGTTCCCCCTCCAGTAGACTGAGTCTCCATCACTTATGTGATCAAGACGGTCTCCAGTAGGTGGGCCCAAAGGCCTGTCTCAATCTAGAGGAAGCCTCTCAGATGTTCCTGGAGTCCAGTCTCCAGGTGTCAGGTTGACAGTTGACACTAACCATCCCAGCTCCATTCCTTGTCGAACACACCAAAACACATCACCTTTCAGCCATAGCAGTCTAACCTTTGTCTTCAAGTATCAGGTTTGTTGTTCAATATAAAATTATTTAATACATTTTGTGTGTGTGTCAGAGGATACTGGGTGTGCCTGTGGAAGTCCAAGGGTGACTTCAGGAATCACCTGGGTTGCACTACCTCCTCTTTGCTTTGCTCTGAGTTTCCCAGGCTCTGCCTTCCAGGGCAGGAAGTACACGCCACAGCCATTTCCACCTGGCGTTTTTACTTGGGATCCAGGATCTGAATTCAAGGCCTTCTGCTTTTGAGGCAGAGGCTTAACCCCTGAGTCATCTCACTAGTCCTTAATACAATTTGTAAGGTTCCCATACTTCAATTTTAAATTTCCATAGTCCCGGGCAGTTCCAACACTACGAAGAATCCAAAGCGTCTTCATTTTAAGTTCTTATATTTAAAAAGTCACTTATGTTCAACATCTAACAGCACAGGGTAAGCATCCTGTCTTAAAGTGCAAGGTTCAGGGCCTGAGAGATGACGTGATGGATAAAGGTGCTTGCTACCAAGTACAACGCCAATCGCCACCCCAGAGCAGGGAAAAGAAGACAACTGACCTCCATGAATCGTCCACTACCCTCCACACATGCTGTCACACACACGCACACATGAAATATATTCTTTTCAGTTTCATACATATATATAATGAATTGAAGTCATCCTCCCTTCACTGGAAACCTTCCCAACACGTCCCCCTCATACTTTTATGTCTTTTTTGAGTGTGTAGTATGCTCCCCATTAGTTTATTAAGGACTATCTATATCAGCATGTGCTTTGGCACTGGCTAGAATGTAAAAAAAATTTTTCTTAAATCTTTCTTACAAAAAAATGAAATGGGGGCTGGAGAGATGGCTCAGAGGTTAAGACTCTGCCTTACAAACACAAGGTCTGAGTTTGGATCCCAGATCCCATGTAAAAACGCCAGGTGAAAACGGCAAAAGGCTGCATTTCTGGTTCTGAAAGGTGGAGCCTGAGACATCCCAGAGTGAAGTCACCCTTGGGGCTCCACAGGGACACACGGTGCTCTCTCTCTCTCTCTCTCTCTCTCTCTCTCTCTCTCTCTCTCTCTCTCTCTTTCTCTTCTCTGTCTCGGCTGGCAATATAACCACCACAGGTGTTTCTAGAGTCGCTGCCCCCCAGGAAGGAACCAGCCTAGAGTACCTCCGGAGAAGCAAAGGGAGCAGAACTAGTGGGCTGAGACTTCTAAGTCCAAATTCTAGAGTCACCTTTCCTGCTCTGTCCGCCTCTTGGGAGAGTATACTTTGCTTTTGCTTTCTTGCCTACTTGAAATAAACCTGGACTGCTTGCTTACTCTGCCTTTACCTGGGTGTGAATTCTTTGGGAACACAAGAAGCAAGATTGTGCTGCGGCTGAGACGCGAGGCAGCGTCTCCTCACCCTCAGTAAAACCCCGCGTGGTCAGGAGACGTGGTGCTCTCAGCTCCCAGGCACACTGCTAAAGCTGTGCTGTTCTGGAGTTAAGTGGAGTACATGCATCTTTGACTCCATGATGCCTTCAATCCCTGGTTTATCAGCATCCATTCTTTAAACCCCAGTCAAAAGCCATCTGCATCCATCTTTCTATGCTTTTGATCAACTCCAGACACATAAAGAAATTTGTGTTACTATATAAAAACTATGGTAGAAGGAGAGAACTACCTTCTGATTGTCCTGTGACCCCTCAAACCATGGCATTCGTACTCTCTCTCTCTTCCTCTCTCCCTCTCCCTCTCCCCCCTCTGTCTCCCTAACAATTAAGTAAAATAAATATATAAAAGAAAAACTAGGAGGTTTCATGAAGCCCACCTTGTTGGTGTTGGCATTTCCAGGGATAATTAGATCTGAGCTCACCAACTGATTAACCCCTTGATGTCTTCATAGCATGAAGGCATTATGGGAGGTGGGAGGTTCCTTTTTTATTTTTCTAGTTTTACAAACATTGAGTACTTATCCCTACTTCCCCTCTCCCTCCCATTTCCTTCCTTTCCCTTCATCAACCCATCCCACTCCCTCCATCCTCCTGCCTGTCCACTTCTATAGACCCCAGGGTTCCCTCTGGTTTGTCTACTCTTCTGGGATTCAGGCTTCTGAGTCATACCAAGTTGCCTCTCTTCAGTCCACTCCACTGATAGGGGCATTTCCCTTCACTCATCCAGCTCTAGTCCCCAAGGTTTCCACTGTATGTTCTTATCTCTATTGAGTTCCTTGTTAGTCTATGGGCATGTTGGTATGTCAATCATTATGCAGGTCTAGTAAGGACATGTCTCACGACAGTGAGTTCCTAGATGCAGTAGTCCTGCCTTGCATAGAATATGTTGTTCAATAGTGAACCTTCCTGTCTTTAAGTTCTTACAATCTCATTGTCTCCTCTTCCTTGAGGTTCCCTAAGCCTTAGGATGGGGAGATTAGCTTGGCCTGATTCTGGGTGAGCCTGGCTGCGTCACTGGTACTCTGCATTCTGGCGGCCATTGCTGTCCACTTCACTGCTCTTCTATTGCCCTAGGCTGCGTCCTGTCAGCGCGTTGGGATCCTCTACCCCTGTGTAAAGAGACTTCTAGGCTGAGTGCTGAGTGCTCTTAAAACCTATGGGCACAATAGCAGCTATTTACAGAGCAGTCTGGTGAACTGTCTTCCTACCTATAGGATCATTGGCTGTTTCTCCTAACTGATTATTTACTTCCCCCTTTTAGGTCTTGTTCTAGTTAATAGTAACAGGAATGTGTTCCATTCTGACAGGCAGGTCTTGAGTTCAGTCAGAAAGCTGTTGGTTGTTGCCTTGATACTTATGCCACTATTACTCTGGTAACCTGTTGCCATGGTGATTTTTATTACAACTTGCAGATGCCATGCGTTGATGAGGCCTGTGATTATTTCTCTCCCCCGGTAGCTTCTACAGGATGGTACTGCGTAAGGTGTCCAGCAGGGAGGACATTCTCAAATCAGTTCCACCTGATGCATTTTGCCCATGTTCCGTGATCCACATGTGTTAGTTGCATTTTCAGTAATAGGGTCTTATTGATAGTTTTTTGGAGAGCAAACAAAAGCAATGGCAAAAGCCTGTACTGCTTGGGGGCCTTCGAGACATCTGTGACCAACATTTTATGAGGAAGTGTCACTTTCCTGTTAGTTCTAGTGTAATTTGATTATCATTGTGTTCTAAGTGGACCAGCTCAGGACTTGTTTGTTTTGTTTTGGTTTGGTTTGGGTTTTTTTTTTTTTTTTTTTTTTTTTTTTTCCTGTTTTCCTCACTCTGTGCTCCTCTGCACAGGGACTGCCCATTCTTGTTCCTTTCTTTAAAAACATATTTTTTAACATATTACTGCATAGGAGTTTCCTGTGGGGTTACTTCTCACAATCTTAAGGTGTTTTTATAAGTCCCTCTGCCCCTCCTATCTCCCATTCTCTCATTCCCCCAGGTGAGAGTCAGCTACATAACTACAAATATTTTCCCATTTCCACTTTTTTGATAACGTATCACAAAATTTTGATGATATGTGACTTACCTGTTTTTAAAAGTTTTTTTTGAGAGAGGAAACAAGAATGGAGCACGTGCGAGCCACAGCACGTGGAGGGGAGGACAACTTTAGGAAGGTGGCTTTCTCTGTCCACCATGCGGGCTTGGAGATCAAAGTCAGGCGAGCAGGTTTCCTACAGGAGCTGCTGAGCTCTCACTAGCCCTATCTATCGTCATTGGTACTTGAGCTTCTTTATCTAAGAAATTGTTTCCTAATCCAAGATTGCAAAGATCTACGCCAGAGTTTTCTTCTTGGAGTGAAAGCATTAGTCCTACATTTTGTATAATTCTTGTATTTGTTACAGTTTTATGAGCTTGTAAACAGCTGTCCAGTTGTCCAGAATGATTCTATTGGATGATCTTAGTAGGTCTATCAAAAGTCACCTGACCATACATAGGGGAATGGACATCCTGGACTCCTCATTCTATCCATTGATTTATGTGTCTCTTCTTGTGTCAGTATCATGCTGCCTTGATTACTATAGCATGGTAACAATTTTTAAATTAGGATACATGATTATTTTAGACACTCTGAATCTTAGAATTTCCATATAGATCTTAGGATCACATTATCAATTTGTGTAAAGAAGTCAGATGGAAGTATAATTAGGACTGTGTGCGTGCGTGCATGTGTGTGTGTGTGTGTGTGTGTGTGTGTGTGTGTGTGTATCGGGCCACTGTGGATCCCTGTGCAAGATCACGGGTCACTTTGGGAGTAATCCTGCATTGCTTCCACCTCCTTTTTGCTTTGCTCTGGGATTTCCCAGGCTTTCACTTCCAGAGCCCAAAGTGCAGTCCACCTCCATTTCTGCCCGACCTTTTTAACGCAAATCCTTCTGCTTTTGAGGAAGAATCTTAATCCCTGATTCGTCTCTCCATCCCTGCCATTGATTCTTGTGTTTATTTAGGTTTTCTTTCATTTTAACACTATTTTGTGCTTTTCAGAATAGAGGTTCTGCACTTCTTTTGTTAAATTTATTCCTATTTTATTTTTCTTAATGCTATTGTAAGTAGAAGTAATTTTCAAGTTTAAGATGTTTCCTAGCATATGGAAGCATAATTGATTTTTGTATATCAATATTGTATCCTCCAGTTTTTCCAAACTTATTCGTAACTTTTAGTAGTTTATTGTGTGTATATGTGTGCGCACATGCGTGTGCGTGCACACAGGTCTATGAACCTATGTGCAATGTGTGGAGGCCAGAGGTCAACTGTCGGTATCATTCCTATGATACTTTCCACCTTTTTTCTTTGAGACAGAGTTTCTTAACAAAACTTGTCAAGTGGGGGGGCAGCTGGTCATGAATCCCAGAAGCCTTTTCTGTGCTCAGTGCTTGATTATAAGAATGCGCCATCGTTCTCCATTTCTCCTGTTGGTTCTGAGGCTCAAACTCAGATCTTTGAAAGGCATTTTATTTTATTGAGTGAGTCATCCCCCTGTGATAGCTAATTAACTAACAGATTATCTGTCTGGTTGCCCAGGGAGATGATCTGGATAAGATATTGCAACACAAAGACCACCTTACATTTGGGGGGCCCCTCCCAGTAGACGAATGGCCTGCAGTGTCATCTTCCCTCCTGCCATCATCAGAACCCAGCTTCCTTCACCCTCCACGGTAGACGTGACTTAAGCCTGTCTTCCCTCTCTGCTACAATGGACTGTGTCTCCCCTCCAGAACCATAAGCCAGATAAGTCTTCCTTTCTCTCCTAAATTGCTTGTATTTGAGAGTTGTCTTACAATCAGAGGAGTAATGGCCACACCCCCCTCTCTTTGAGTGACTTTCTGCCCTTGTCTCCATGTAAAATTACGTTACTGATGCACTGAAGCTTCTTAACAATGAAAACGCAATAAGAAATGCTGAGATTTTGTTTTTCCAAAATAATTTCATTTCTTATTTAATTTTATTATTCTTGTTTAAAAATATGAAACTCAGGATTTATCAATCCAAGCTTGTTGAGCATGCTTGAAGCCCTGGATTTGGTCCCTTGCAAAACACACAGATAAATACATACAGAGACACGTGTGTACACACAAACACATACATTCGTATATACACAGACACACATACAGACAGACAAATATCTCAAGAAAAATCATTGCTAGTTCTTTACGCATTACCTTTCAGCTGAGAAGCACATCTTTACCTCTTCTCTGAGGCGTTACTCTGGCCATCACGTGAGGCTGTGTCCTGTGGACGCTCTGTCCTGTGGACGATGCCCTTCATTCGGGCGGGGCATGTTAAGGGAAGGATTGATCTCTGCAGCTGGAGGTGATTCCCTCCCAGCTCGGCCCTGTCCCATCGCGAGTGTCCTCACAGGGTGTGGGATGGTGGAGAAAGCTGCTCCTTCAGCTGTCTGTGGACAGTTGTCTCCGCAGAGGCTGCAGAAGGGCAGTCGTCCCAGAGGACAGGGGCCTTTTAATTGTAATCAAATCATGCCTTTTTTTTATCAGGGACAATTCTTTTTCTCTTTTAAAATCTTTATGTCGTTCCGCCTCACCGAGGAGTTCCCCTGTCCTTGGGGTAGGTCTGTGGGTCTATCCGACGTCACCCAGCTCCTAGGCTGAAGGAGATCTAGAGGTTTGTGGTAAGAGAAATCACCGTAGAACTCAAGAAAAAACTGGGCGTGGCCTTATCTTAGCAGCCCAGCCAAGGCATGTCACCAGGAGTCAGCCTGAGAATCCTGGGTCTTATCATTGCTCCACTGTGTCCTTCCCCAGAGGTAGCTAACGGTTGATTTGATAGGAGATAACAGCTGTCAGCTCATGGTAACCAAAGCAGAAATCTTGACATAGTTTCCTGGTGAGGTTCAGTAGAGAGCGTGACCCGATAGTCAGATCGCTTTTGGATTCAGTCCTCGGTCCATTTTTTTATGTATCCTGGGGATCTGCCAGTTGCATAATCTCTCTATGCCCACAGTCCCTTATCTGTAAGGATGTAGAGTTAAGGACTTGTGAGGAATTAGTGTGGTAACTGAATCAATAAGCACATATTGCTTCCTGCATGATGCGTTCTAATTAGCCATTAGGCAGTTCACTTAAGAAAGCACATTAACCCCTTAAATGAAATGAAGGCATTGCTTGAAGTTCACCCCAAGTTTCTGAACTTCAGTGTGCAGAAGAATGGCAGAAAATACCTTCTTCAAGTAAGTTCCCAGGCTCCTCCGCGTTTTGTGGCTGTCACTGTGCCAGGCCCCAGCCGGGTCTTTTGCTGGCAGCACAGATCTGACCTCACCCTGCAGCCCCATCTCTTGGAACTGACCCGTGACCAGCCCTGCCTGTGTGCCAACCTGTACTTCAGTGAGCTGGCGCAGCTGCCCACAGACACGGTTTTACAATTTAACTTTTAAATTTTGATGTAATTTTACATTTATAGAGAAATTGAAAACAGCACAAGGTGGGACTTTTAATAGTGTGCTTGGGTTTCTTTTAACATTTGTGTGTGTGTGTGTGTGTGTGTGTGTGTGTGTGTGTGTGTGTGTGTGAGGACACACTGTGTGTTCTGTGGAGAACCAAGGGTGGCTCTGAAAATCATCCTGGACCGCTCTACCTCCTATTTGCTTCACTCTGGGATTTCCCAGGCTCCTCCTTCCAGAGCCAGAAGTGCAGGCTGCCACCATTTCTGCCTGGCATTTTCACATAGAATCCAGGATTCAAAACTCAGGTCCTTCTGCTTGTGAAGCAGAGTCCTAATCCCTGAGCCATCTCTCCAGTCCTGTTTGTTTATTTGTTTTGAAGATACGGTTTCAATCTCTTTTTCTCTGTTTTCTCTATGTAAAATGTTTCTCTACATTACTTGAGAATGTGTTATATACCACATTTCTATATATCTTAAAAATTTTTAACTTTAGGAATCAAGGTATTCTTTCTAAATAACCATTGTGCCATTATTAAATTCAAGAAATGTAACATTGATATAATACTTTTGCCTAATGTAAGGTAGGTGCATAGTTCCAGCTCTATCACATGTTTCAATAGTGCCTCCTCAGCTCCTGGGGATCATCAGTTCAGGACCGCACAAAAATGACACTCCTTGGTTTCCTTTATTCTGGAAAGTGCCTCAACCTATCTTTGCTTTTTTTTTTATGACATTGATCTTTTTTATGGATCCAAGCCAGTTCTTTCATAGACCATCCCTTATGCACATTTGGTGATGTCTTATGGTCAGAGTCAGGTTATGTGTTTTGGCTGGAATCCTGCACAAACGGCCTCTTCAGAATATCCTCTCCGGAGACGCAGGGTGTCCGCTGGCCTACTGGGGAAATGGGCCACACTTTAGCAAACACTTGACTACTTCAAGAAATGCTTGACCAGACACTGTCTGACCCTGAGGCTTCAGAGCCTAAGGAGCAAGACCGTGGCCATTTGGAGTTGACTGGCAGCCTGTTGGCTGGTGAGGGTGCTTCTGGCGCTGCCACCAGGTGCTTTGGACGGCGGCCACGCTTGGGCTCTTCTCTGCCCGTCACACCGGCTCAGGTTCTCCTGCTTGACCCGTGCCGCTCCCTGCCTTCACCCGGTTTCCTTCTTAACCCCGGATCACGGCTTGTTCTGTAGTTAACACAGGTCGTCTGTGCAGTGTATCATGTGACTAGCTAAATCCATCTGTAGTACTGGGAACTCGGAGCAGCGGTGATGTATTTATTTATTTCTTGGATAATTTTACACTGATGCACCAGCTTCCTGTTCGATGGTGCTCTTGAAAGCTTTTTTTCTGTTTGTGTTCTGAACTATCCTTGGACTTTTAAGTGCTGTCTTGCCTGCTTTATTTCTTACGTCGACATATAAAATCTCTAGCTGCTATTTTGGTTACCAGCTCATTATAGACAGTAATTCTCCCAACACTGATTCATTCGTTCTATGCACAAATAGTGCAGAGCTTAAGAATGTTACGCAAACTGCGTAGAAACAGCACGTCTTGAGCGCCAGCTTCCTGCTGTACTGCGAACTACCTTACAGCAACGGAGGAGAGACTTTTCATTTCTGCCTTTTTTAACACAAGGAAATAGAAGAAACTGGCTTGAGGGGCTGGAGAGATGGCTCAGGGATTAAGACTCTGCCTCACAAGGGGAAGGTCCTGAGTTCGGATCCCAGGTCCCACGTAAAAACACGAGGCTGAAACGGTGGCAGCCTGCACATCCTGGTGGGTGGAGCCTGGGAAATCCCAGAGCAAATCCCTGAATCTTTTGATCCTCTACCAGGGACACAAGTGCCATTCAATACACACACACCCCACACACACACTGAATAAATAAAGTTTAAAAAAATTAGAAAAGAAACTTGCTTGACTTTACACAACTAGCAAATGGTAAAGCTTGATCTCTTACAGGAGTAATGGTAGTTACAGGACTAAGGGTAGAAAGAACAGAATAAAGTTCATAAATTTCAGAATGCCGGATCAGGTCATGCCTTTCAAAACTGAAAGCACAGCCCCATGAGGCTGGAAATTTTAAGAACTTTCACTTCTTGGAGAAAATACGAAGTAATGACGTCATAATAAATTTTTAAAAACAACAAAACAAAGATAGGACCCTTATATTCCTCCTCCACATCCTCGCTTGTCCTTTTTCACTCCTCTGGCTAAAATTTCTGAGCATGCACACTTTGCATAATATCATCAGAATGTAGATGAGTGTGAAATAGAAGCCACACGTAGCATAGAGAGCTTGGCACACTTGAGTTTGAGAGCTCGCCGCTTTGTTTATGTCGTCACACAGAGCTTCTTAAACTTCTCCCCTCGTGACCCTTTCCATCTATGAATGGGTCATAAATGAAATCCATAAATGAAATAGGTATACAAATTAAACACTTACTGATAGTAATACTGATCCCAAGTGTGGGCAGTCATGAATAAAACTGCTATTAACACATCTATGTGCAATGCTCACGTATGCGTAAGCTTTGATCAGATGGGTTAAAACACCAAGCAGCAGCTTTGCTGGATCATGTGGTAAGAATGTACTTCTGCAAGAAGCGACCTCGCCACTTTTACTTCTCTAAGCAGCAAGAGCTCCTGTGGGCTCGAGAGCGCATGGCATTCCGTGCCACCAGCCATCCCATCCAGTGCCCGCGCATTGCTTAATTTCTCTCTCCCCGATGCCACATGGCATGGAACAGCTTTTTGTGTGGCGACTTCCTCACTGCACATCCTAGATACGGTCAGTGCCAGATCTTTTTCGCGCTCGTTGAGCAGGTTGTTTTCTTATTGTTGAGCTTGGGAACGCTTTGAATATTTTGCACAAGTTTATAGGGAACACATTTGTCGTAAATGTCCTGTGGATGTCTCCTCCCGGAATCCCTCATTTCTTTGATAGTATCTCTATGAAAGCAGACTTTTTTTTCTATTTAATAAAGCTTGTCTTAGCAATTGTTTATTTCTTGGGTTATGCCTCTGAAACTCAGAGCCTGCGCACTACTACTGAGAGATTCCCCTATTCCTTACATTGGCATTTAAGAA
Organism: Typhlomys cinereus; assembly: GCA_023101885.1. Classification (NCBI taxonomy): domain Eukaryota; kingdom Metazoa; phylum Chordata; class Mammalia; order Rodentia; family Platacanthomyidae; genus Typhlomys; species Typhlomys cinereus. The sequence goes on from JALPQD010000716.1 coordinate 413,033, forward strand.
ATTTTGAGCAGGATAGCAGAAAAGCTGGAAGTGTTTTCAGGTCCCCGCACCCACCTGTGAAAAGCTGGAAGTGTTTTCAGGTCCCCGCACCCACCTGTGTGCGCAGGCTGTGAGTTTGGTCCCCAACTCCAAACCCACTTCTCACACACCACCCATACATGCATATGCACACGCACACACACGTGCACAGGCATGTATACCTCATGCCATGGTAAAATTCATAGAAAATGAAGGAAAGGTCTTGGGTTTGGTGATGGACCTTTAAATACAGTTTCAAAGGGAGGTAGTGAAAAGCAGTCGACTGTTCAGGCGGAGTTAAAGCAGAAGTTCACTTATTTACTAAGCTGGGCGTGGCGGCGCCCCTGTGACCCTGAGGAGGCTGAGGGCCGGGGCTGCGCACACAGGCTTCTCTGGTTGAGAGAGAGAATTCCTGTCTGTAAAACAATAATGAAGCCAGCAAGATGGCGCAGTAGCCAGATGCCTTAGTTCTATCCCTGGAAGCCACAAGCAGAGGGAAAGAATTGACTTCTGAACTTGTCCTCTGCCTCTACCCTTTGCGCTATGGCCTGTTCTTTCTCTCTCCCCCTCTTTTATTTTTTTTTTCAAATAAATAAAATACTTAAAAACAAATTGAAATAAAAAAAATTAACCTTTCGTTTCTAGTTTTATAAGAACATAGCTATTATATATAAGTAGTATACAAATCTTTCTGCTAGGAAAGTCATTTAGCACAGTCTTTATTTAGAAACTATAGTACAATAAATAGCACAAAAGTTAAGTAACACTACACACAGAAAAGGAAGGGGAAATTACAGTAAGGAGGAAGGACAAGCAGGAGGCAGGTAGGTTCTGAGGACGCTCGGACAACAGAAAGGGGCAGAGTAGGAGCCGTAATGAGAAGAGACAGGTACCAGGAAGGTGCTGCGGAGAGGGTCCCTGCGAGAGGGTCCTGAGCGTGAGGACAAGGAGTCTGTCTGTACTGTACATAATGACAGAGTCTGTCCTGAGCGTGAGGACAAGGAGTCTGTCTCTCCTGAACGTAATGACAGAGTCCCTGAGCGTAACGACAGGGAGTCGTGACCTGCAGAACTCAAGGGACATTAAAACCAATCAAAGCAGACGCACGAGGATCAGAAAGAGAGAATCGGGTTGAATTCTTCCGGAGACATTTCTTCATCCCAGAAGGCGGCATCTTGACGGGGACAGAGGCGTGCAGAGCCATGAGCAGATGGCCGTGTGCTGCAGCCAGCACGGGCAGGTGACGCGACCCTCGGAGTGGCAGGGAGCGTGCTGGCGGATGCCTAGCCATCTTTACTCTGTGGCAAGCACGATGCTGAACTCCGCTCTCGCTGTCATCAGCGTCAATCTTCAGTGCGAAGTAGGAGCTGTTTGCACCATTTGTCCACAAGCGACGGGGGATTTAGGTACCTACTTGCTCAGCTCACGCATCGGCCATGGCTGCAATTCGGGGCCGTCTGACATCGGAGTTGGAGCAAATTCCGACCATCAATAATAATTACTATTTCATAAATATCACTAATGTGCCAAGCACTTGATACACTTTATCTTTAGACCTCACTTCAACCCTGTGAGGTAGCAATTAGAGATATTTATAGACTATCACCTCATCAATTATTAAGAACATATTGCTGGAGAGTTCCATTCAAAAGTATGAAAAGCTGGTATTGAATTCCCTCAAAAGCAACCATCATTAGCTTCTGTGTTTCGCTGCTGCAAGAGCAGGAAGTGGAGCAAGGAGGGTCTGGCCAGTTTGCGCTCAGTTTCCTGCAGCTGGGAAAGCAGTGTAGAGCCTCAGGTGGGGCTCAACCAATGCTCCAAACACCTTTGGTGAGCCTGAGGCGCCGAGCAGTTATTCGTGGAGAATGTGGCCAAGCCTCGGTCTTCTAGAAGTGTAAAGAGAAGCGCTAGGAAGGTAACGTCCAAGAAGCAATGGTATTTAATGATCAGAATTTTTGTGGGGGTTTTTTCCTGCTTATTTGTTGTTTGTTTAGGCAAATAACACTTCTGAAAACCCAGAAACAGTGAGACAACAACGTCCTGTAAGAGATGTGGCTCCCAGAGCCCCGGTGTGCAGCAGGAGAGGCTGCAGCATGTAGAGAAATAAAGACATACCTTTCCTTCTCTTCGCTTTTGAGACGAATTCTCCAGGCTGTCTTCCTTGGCAGGCCCTTCTGCCTGAACGCTCGGGTCGCAGCACTGATTATATACTCCAAAGTTAAGCAATTTGCCCTCGTTGCTTAAGGGATGATTTGAAGTCCTAATTTGCAAATTACCCAAACTTACTGCTTTCCCTTTGACCCTGAAAACATTACTATTCAGATTGCCAGTGATATTCGGGGAGCAGGAAAAGATGGACTCATTCCTTTTGGAAGTTTTGGTGAAATATTTGATAAGATAATGGCAAAGAGGATATCACTGCTTGGAATTAATTTTCTAGTTTAGTGGGGTAATGCAAACATCCATGATTAGAGGTGCATTTGGAGCCAGAATGGGGACTTTGTTGGTTTGATGACATGGCCTGATTAGGGTATTAGCTGTGCATACCTTCCTTGAGGGCTTGTGACTAGATTCCAGACAGCAGGACAGTGATAAGCAGTGATTTAAGGAGAGCAGCCTGGGAAACTCCCTTTAGCACCTGATCCGCAGCTAATGCTAACCATGGCCGCCTGAGTGAGATCTGTTCTGGCTGGATGACAGCATAGCAGGAATCTTGGTTGCCGAAACTCTAGCCGTGATAATGTTGATAATAGAGACATGCTCAAGTGTGCTAAAGATGGAAAATACTGGAACGAGCACATGCGGTCCCTCGTACTGCCGTCTAACCTCATGAAGCCAAGTGTACAGACACGCTCTCCTCATCCCCAGTTCCGATGGCACCCACCCACAGCGTGGTGGTGTGACTTCAGCGTCCACCGCTCGCTTTCCTACGTCTAGCAGACCCAGCGTCAGTCTTTGTCCCAGTAGATCCCGTACTCGCCCATGGGCCACGTGCCTGCGTGAAGAACTCGTAAGCTGGCTCGCTCAGTGCTTTTCCTTCAGGGACGCCTCCGTCTAGCGGCCAGCACCCTTCCCTCTGCAGGTCCAGCAGGGTCTTGAACGACACTTAGTATTGTGCAGTTTTGTCTTTCTAAAATCTGGAATCTTTTTGCAAGTATAGCTGCTGGAGCCTGCATGAGCTGCCCATTCGTTGCCTGGTTTCTTCCGTTTCCAGACTTGGGGTCAAGAGAGGCATCGTGTTAACTTAGGAAGCAGCCCTTTCCCAGATGTGCCGACGGGCCACCCTGTCCTGGACCGGGGTGCGAGGGCCGTTTTCAGTCCAGAGTCCGGGTTCTCCACGTTTGGTTTTAGCTCCAATCTCGTTCCTGTGCTCACTGCCTGCCTCTCCCCTACTTCCCAGGCCGAGTTTGTGAAATGGTCACGAGGCTGGCGTGGGGCCTCTGGCAAGAGCAAGTGCCCCCCACAAGGGAAGACTGGAGGCGCCTCCACATCTTAAAGCTGGCTCAGGATGCTCAAGCCCCCTCCGTGGGCCCCTGGTACTGAGCCGGATCACGTGTCCCACCTGATCTGCCTCCTCAAAGACCCCTCTCCAGAGAGGACTGTCTCAGCTGGGGCCACTTTTCCTCCCCAAGTAGAAACATTTTGGGTCACTTCGGTCGGAGGCAGGAGGTTGCTTAACGGGTAAAGGCTGCAAATGTTGCTAACCATTTACAGTGCGGAGAAGCCCGTCGCACCCCTGTCCCTCCACAGTGTGATCCGGCTGGAGTGGCAGCACTGCCCCAGCCGAGAAGCCCTGGTAGGGATGGGCAGGAGCGGCAGCGTTTCTCAAAACCTCTCCAATTCGCGTGCCAAAGCACGCAGGTTGAGGAGAGCTCTGTAGGTGGCAGCCGGGCCCTCCACAGCACTGCGCAGGGGCCGGTCACTGTCCTAAATGACTGAACTCGGTTAGTTTTGGGAATTGCCGTCTGAGATGACAACTACAGCTGTTTTGTTTTCTGTGTCAAGGGATGTGCCTAGGTGTCACCCACACATTCGAGAGCCCAGACACCTGGGCCTCAAAGCGAGAACTGTTGGTGCCGGTGCACGCCCGGCCACCATCCGGGTGGCTGACCGTGGGAGGGGAAGACATTTCACAGGGTCACTGGCCGCGCCGCATGCTCCGCCCGCACCGCTATGCAGAGCTGAGGAAGACGAAAGGTTCAGCAGTCAGCACAGCTGAATGAGGCACTTTAGATAAAGCCACCTGGGCCACAGCAACGGTGGGCTCCTGGTGGGCTCCTGGTGGAGCATTCATTGCAGATCATCCGATGTGTCTTTGCCTAGTTTAATTTGCTGGACAGTTTCACAAAATGAAAAGTGTTATCCAGAAATGGTAGAGCCACGGTCAGCTAAGGTCTCTAGAACAAGTGCTTTCATCCACTGACCTGCATAAAGTAATGGTTGGTACATCATTAGCTCCAAAGCCGTAACGGGCAGTGTGGCGATGCGCTTTCTTCGGATGGGTGTCTCCAACTAGGCCGCGCCAAGAGGCTGTCAGAATGCTGACTGCAGCCTGGGAGCAGTGCTCCCAAGGAGAAGAAGGGTACACGCGGCTGGCACGGAGTACCCAGCAGAGCTGGCTGTCCTGGGTCACCCTTGGAAGATGTTCAAGAAGAAACTGCCAGCGCCCAGAAAGGACTTCTTGGTCGAACCCTTAACACCGAGAATGTTGAGGACATGGTCTCTGCCCGGGAGACGGGGTAGGGCACGCCGTGGGCAAGGCTGTGGGAACGTGAAGCTTGGAAGACACCCTGGAGTTGCACATGAGAACCACTATTAGGATCAAATTGATTTTACCCCCATGGGTCCTGAACAGAGAATCTAGCTGTGCAGCGCTTAGAATTCTCAGCAGCTACAGTTATCAGGTAATAAATTTGTGTTGTTTCAACTGTAAAGTTTGTGACAACTTTTATGCAGGAGTAAAAGACTGCTACATGAAATGACATTGGTTAATTATCAAATGCTAGCCCACCTCCAGGGCTGGAGGGTGTATCCTAACGGCAGAGCAATTATCCATCCTTCATGCGAACCTGGGTTTGATCCTAGCACCACAATGTGTGTGTGTGTGTGTGTGTGTGTATATATATGTATATAGCCAGTTTGAGGTCAATGTGTAAACCTGAGACCTTGTCTCAAAAAACAAGCTAACTGGGCTGGAGAGATGGCTCAGGGGTTAACACTGCCTCACAAGCAGAAAGTTCTGAGTTGGGATCCCAGGTCCCACGTAAAAATGCCAGGTGGAATGGTGGTGGCCTTACACTTTCAGTCCTGGTGGGTGGAGCCTGGGAAATCCCAGAGTGGAGCAAGAAGGAGGGAGAAGCAATCCATGATGATTCCTGAAGTCACCCTCGGTTCTCCACAGGGACACATGTCCCCTCTGACACACATACACACACCCATACACACACACTGAATGAATGAAGAAGAAAGAAAGAGAGAGAGAGAAAAGGAAGAAAGGAAGGAAGGAAGGCAGAGAGAGAGAGAGAGAGAGAGAGAGAGAGAAAGAAAGAAAGAAAGAAAGAAAGAAAGAAAGAAACAAAGAAAGAAAGAAAGAAAGAAAGAAACAAAGAAAGAAAGAAAGAAAGAAAGAAAGAAAGAAAGAAAGAAAGAAAGAAAGAAAGAAAGAAAGAAAGAAAGAAAGAAAGATTTTTAAAAAGCTAACAAATGCTAACTTTACATTCCTGGGTTAAACCCTATTTGGCCATAATAGATACTCCTTTTATATATTATTGGTTTTGATTTGCCAAAGGTTTGATCAGGCTTGAAGAAAAACCACGATGTTTGGAGGGAAAGAAATGGAAGTAAGGCAAGGAGGACATTCCAGGCAGAAGGATATTGCAGCAGTTGCTTATTCTGGCTGGATAATCACCCATGGAAAGACACACGATAGGAACAGAGCAGGAAAACTAGGGCACAGAACGCACCCCTAATATGGGAAAGAAGCCGCGGAGCTCGTGAGAGTCTGGGGCGGCATAACTGGCCGGGCAGGCTGGCAGCAGCGAGTAGGCTGAGTGGGCCAGCACTGCCCCTGGCAGTTGTCAGGTGAGAGGTCACGGAGCTCGAAACCAGGTGTGGGAAGAGCAAGGCGAGGGAGCCCGAGGCTGAGGAGGTGCTCCGGGATCACGTGGCCCAGTGATTGGCCTGAAGGTCAGGGGGCCGCGCGAGGCTGTTTGGCTGGAGAAAGTCAGGACAGAAAACCAAGGGCAGACAAGGAGAGCACCTCTCCCACAGCCGGTTCTGACAGCCGATGCCTGGAGCCAAATGCGAAGACGGCTGATGGGGGCACATCAGCCGCTCGTGTCCTGCAGCGTAACCCGGGCCCCCCACCCCAGGCTTTCGCTCTGGGGAGGCGGATCATTAGGTGGGCGCGCTGGCCAAGCACTGCTACTGAGCCTTATCCCCGACCTTTGTAGCGTGCCAGCCCCGGAGGAGCAACACTCCTGGAGTGCTGGGACACAGGAGAGAGCGGGATGCCCCTCGGGGTGCTCTCAGGGGAGTGCCTTCCGCTTCCTTAGCGAGCCGGGTCCCTGAGGAAGGGCGGTTTCCTGGGCAGCGTTGGTGCTCCAGCTTATCTGGCCATCTCCTCGGAGGCAGAGAGGCCGACAAGATGAGATCTGGGGTGGAGTGGGCAGGTGGGGAGGTGGGCAAGTGGGGAGGTGGGCGCGTGGGGAGGCCGCACTCAGTCACACACGAGGAAACACGTCACCCAGGGCGTCTGTTAGGCCTTTGCGGCTCACAGGCGGGGGTGGAATCTGCTAGGCCTTTGCGCATCGCAGTTCAGCGTCCCCTCTGTACTGTCCAGTCGCCCTCAGCTCCACATGGGAATTATTCTGAGGACCCCCCAAACTAGCCCGCAGGCTTAGCAGGGCCGGCGCTCGTGTTCTCTGCCTCCACCGCCCTCCTTCATCGCCCTGTTTCCCAAGCCAGTGATGAGCATCAGGACCCACAGAAAGTATCACGCCAATGTAAGACACAGAGTGTCTTGGACAAAGGCCGAACGGAAACTGGGAGATCAGACTGTCCTGCCTGGTTAGTCTGTTGTGGGAGGCAGCGGCTGCCAGGCTGGGCCTTGCCCGGGGAGAGTCCATTTTACAAGCAGCATTTGGCACCATCATGAGTGCAAACGCAGGGGCATTAAGATAACCTTGTGCTCACAGAGACCACCACATGCCGGTAACCAACTCATTCCTAAAAGTAAAACGTACCCCTAATAACATACCACAGCACATTGGGAACCGTGGACGTATAGAAACCACAGCGGGGCTGAGATCCTATCAGACAATGCAGTCTAATAGAGAAGACAACATCCTCGCCACCCACACCCCATAAAGAGAACCCCTTAACGCAGATGGGGGGTCCCCGCTGACTTGTCATCTGACCTGATGTGTGTGTCAAGAAACAACAGGCAGAGAACTCTGCTCACCCCGGGCTTCATCTCAGCTTGGTCCCCTCTGCTTCACGCGGCCTGCTGGAATGTCTGTCTGTCCCTCCATCCATTTGTTTATACCCTTCGGACCTGGTCTGCCCTTGCCTGCGTGGTCCTGCGTGGTCCTGGGCTTTGCAGCTCAGCTCGGCCTTGTTGTTGCAATGTATATACCTCACTCTTAGAGGGAAAGGGTTTGCCAGACTCACAGCGTAGCGCACAATCCATCATGTAGAGACGTCAGGGCAGCGAGAGCCTGGGGGACTGGCCACGGGGGGGTGGGGGGGGCTGGCCACGGGGGGAGCTGGCCACATCGCATTCCTGGGCAAAGCAGAGGGCAAGAACCAGTGCATGCCGTTTGTGCTTAGCGCTCCTCAGCCTTGCACGCTCTGATCTGCTTAGGACCTGGTCCCAGCCAAATGGGCGGAATCTTCCCATACCAATTAATGCAATAAAGACCATTCATCACAGCGTGCCCAGAGACCAGCTTGTGTCCAAAGAAGCCCTCTCAGGTGTGCCTGAAGTCTGCTTCCTAGGTGTCGGGCAGACAGTACTAACCATCCTCTTTCACCTCTGTAACCTCTTTAAACTGTTTGTAGGCATTCTGTAACAACCTACCTTTACACATGTGGAGTGCTATAATTGCTGTGCAGTATATAATGAGTAATTCAAGAGTTAATATTAGTAATTAAATTGGAACGAAAGAATCTGTGTTTGCCAATGGCTAGCTATCAAGGGAAATGCAGCTATCAGGGGAAATCCCTTGGCAAAGTACAGCCAATGAGAGCAATGTGGTTTGCAAACTTCTTGTTATCTGATGAATTATGCTGCTGTTGAAAGATGCAAAAATATCTGTGTGGCTGATATAGTGCACTCCTGACAATTTCCTGTTCTCCTCAAGGATGTGCTGCCCTGGCAGTCAACATTCCCTGCTTCGACCATGCAGAAATTTATAGAATGTATGGAGAATACAAAATATGTACAGTCTAGGGAATTACTTGTATAAAGTACTTTCTGGGAGACGCACTGCTTAGAATTGTTTATTGTATGCGTGTTGTGTAAGCGCATACGTGTGTGCATGCGTGCGGAGGCCAGAGGACGATGTCAGACGCTTTCTGTACAGGGCTCTGTCTTACCCCTTGATTCTGCGTCTCCCACTGAACCTGAAGCTGGCCATTTGGGCCAGGCTGGCTGGCCGGCAGGCTACCAGCTCTTACCCACCTGTCTGTGCTTCCCCGGTACCTGGGTTGCGGGCAAACATGGCCAGGCCTGTTCTTAATGTGGGTGCCTGGGATTTGAACTCAGGTTCTCCTGTTTCCACAGCAAGTGCCCTTCCTTACCGAGTCATATCCCAGCCCAGTGGACGCCTTTAAAACCTGGAAGGAGCTGCTCTTTAATACCAGGAAACATGACTCACCATCATCATCTTCTCCTCTTTTGGGGGTTGGTCTCTCCAGTCGGCGAGGCGTTGTCTCTAAATCTGGGTTGTCCCCGGCACCGTGGCAACATTCTCTCTGTTGATGGAGGAAAGTCAACTGCTTCCGTGGCTTGCCAGGCATTCTGAGGTCTGTTCAACTGAATGATCGTCTCAGCTAAGTGATTACTATGGCAGGGCCTGTAGCCTAATTGGGGCCAAATTTCTGCTCTAATGGGCCGCAAGCATTCCAGCAGGAGCCTTGGACGCTGTGCTCTCCATTGTCCCAGTGGTCTGGTGTTGACCCTCTTTTCAGCCCTCTGGCCAGCCTGTTGGCCGTGCCATGGTTGTGGTGTTGCTGCCCAGAGGCTGCTAGAGACGCTTGTGCAGACTGAATCGCGGATCTCGTGGACCCAGGTTTAGGTGCGTGGTTGCACTATCTGTGAACTTTCACTTGTGTGTCCTCAGGATGTAGCTCAGCGTCCGGCTCAGAAACGTTTCCATGAATGAACAGACAGAAGGGCCACCGTCCACTCAGCTCCCTCTTCCCCAGTCCCAGGATCAGGAAACCCCAAGAGCCAGTTCTGGTAAGCAAGTTATGCCCTTCCTAACTCTTCCATCACAAGCAGTATCCACCACATCTCTGACCCCCCCCCCACACACACACACTGAAACCCTCCCAGATTTGTTTTCCTGTACTTCTTTTCAAAATGCAAACAGATCATGCTTCCCAGGGCAGGGAATGCGCACCCTAATGGAGCTATTGTGTTCGAGCCCCACCCCCACGCTGCCTCCGGGTCAAGCCGCCTTCCAAGGGAGGGAAGGGACAGCTGGCAAAACTCCCTCAGTCCTTTCCTAGCCAACGATGGCAACCCCACACCCGTCACAGTCCCGTGTGAACTTGGCCTGTGTTCAGCTGTGGTAACGTACCTCAGGTGACGAGACTTCTGCTTTGCTCATCCAAGAGATTTGGGTTTGAACTATAAAGCGACTCTGCACATCTCTGCTCCCGCTTACTGGCCTCGTAGTTGCAGCATCGCCCTCTGGATAGCCCCTCTCCTGCGCTTGCTTTGCTAGCTGATGACATAGGGTGGTCAGCCTCATTTTGAATGCTCACTCTGGTGAACTCTAGAGAACGAGGTTCGCATCCCTTCGTGGGCAGTTGACCGCACAGCGCAGGTCTTTCACTCGCTCCCTAGTTACTTACTGACTGCTTTGGTTCAGTGTTTGTCCCTCAAGGGTGTGTGTGCTAGAAACTTGGTCCTCCGTGTGACAATGTAAGAAGTAGAAGGGCCTTGACGGGTGGAGCCCTTCTGTCGGGGGCGGGAGGGGGTGTCTGTGAAGGGACTGATAGCCGTGTGAGCCTCTTGGGTTAGTTTTCTTGACAGTGAGTTCTTATGAAAATCTGGACTTGACTCTGGAACATTCTTTGGTTTTTTGTCTCATTGCGAGATCTCTTTTTTTCCACACATCCACTCACTGTTAGGGATTCCCCGCGAGACCTACCAAAGCTCCACGTAAGCCTCCAAGACTGAGATCAACGCGCCCCCTTTCTTTATCAAATTACCCATCGTTAAGTACTTTGTTACAGTGAAGAACACCAGCTCGACAAGTAACTCACTTGTCTAGAGTAGACGGGGTACTGGGAAAAGGAAAAGGAAAGGAAAAAGGAAAGGAAAAGAATGAGGAAAGGACTAATAAACTGGTTCAATAAGCAGTAAAATTGAGTGTTCCCTAAAAATCAGCACAGAACTGCCTCCTTAGACGTGTGTGTGTGTGTATGTGTGTATGTGTGTGTGTGTACACATCTGGGTGGGCCCTGCCTGTGAGGAGCCCGCAGTGGAGCACTGAGGAAGCACAGTGTGGAAATATCCTGGAGACAGGATAGGAGACAGAGAGGTTTGCCGTGGACGGACGAAGCAGGTCTAGGTCTAGTGGAGACAGCAGCGTGAAGATGCGCATTAGCATTCATGGGCCACTGAAGACCAAGTTCCGCAGCCACCAAACCAGAGTACCCCGCCTCCTGGAGCTTCATTCCCAGTGGGGAGAGACATGCTAAGCATCGCTGCTGCTCTCTCTGCACCGCACACAGGCAAGCAGCGTAAGGGAGGAGGGAGAGGTATTCCTGAGGAGATGCGCACAGTCCTTTAAGCAGAACGGGCATGGCTGACTGCGGGAGCTGGATGGACCTAAATCGTGTCCATCACAGAGACTGCAAAACTGCCAGGGGCTGGAGCAGATGTCTCCAGGAAGCAGGGGGGACTAATCCAACTCCAGGCCCACTCTTGTGACGCCTTCTTCCAGCGAGGCTCCACCTCTTAAAGGTGCCATGATCTTCCCGAACCACGAATTTCAAACGCTTGAGCCATGACAATCACAGATTACTGGAAGGCAGTAAACGGAGGAGGGCTCTGCTGGGCCTGAGAAGCAGCATTGTGCTAACCGTAGTGATTCTGGACACTTAGGACATTCTCACACTCGGAGCCTGAGCATCCAGCTTGACCCAACTCCAGGCATCGTGTGGTTGCCGTTCTTTTTCTTGCACCTGTGATCCTGGCATACATGCCAAACCCTACTGGATAAATACAGTTGCTGACAGCCAGGCACTTCACGCCACACAAGACCTGGAGGATCCGGGGTACATCCCGCTTGGCCGCACCCCATCTTCGCTCGGCTGCTCCCAGAGCATGCTTCCTTCCGTCCACTCTAGTATCACCTCCTGTGCAACCTCGACTTTACCTGCCTCTGTCTTCAGAGCCTGCTCCGTCCTTTCCAGCCGGTTCTTGTCGCTGAGTTTTTCCAAAACAAACGCCACTGTCTTTCATCCCCAGTGTAGCTTTGCTCGTGCGGTACCTTCGCCGCCTTGGCCACCCACTTCTTAAACACCCCTGGACGGGGAGAAAGCATGCACCTCCTGGGCCCTGGTCGTCCCCCCCACAGCCCTCCAGGGCTGCGCTTAATAACGGCACAAGGCATTTTCGCATAGGCACGAAGGCCGGACGGCAGAGATCAAAATGTGGGCAGAGTTGGTTCCTTCCGGAAGCTTCAAGCTGTGGATCTGCTCCAGGGGCCTCCTTCCTGGGCTGGTGACCACATCTTTTCCCATGTGGTCACGTGGTTGTCCCTCCTGGGCTGGTGACCACGCCTTCTCACGTGTCCCTCGTATGTGGCTGGGGCCTCACTTTCATCATTTGGACGGAAGCTCACTTGGACTGTCATTTCACTTCACCTCTGCAAACGCCATGTCTCCACGGAGGGCGTGTCTGAGCTCCAGGATGTCACCACTGTGGGTCTGGAGAGGTAAGACAGACCCTCCTCAAATTCCTTGGAACCGCGGCTGGTACAGCTTGAGCTGGCTGACTCCGCCCGTGGGTGGCCTGCGACCCCCCAGCCCTTCACCTTTGAGCATCTGCCCAGTAACACGGCTTCCCGCAGAGGCTCTGCCCGTTCGTTTGGAAAGATAAACGTTTCGATACTAAGAAAACCCAACAGGTCTAGATTGAATTAGAGCAGGGCTGACCACCTCTTGAACTCTGATTTACCCCGAAAGATCTGTGGGTTTGTGTCAGGAGCCAGGAGAGCCCCTAAAGGACGAAGGAGAAATGGAACGACAGGAGCAAAGAGAAAGGGAACAGGGGACAGAAGAAAGAGTTAAGGAAATAAAGGAAATGAGGCCAGGGAGTTGTGAATTACCTCAAGTCACCCCAAAAATTACACCTGCTTCTTAGAGATGTCAGTAATGCAAATGTGTTTTGAGAGACTGAAGTGTTAGGTAGTCGTAAAGTGTTATTTTCTAAGGTAGAAATGCCAGGCACCCTACCCTGTGGAGGCTAGAAGTGCCAGGTTTTCTGCCAGACTGCTCTCTAATCTGCTTCCAGCTAATTTTTAAGCCACAAATAAAAGAGTGCAACTCCTCTGCGCGTGTACAGTGCCTGTCTTCATTGCTTTGAGGGGATTGCTTTTTTTTTTTTTTAATTAGCAGTTGTTAAAAACTTCCAATATCCATTCACCTGTGAACCAACCTGTCGGCTGGAATGTTTGACTGGTGCCTGAGCCCTGGCATAGTTCTTGTGGTGGAAAACAAGAGACTCAGTACAAATGTCTCCAGTTCTTGGGTCTCCTCTAAAACTCCTGAGACCAGCTGTTCTACACATTCCAACCAGGCTAGCCATGAGACAGAGGCTCCAGAAGCAGGTCTCTGCGACCTTTTAGGAAGAACTGTTGGCAGGCCTGTCTTTCCTGCCAGTCACCTTTTCCTAGCCAGGACCAGTACCTGGAAGCAAATCCACTTGACGGAGGGAAGATTTACTTTGGCCGACTGTTGGGTTCATGCATGTGTGGCCTCATTGTTTCGGGGCCTCATTGTTTTGGGGCCTGCAGGTGGGGGGTGGGGCAGACGTGCTTGCCTCATGGAAGACAGGAGGAAGAAGGGAAGAAGAGGAGCACGGTGGGAGAGAATAGGCCCCGAAGCCTGAGTGCCTTCATCTGCTCCTGGGTTTCCGTCGCCTTCACTGTCATCACAGGTGGACCCAGCAGTGGACTGGGCCACGGACGAGGCCAGAGCCCAGATGATGCGCTCGCTCCCAAAGGCCACTCTCTGCACTTGGCTTCCGCAGAGAGCAACCGTTGAGCCTGACTCTTCAGGGACGGTCTGGGTCTAGACCCTGACGTCCTCACCCTTACATATATTCAAGACCTGTTCACTCATCACTGGATGAATTCTTTCTTATCAGTCCAACTGGAAATTCATAAGCAAAACTCAAAAGCGCCACCGAACTTCGAAGGTTGTGGTTTAGCGATCTGCCGGAAGCCTGGCAGTCAGCACTGGACCTCGCTGTTCCTGGGCGAAGGTGGGCGCTGTGCTGGCTGGCTCCTGGCAGTGCTGCCCAGCGCGGGTCCACGCCTCCAGCCTCCACGCTCACCCTCGGTTAGGGTGCACCGTGGATTAAGCTCCGCTGGTGCCGATGGGTTTGTACCCAGCGATCTAGGTTTACTTCAACTGCTTTTTCTGGCATTTAGCTTTCTTTTAAGTAGACAGTTGGAGGCAATCATACACTGCAGTGTAACGCTGACTCACGCCCGCCTTGGTTGCTAAGGCACGCGTATACCCGCTCTTCCCCAAAGTGCTTTCTTTGGATCCCTCAGTAGCAGCCTCCTCTATGAGCAGAGTGGGTCGTCTGGCTGGGTTATTTTACGTGGTTAAAAAGTGACCTGAAGTAGGAAAAAGAAGGGCGGGAACCACCGATTTGGGCCCTTTGCGCACAGCTCACAAACGTGCGTGCATGTCCGTCTCTCTAGGTAGACATCTAGGAGACTTCTTGGTGGGAGACACGTGGTACCTGAAGGACAGACATCCAGTCGATGGATCGAGCAGGCGTCAGGAGCGGAGGTGAGGCAGCTGGCTCTTCCTGGCAGCAAAGGTTTCAGGGTACCTGCAAATATGACCACAAGCACCCCCAAGCTTGGCACACACACTGGCCACACGTCACAGCCTAAGTCGGTGCTTGGGGTTGTGAAAGTGCTGGTTGTACATTGACGAATGGCTGGCGTCCATAAAAGCCTGAAATGCTTTTGGAGCTACTTGAGGGTTCTGTGGGAAGCAAGGAGACAGGAAGCCCCCAAACTGAGCTCGGGTGACTTACTTGCAATCGATCTAAAACAAGTTCTGCCTGGTGGACCCTGCATGGCGAGGTCATCTTCTCGTCCTTCAGAGCTGTAGCTGTCCTGGCAAGCTTTGCTGCTCTGGGACAGGACCCATCTTAGGGAGGCAGGCTGGCAGGTGCCAGCTGCAGAGCTGGGGGTCAGAGGAATGTGCTGTGAACCCTGGCGTCCCAGTGCTGCCTTCCTGGTTCTGACTAAGCCTCCACTGCTTAGGGGATTGTTGGGCAAACGAAGGATCTGTGAGGACCCTGAATGTTGGAAGCCAACTCAAGCTTACATGCGCATTCCACATGGAAACTTTCACAGAGTTATTGCTAAACGTATGTAAATGTTTGACTTAATCCAGGCAATGAATAGAGATGCCAGTTTGAGTTTCTCTGTGTCTCTTTCTAACACACACACACACACACACACACACACACACACACACACACACACTCATTCTCTGATCTCCTACAGCAAGTTTCAGAAAAAACAACAGCCGAGGAGCTTCCTCCATGCAAGGGGTCGCAGTGGTTGTAGCTGGTTTTAGTTTAGTTTAACTTCTGCTTAGCAATCCTGGTGGGAAGGAAGCTTCTCTTTTCTTGGATACACAGTTACAAGGCCATGAAGGAATCTGATTGCTACCCCTGTGAGGGGAGAAGGCTTTGTGAGTGACAGTTGCATCAGATTTATTCAGACTGAATAAAGGAAACGCCACAGAGCTACTTGTGTGCAAATGTTATCACCTGAAAAGAAGGATTTGTGAGCTACGTTAGTTGGGAAAAGCGGTGGCTGCACTCAGGATAGAAGGCCGATTGAGTCTGGAGAGTCCGGGGCCTGGTCAGGTGTCGGGGCCGCTGTCCTCGAGGGAGTCTCCCCACAGTCTCTGCTCTGTGCCTCTGACCTCCTTCCTGGAGGGTCCGTCTCCCAGCCACACCCAGACTCACTTCTGACCGAAACTGTTGGGAAACTCCAGCCCAAGGGGTTGAAGACCTGGCTCATTGGGCTCCGTATAGGAGCAGGAGAGAAAATGTGGCTTGGCTCTGGACTAGAAGGAAGACCCACGGGGAAGTCGGAGTTATGGTCGGTGGGTAAGGAGAGGACCAAAGAGGAGCCATCTGGAGGCTTCCTTCCTGGGTGTTGAGTCCCATGAGAATTGGTTTTAACAAGGTGTTGGGGGGAGGGGGTAAGAAGACCACAGCCTTTCATTCCTGCGTCTTCTCAACCTTCCTAGTTTTCCTCCTCCTCCTCCTCACACACTGATCCTCTGTAGCTCTCTCCTGTAGTTTTCTCCTACCAGATCCCTGCAGGCAGCATTCCAGCTCAGGTCAGAAGCTCCACCCGAGACTGCGGTCCAGAGAGGAGGGTTTTAACCTGGCGAGGGCTCAGCCCAGGACCAGCTGAAGCCCTGGGGGTGTGGAGGGGACAGCACAGTGATCTGCCTCATAGGTTTTCCCTGAGCCAGTGACAGGAAAGGGAGGAAAGGGAGCTGTCACTGCGGAGGCTCCTGCGCGCGGCTCGGCTGCCGATGAGGCTCTGGGATGGATTCCTGCGAGCGAACCCATCGCCGCAACGTGGGAGAAGCAAGATCTGGGCGAGGATTGCTGGGCTGCGGGGAAGAAGGGGCGTGAGCAATGTTTTTTAGGTGTGTGGGGGGGTGTTGGGGATGTGGTGTGGGGGGGTATGGGGGTGTGTATGGGGGTGTTGGGGGTGTGGTGTGGGGAGGTATGCGTGTGTATGGGGGTGTGGATGTGTGGGTGTGTGTGAGTGGGAGTATGGGGGTGTTATGAGGGGGTGGGGGTAGGGGTGTGGGGGTGTAGTGGGGGGTATGCATGTGTGTATGGGGTTGTGGATGTGTGGGGTGGGAGTATGGGGGTGTTATGAGGGGGTGGGGGGTAGGGGTGTGGATGGGAGGATGGGGGACGGGGGTGTGGGGATGGGGTGGGGGTAGGTGTAGGGGTGTATTGGGGGAATGTGGGGGTAGGAGGGGTGTGTGCGCCACATGAAAGTCAGGGGACGGCCTGCAGGATGCAGGAATCACACTCCGCACCTTTACCACTGATCTGTCTCGTGGGTTCAGTTTTATTTGTTTTGCTTTGGCTGAAGCTGGGCGTTGGATACGAGGGTGCCTATTATCTACCTGCCTGCTTCGTAAGGGCAGGTGATAGCCTGGCGGTTCTGGAATGCATGGATTTCAGTTACCATGTTTTGGTTAAATGTCACCTGAGGACGCTTTGGATTCAGTCACCAGGTGCGCCTTGGGCAGCTGCGGACATGTGGCTGTCCTGACACATGGGTCCCTACACAGCCTGCCATCAGCTCTTGGTCTGCCTGCGGCTGACCAGTGGCTGCCAACTGTTCATTCGCACACGAAGGGAAGCCTCTCGTCTCTCCATGCCACGTCCACGTGATGCTTCACATACGTTACATTGAAAAAGGGGAACCGGCTGCCTGCAAATGAGAAGGCACCGAAGAAATGAGGAGGGCAACGCCGGAAGTAATTGGAGCCAAACGTCATTGGCCGAGATAACAGGGACACTGGCGGATGGAGACGGCCAGGCAGCCAAGGACACTGAGAAGAGGACGCTCAGACTTGCGGGGAAAGTGACACTGAAGTGAGAATCCATAAAGGCACTGGTGGTGACGGTCGCAGAACAGGCCGGACAAACAGCACGTGTTGGTGGCAGCCGGAAGCTTGATAAGTGGTGTGATGGCATCCGGTTACCGTTCAGGCCGCTTACCAGCAAATAGAACCTTCCTTTCAGGGTCTGTAATGTTTTAAATTACCACGTGTGAAGTAAATACTGGCTTTTAACTATTATTTTCATGTCCCTGTACATTTATGACCAACAGCAAGAGAATATTCAATGTTGGCAAAAAGTTTTAAGGTCCCCAGTGCATTGCGTGGTCCCCCATGCTGCAGCCCCCACAGACACCTGCCGTCTTCACTCCTGAGGAAGGGGGGACTGGCAGTGTTTGACATTTTCAAGACTAGCTTTTCTGCCCCTCTAATCCACATCCAACCATTTCCTTACAAGAATCATCTGGCCTTCCTCTGCCTCACATCCTCATCCTCCAAGACAGATGAGCGTTGCACCCCGTCACGTGTGGGGACTTGAGGAGTCAGTGCTGAGGAGCCCCCAGCAGAGCGAGGGATCAGACGGAGCAGTGGGCTGCTGCGTGCGCACGGCTCCGAGCCAGGAGGAGACAGCGTCGGAAGCCAGCAGGATGCTCCTAGAGGGACCACATGGCCGCCGTCAGAGGCCTCACGACACTTCCTGTGTGCCCATTCCCTTAACATGCTGGCGAGGACCCCCTCCCCCACCTCCCACAAAGGCCACTGATGTCCAGTAGCGTTTCCCAGCTTTCTTTTCCCGCTGGCACGCCCTGACCTTGACACGTCTCCTGACAGCTCCCTGTGAGATTTTAAACTGCAGACGCACTGTGGCTCTGCTCGCCCACTCTGTTTATTTGCTTTACGCAGAGTAAAATCCTTTCCCAAACAACACTCTGCCCCCTTGGAAGGATGCCACTGTCGTCTAGCGTGGATTGGAATCGATAGCACTTTGGGGCTGGAGAGATGGCTCAGGGGATAAGACTGTGCCTCACAAGCAGAAGGCCCTGAGTTCAGATCCCAAGTCCCATGTAAAAAACGCCAGGTTGAAATGGCGACAGCCTGCACTTCCGGCTCTTGATGACCGAGTCACCGAGCACCTTGGGACTCCTCGCTCGCGGGCGGTGACGCTTCCCCGTGGCTCTGACTGCTGAGTCAGCGTTTCTAGGTCCGCGTGTCAAACTGTCTACGCAGCCGCGTGAGCCAACGGTGCTGCTTGCTGGACACCATGGCTGGAAATGGGTTTCTTCCGTTCCTCAGCCAGTCCACACAGGTCCACAAGCCGGGACCTGGGCTCTGGGGTAGGGGTTTGAGTTCTGCTCACCTCCGAGGTTCTGGCTGACGTTGCTGAATTACTTTTTAATAAAACCGTGCTAAGAGTGTGGGACCACGCAGGACACGATCAGCCTAGCACTGGGCACACGGGAATTTTGAGGCCAGCCTGGACCTCGTGAGACCCTGGTTCGCGCACACGGGGACAGCAGAGACCTGCAGCAGATGGTGAGGTCCGGAGCAGCCGTCTAAGTACAGTGCGGAGCAGTCTGTCCTGAGTGCAGCCGTTAGCAGGGGCGTCCACTTCTCCTGTGCTCCGCCTCCTGAGACCTACAGGCTCAGATCGTCTTCACTCGGATGGTCCGACGTTCTGCAAGTCTAGCTTGTTCCTCCTCTCGGGCGCTGCTGCCTCCCTGGGCACTGCTCTGCGCTCTGGGTCTCGGCGAAGGTTCGAGTCGTTCCCGTGGCCTGGAATGTACGTCTACGTGCGTCTTGCAAGCGTCCACCTGTCACGGGCCAGCAGCTCGGTTCCTGGGGCGATGTAACGACCTTCTCCGGTCGCTCCCTGGGTTCCACTCCCCCACTGGGGAGCAGGCTGAGCTTGGAACAGACACGAGAAGACACACTTCCGGTCCCTTGGGGGACATGACTCCACCCCGTGCCCAGCTCTAGACAGGAGTCTTCGTTATCAGACGTTATCTTCGTTATCTTCGTTGCGTTAGAGAATGCAGCCTCCCACCTGGGCTAGGAGTTGATCAAGGCCTTGATCTGTCCCTCACCCCCTCACCCCCCAACGCCCACATCGTGGCAGGACTCAGGGAAATGAGCACGCGGTGAGACCGGAAGGCCCGTCTCGGGCGAGCGCTGTTCCTCTCTGTTTTGGAGGCGGGTGGCACGTAGATCAGGCTCGTCCAAATTTGCTGCCGCTGCTGCTGCTTTGGATGTTCCTGCCCAGGCCTCTAAGTGTGGCATTGTAAGTGTGGGTCACCAGGCCTGGTTCGTCCCCAGTACCCACTGGACCCCTTATGGGAACTAGCCAGAGTCCCGGAGGACCACCTCAGATAGAGCCTCCAGCACCTTGCCGTCTCCCACGACATCCCCACGACACCCCACGCTCGGGGACCTTCATCCTTACGCCACGCTGGGAGCAAGTTCCAGACACGTGAACCCATCGGAGCTGTGTACCCAGCGGGCCAGTTGAGCCAAGGCGAGCTTGGCTAAGTGCTTTTGGGTAAAAGCATCGCTTCTCCTTTGTAAATCCTGGTGTCTAGAGCTTTGCTGGCGCCAGCGACAGCTGAAGGGGACCCCCCTCCCCATGGGAGATGGCGCGGGAGCCACAGTACTTCCATCCCCAGGCCTTCCCACCCTGCCCCGCGCGTCCACAGAGGGCTGCTCAGTGAGTGGGCGCCCCATGGAGCTCTCTAATGACCAAGGGCCCTGTCTTCACTCGTCCCCCCCACAGTGTCGGCTTGAGCTTCCGGAGGCGCCTGCTGGCTGGACGCGCCGGGCTCTTCCGGTTCTTTCCTGGCTCTCCCGCTGTCCCCGCACAGCTCTTAGCTCTTAGCAACCCTCACACGGTCCCATCTGCTTCCTCCTCGTGGGGGCTCAGGCCCCTGGTGGGGACAGTGTCTCGAAGTGTCTGCCCAGCCCAGATGTCTCAGAAACGCCAGCACGCAAGTCTCCGCTTCCTCTCTCCAGACTTTGGACGGTAGCCTTTCAGGTGACAGTTCCAATCATTATCTCAACATTCAAGAGTTTTATTACTTCCGGT
Source organism: Typhlomys cinereus (assembly GCA_023101885.1). Taxonomy (NCBI): domain Eukaryota; kingdom Metazoa; phylum Chordata; class Mammalia; order Rodentia; family Platacanthomyidae; genus Typhlomys; species Typhlomys cinereus. Next base: position 433,227 of record JALPQD010000716.1, read on the forward strand.
GACTTTGTAATCACTCTAATATAATCAATGAACCGTGATCTACTTTTCCATTGTGTTCATTGCTGTTACGTCCTCAATCACCAAACATGTGACTTGAAAAGTCCCAACCTGTGGAGTAATGCGATTTCCTGGACGCCTCCGTCCTCTCAATTATTTCTTCTCTGCTTGTGGAGTAAGAGCTTCCTTGTCAGTAAACGTAATTTTTCTCTCTTCCTTCTCTGTCTCTCCCTCCCTCTTCCCCTCTTTCCTTCCTTTTTTCCCTAATTTTCCCTCCTCCAATTTACTCCCAAGTGCATTTCCACTAACTGTCACCTCGTGACGTGCCGCAGCCCCTCAACGCACTTCTTTGCCCTGACCTCGTCTTCTAACCAAGGCTGCCCATCCTACCAGCCTCACTCTGGTAACTGTCATAGCATGCCGCTTCCACGACTTTAACTTGTTTAAGTTCACGTGCAAACGAGACCATGTGGTGTGTCTTCTTGTCTCTTGACACAAGGTCCTCTGGACTCAGCCCTGTTGTCACCAAGTTTCCCTTCTTTGCAAAGTCCGAATCACATTTCACTCTTTGTACTGTATTTTCTTTATCCAACAGCAGGATTTCTTGACCTGAATACTATAGGCTTTTTGATTCCTTTTTCCTTCATTTGTTGTTTTAAATGACATTCCCTGTCTGAGAGACGGTCAGAAGGGCTACATATTGGCATTTACTCCTCAGGAAAAACATGGTGGTGTCCAAAGACCTAGGAAACACTCTTATCTTTTTATTTTATTTTATTTTTTCAATTGTGCATGTGTGCGTGTGTGTGTGTGTGTGTGTGTGTGTGTATGTGTGTATGTATGTGTGTGTGTGTGTGTAGAACCATGGGCGAATTCGAGAACCACCATGGACCACCTCCACCTCCTCCTTGTTTACTCTGCCCCGGGATTCACAAGCTCCGCCCTACCAGGACCGGAAATGCAGGCTGCCCCCGCTTCTGCCCGGCATCTATACGTGGGTTCTAGGATCAGAACTCAGGACCTTCTGCCTGCAAGGCAGAGGCTTAACCCCTGAGCCACCTCTCCAGCCCCGAAAACATTCTTATATAAGAGTATAATCATCTTTCCTGTGTATCATCCTTTACTGTGTCTGGCTAAACAATATCAAGTTTCAGTGACCAAATCCTAGACAGAAAGGATTTAGGATCGTGGGCTGTATTAAATGATTGACAGGTCCAGCCACATTAAATTTTAGTTCTCTTCAGCAAAGATAGACAGATAGTGATGAGACAAGCCACGGAAGAGAAAATATAGGTAATGTTATATAAATAATAAATAAATCAGCTACAATTTAACATAAAGTTTTGAATGTCACAAAAGAGAAAAGTCCAGTGACTGATCAACAGTATGAAAAAATATTCAGGAGCTGGAGAAATGGCTCTGAGGTTAAGCCTCTGGACCTAATGAGCAGAAGGTCCTGAGTTCAAATCCCAGAACCTATGTAAAAATGCCGGGCAGAAATGGTGGCAGAGCCTGTGCTTTCTGTCCTGAAAGGCAGAGCCTGAGAAACTCCAGAGCAAAACAAAGAGTACGGAGACGCAATTCTGGGTGATTCATGAAGTGACCCTTGGGCCTCCACAGGCACACACGAAAAAATAAAAATAAATTTTTTAAAAGAAAAAATGTTCAGTGCCACTGGTAATTCAGTGCAAACACAATTCCAAATGTGTTCGTCTCCCCGTCTAGGAGTGGCTGCCTGGAGTCCATCGGAAACTGGCCACCGTGCAGGCTCTTACCTTCAGTCCCGTCTCTGCCTCAGGTTGGCTCTAGTTTGATAAGTTTCCTTTGGCCTTGAAAAGTGCTTTGCGTGGCTCCTTGTGATGTCTTGTTTGGGGTCAAGGTGGATTGACTTTTCCAGTCCTATAAAGACCTCCATTTTCACATGGTCGATTTTTACCTGCCCTTTTTCTTGTAATGCCCGAAAGAGCTGGACGGAGCAGCTGGCACCCCCCAGTGTGGTCGATGTAATTGCTTCCTCCAGACCTCAGTGCTTGAAGGGCAGGCAGGCTGCCCTTCACATATTCTCAGGCGACAATGTCATCAAATTTTGAGTTTTTTTTTTTTTTGCCACAGAACAAAAAGGACAACATTTTTTACAATAAATAATTTTTCAATAAATATTTTTTTCAATAAATAATGTCAAAATCAATTTTCTTGTCTCTCAACTGTGGAGATAGTGCCACATATTTTAAGGTTTTTTCTAGTTTGTTCTTTCATAATGATTGACATATATTCTTCCCATTATTCTCTCTTGTTCCTTTCCCTGTTTCATCAAATGCTTCTTTGTCCCGAGACCTGATTCTCCTTTCATATTTGTGTGTGTGTGTGTGTGTGTGTGTGTGTGCGCGCGTGCGTGCGTGCGCGCGCACCCCTGGGGGAAAACAGAGACATGTATGTGTGTCTGTGTGTCAGAGGACACTGTGTGTCCTTGTGGGGAACCAAAGGTGACTGCAGGAATCATCTTGGATTGCTTTTGCCTCCTTTTTGCTCCGCTCTGAGTTTTCCCAGGCTCTGCCCACCAGGGCTTGAAGTGTAGGCTTCAAGCTGTTTCTACCGGGTGTTTTTACATAGGACCTGGGATCTGAACTCAGGACCTTCTGCTTGCAAGGCAGAGTCTTAATCCCTGAGCCATCTCTCTAGCCCAATAGATGCTTCTTTCTGGGTGTCTGAGTCAATTCTTTTTGGATTCCTCAAATCAAAGGTCGCTCAAGTTGAATCAAAGCTCTGTGCTGAATTGTGTCCACTGTCAAGAAGACCAAGGAGACAGGGAAGAAATCACCATGGGAGAAATTACCTGTGGAGGGATGAGCAGTCCATAAAACCAAACGCACACACACACACACACACACACACACACACACACACACACACACAGTAATAGGGCAGAAACCTAACATATTCAACACTCGGGGAAAGAATCAAACAGATACGGCACTGAGAAGGAAATGAGCTCATCATTCATTTGTCCCCCAATGATTCACTCCACAGACATCGAGACCCATGCGCCGGCCATTGTAGAGACACAACACTCTAAGACACAGAACTCTGGGCTCTCGATCAGACAGGAGTCAGGCACCTAAGATAACACGACAGCAGGACGATGTCACGAGGACTCACCAGCGTCAGTACAAGGTTCGTGGTGATGCCTACCAGGTGGTGAGCTGTGGGCAAAGGCGTGGCGAGGGCCAGGAGCCCTCAGCTCAGCTCAGACCAAGCCCCAACGCGCAAAAAGCTGCTTCTGACAAAGCAGTTCTAGGGGGAACAGATGGTGGGGGGCCACTGAGCTCCCCAAGTGCGCGTGCACCACTGCGGAGCCCTGTTGATCTGAGCAGCTGGGTTCAGCACATCCCCCGCAGCTCTCAGAGCTGATGGGGAGGAGCGAGGGGCTCTGCGGCCCCCATGCAGACACCCCTGAGCTGGCAGCCTGTCTTCTTTCTGCCCAGATGGTAGCAGTCAGAGCCACTGAAGCCAGCTTAAGTAAGAGGATCAACTTCAAAATAGGGAGAGAGGACTGTCTCCATGCCGGAGGACAGGATGGCGTCTGAGCCCAGAAGGAGCGTGGGTGCCCCCAGAAGGGCCGAGTGGTGTCTATCCCTGTCTCCGCTTCTCTCTGGGCATCTGCTTCCCCCCCCCCCCTCTCTCCATGGCAGAATATATCCCCCACAGCACTTTCATCCCATAGAATGTCTGCTCCTCTTTGAACACAGTGGCTGATGTGTGTCCCGGATGACCCCATGTTGCACATGGGCTGCTGGGAGCTGCCCGTGCAGGCACTGCAGGAGACAGGTGGGGTTCCTCCTGTCCTGACCCTGCTCCCTGCAGGTGACACCCAGTGTGTCCCAGGTGCCCAAGGTGACTTGCTGATAACACGCGAGCAATGCGGAAGGTGGGCTCAGTGCGTGGGGGGACCAGTCAGTGAAGATCCGCGTGAGTATCTCAGGGAAGCCCGCTCAGGAGACTGGCACACAGCCCTACCCCCCCCCCCAAGCCGTCCACGCCGACGCGGAGGCCTGGCAAGCTTCTTCCCGTCATCTGTCATCTCTTACCTACAGCCACTCCCACGTGCTTCCAGCTTCCCTTGCTATCACAGGTCAACCTCGGGCTTCCATGCCCACAGGTGCCACCTGCAGTCACACCCTACAGTGCGCCTGCTTGTGCTCCCAAACTCTGAGGGGGGGGGCGTGGCCTCTGGGGCCATCCGGGCGTCCCCCTGCGCTGCTGTCCTGGGGGCGTCTGCTGCGCCTCCAGTCTTCACAGAAGGGCTGTTCCCACGAGACCCTGCCAAAGGCGCTGAAGAACTGCTACTGCTTAGCCTGCCGGGGATTCTGGGTTCTAGTTCTGCCCCGACATAAGCCAAAGTGTGATGGGTTTAGAAGGCCATCTGGGCCAGTGACCTCCTCAGGGTGGTTCTGTTCTCCAGGACCCCTGGCCCGGGGGTCTCAGGCGAGCATCTTGTCTGTCCCCCTCCCCGCTTCCTGCCACCGCCAGGCATTGTCCCGGCTCCACGGCCAGAATCGCTGCTTCGGCTGCTCTTCTCAGCAGAGTGAGGGTCCTGGCGTTGTGTCAGATCTCTTTACCCCATAGCTTGAGCTGCTCTCTGCAGCTCCTCACCGGTGCATTGATATCTCTGCTGCCCGTCACGAATGCCAGAGTTCAAATCAGCGCGGCGCTGTTGCCCAGGCTCATGGGCTGTGCTGCTACTGCAGCTGCGTCGGTGCCGTGTAATTCCAACCGGCTTTCCCTTTTTCCTTCCTTCCTTCCTTCCTTCCTTCCTTCCTTCCTTCCTTCCTTCCTTCCTTCCTTCCTTCCTTCCTTCCTTCCTTCCTTCCTTCCTTCCTCCCTTCCTTCCCTCCCTCCCTCCCTCCCTCCCTCCCTGCCTTCCCTCCCTCCCTCCCTCCCTCCCTTCCTCCTTCCTCCCTCCTTCCTTCCTCCCTCCCTTCCTTTCTTTTTTTTAATACAACTATCATGATGTTGACTTATTTAAATTTTTAAATCTTCATCTATTATTTTCAAATGGGAAAACTGTTGTTATTGACTAGGCCTGGCGATGAGCCTGGTCTGCATTCCCAGGATTTAGGAAGCTAATGCAGGCGGCTCAGTGCACGTTCAAGGCTGATCTGTCCACGCGGCGAGCCGCCCGCTCCTCTCCACTCCGGTCCTTTCTTAGGGTGCGTCTCAACGCTCCCTCACACAGATTTCCAAGTCTGTTTTCTGGGAAACTGGCCACCACCGTGGACTTGGACTTGGACTGACTTTACGGCAGTTCCGTAGGATTTTCACGCCATGCTGGAGAGCACTGAGCCGTTGGCTGAACATTACTGTCCTCACTGTGAGTCCCGCCCTGAGCTCAGCCTGGGGTTTTAGAGCCTCCGTGGTTTCAGTAGTGGGGAGAAGGCTCTGACTCTGGAGGGCACCCATGGCGCCGTCATCCCTGTCGTGATCACGCTGTGCTTTTCCCTGGGCTGTCATCTCGGCACGGCGCAGCTGTGGTCAGCGCGGCCTCCGTGGGCCCTTCCCTCTCGAAGGACTTTGTGTCTTTGCTTCACCTCACAGCTTCAGACTTTGTTCCTGCTGTGCTGCTGGGCTTGGAGCAGTGGAAATTTGGGAGGCACAAACTGCAGAGATGGCCCAGGGGTTAAAGCTTCTGCCTCGAGACCTTGAAAGGTGAAGATCTCAAGGCCTCCAGCGTGACCGAGACAGATGTAAGGGATCGAGAATCAAGCTAAGTCCCTACCCTTTCAGAGCACCCCACACCCCAATCCAAGGTCACTTTCCTGTCCTAAAGAAGGGGCACATCACTTTAGTACTAGTTCTCTTCCCTAGTAGTCTAATACCCACACAACGCCTACCTCTCTCTGAATCAACTCCTCGTGCCTGCGGCTGAGGGTTTTATTAGATTCCAAGTCATGTCTTTTATCATTGAACCCCTGAGAAGGTCATGTGGCCCTAGAATGTTCTTTATACTCCCAGAAAACTGTCTGGTCACGCCCTGGACGGTAATGACTGAGATAATAACCAGAGTCGTCTATGAGCCAGACTATTAATTGCTCCACAGGGACAGGCTGAGAGTCCCAATCCTGCACAATCAATCGAGTGGACTTAGCACACTGCCAGCGTCTGCAGCCTCTTCGACTGATCACTGCCTGTTGGGGAGCTCCTGCTCTGAGAGCTCTTCAGACCGGAAGCTGGGGGTTGTCAGAAGTTGTTGCTGGGGTCACTAGGGTACAATGAGGTTGAATCTGATAACATTTACGTCCCTGCGACACCAAGGTTAGCAGTGGTTACCCCTATCTCTGCCCCTTTGTGGGGGACAATATTTTTTTTCCCAGAAGAACTCCCTTCTTCCTCCAAATTGTCCTGAGGAGGAGGCTAATGGTCAAATTATCCTGGTTCCTTTCTCATGGGGTCCGGGGCAGGACTATGACCCCGATTTAATGTAAAGCACCCTACTCACTTGGTGCCATAGTGTTTTGTTTGGGAATGCGTGCGAAGTAAATGATGAAAAATATATCAACAGGTTGGAGGTGGCTCAAGGGTTGAGCCTCCGCCTTGAAAGCAGAAGGTCCTGGGTTTGGATCTCAGATCCCACGTAAAAATGCAGGCAGAGTAGCTGCGGCCTATTCTTTGGACCCTGGAAGGTGGAGCCTGGGAAACTCCAGAGCAAAGAAAAATGGAGGTAGCACAATCCAAGGTGATTCCTGAAGTGACCCTTGGGCCTCCACAGGCACACACAGTGCCCTCTGATTCTCTCTCTCTCTCTCTCTCTCTCACACACACACACACACACACACACACATAGAGGCATGTGTGCAAAAAAATTGAAAAGAATCAAGGAATCTTCCACGTAAAGCACGTTGGGAAAAACTTTTCTTTCTGGCCAAGGAGCTACATGACTTTGACCCCAAGGTGGCCCCTTGGTTCTCATGGAGGATGGAGCGGGGAGGGAGGAAGGCACGAGATGCTGAGCTGTGGTGTGGCCCACTGAGCTTCCAGCACTGCGGGGGCCGAGGCCAGGATGGAGAGGGAGAGGGTCTCAGGCAACGAAGAGGGAGAAGGGAGGACGCACAGATGGGAGAAGAGCTGCTTTGTGCGGTCACATTCCCACTTCTCACCATTCAGGCATTTTTCAGCAGCTCTTCATTTTTTTGAGTCATTCCAGAACTTTCCTTTGTGTAAACTTAAGCCAGTTTTGGAATTTCTCTCAATCTTGATGAACAGGAACTTTCTAATTGCTTCCGGCTTCACTACACACTTTAAAAAAGATGAAGTCAAAACCTTGAGGCTTTGAGGATAGAAGACTTGAGTCTCTCCATCTTGCCTTGATCACCTCGGTTATGCTGAAGTCTAGAACTTCCTTTCATGCGAGGCTCTGGGTGGGAGCTGTGGAAAGATGAACTGGGCTGAGATGTGGGATCAGCTGAGAGGTCAGGCATGTCTCCAAGGGTCACTGTGGGTGACCCCGTGGGCGCCCCTCCTTGCTTGCCGGGAACTCTGAGTCGTCTTTTCCTTTATTTTATTTATTATTTATTATTTATTCAATTGTGCATGTATGCGTGTGTGTGCATGTGTGTGTATGTATATGTGTGTGTGTGTAGAACCACGGGCGAATTCAGGAACCACCATGGACGCCTCCACCTCCTCCTTATTTACTCTGCCCCAGGATTCACAGGCTCCGCCTACCAGAACCAGAAACACAGGCTGCCCCCGCTTCCGCCCAGCGTCTATACGTGGGGTCTAGGATCCGAACTCAGGACCTTCCGCCTGCAAGGCAGAGGCTTAACCCCTGAACCACCTCTCCAGCCCCGTCTTCTCCTTTAACTGTCTGCACATCCCGTCTTGTTCTGCCAGCCGGGACGGATCTCCTCCCTTTACTTCCCGACTCCTACGCAAAGCGAACCAGTTAATCCTCATCGTCAACCCCACACTTTCTCACTCACCGGTGCCCGCATCCACGTGAATCCTGACTAATGCTGTGGAGCAGGGCAGGGCGCTGGCAGAGCGGCCTCCCTGCCCTCGGCTTCCTGCTGACACCTATCTGCAGCCATCGCCCTGGTAGCTGGTTGCCGGGTCTTTACCCGTCATCATTTCCTCTGTGCTCGTGGCTAGGAACGCGCGTGCACCCAAGCTTCTCTCTCTCGGACCTTTGCCTGGTCCACTTTTACACTGTTCTTTGCCCTCTGTTACCAGTTCCAAGTTTGCATCTGGCAGGCAGCCTGAAGACTTGCCACAGGGTGGCACCCGGCTAGGGCTAGTGTGGGGGTGAGCTTCTTATGCATGATTTCCAAATCGAAATGCCATCAGGGAAGGAAACTGTTATCATTAAGGAAATCTCAGTGGGCACTGACCAGTGCTTACAATAGGTATCAAGTATTTTCTTAAATGAATTAGCACCATAAACACTGTTGAACAGAGTTAGAGAACTGGCTCAGGGGCTAAGACTCTGCCTCACAAACAAGGACCTGAGTTCAGATTCCAGATCACATGCAAACGTGCCAGGCAGAAGTGGCAGCAGCCTGTACTTCCAGCTTTGGGAGGTGGAACCGGGAACATCCCAGAACTACAAGATAGAAACAATCCAGGATGATTCCTGAAGTCACTGTTGGCCTCCACAGAGACACACACAGTGCCTTCTGATACAGTAAATCAAGACCGTCGAACATTATTATCTGAAAAAATCCACCATCGTGAATATAGGCCACACCGCGTTCATCTCCCCTCTGTTGCCAGCCAGCCGGGTTCAGTGGCGGAGGAGCCGCATGAATCACGCTGCCAGCTGACGTGGCTCATCTGTGGTACACGGGGTGCTGTGGACGAACGCCACGCAGGGCAGCTGCTCAGCGGAAGGCCTGTCGTCGGCTCTGCCCTTCTGAGAAGCCTCCACACCGACCTCCCTCTGCTGGACCAGCAGAGCATGAGTTGCCTTTTGTCCGCGTTGGCCAGGATTTGTTTTATTTGCTTCGGCGACTGCTCTTCTGACCGGGTGCCACGGAACGTCAAGGCAGCTTTGATTTGCATCTCATGAAGGCGCGTGAGGGCACATTTGTCGTGTTTTGGGCCAGTTTCAGTTTTTGAGAACCTCCAGTTCATTTAACGGACACCTTGGTTTGATTTCTGGCTTTTGACGTCTCCGTGGAATGGCAATGGGTCCTGACGATCCCACGAGGACTGCGTTGAATCTGAAGGTTGTCGGGCAAGATAGCCATGTTCACAGCGCCGATTCTTCTTTTGTGTGTGTGTGCGCTTCAAGCGTTGAAAGTTTTGGATGTAGAGGCCTTTTCCTTCTGTGGTTAGGTTTATTACAAAGTTTAATACTCGCTTGTCTTTTGAGATAATTGTGAATGAGGTTGCGCCCTTGATTTCTTTCTTAACATCTGTTACAGCTATAAGCTTTAAACCTGATGCTGAATAGCCACGGACATGGGCCCTCTTGCTTTGTCCCTTGATTGTCGTGAACGTGCTTTTGAGCTGTTCGCATTTGCTATGAACTAACGGACTTGTCATACGCATGTCGTTATGTGGAATCTTTCTCCTGGCCCCCTTTATCGGGTTTTGTCTGAGCCTTCTCTGCCTCTCCTGCGGTGATCATGTACTTGCGTCTCGGCGTGTCCACGTGGTGCATGACGTCACTGACTTGCATATGTCACACCCACATCTTTGGACTGACACCAGCTCGATGATGATAGTGAAGTTATCGTTGGTGAGGATTTGAATTCGAGGACGTTTGTGTCAGGGTCATCTGAGAGGCTGCTCCGTAGCTGTCTCTCCCCGATTGGAACTGTTCCTTACTTTCTATTTCATGGAGTAATTTGAGACACATTTATGTTTGTTCTTGAAAGTCTGGTAGAATTCGGCAGTGAATTCATCTGGATTTGGACTTGTTTTAGAATTTTTTTAATGACTTCTTCAAGATTTTTGTTTGTATATGTCTATTTATTTATCTTTTCTTGGTTTAGCTTGGATTGATCATATGTGTCTAGATAATATTTGAGATTTTCCAACTTAATGAAATGTGAATTTTTAATAATTTTATCCTTATGAATCTCATCAATCCATTGTAATATCTCCTTTTCAAATCTAGTTTTAATTTGGTCCATCTCTTTTTTTAATTAGCTTGGCCAACAGTTTGTGGATATCTTCTCAAAGCACCAACTCATTTCATCACTTTTTAAAAAATATTTTTGTTTCCATTTCATTAATTTCTGTCCTGACCTTAGTTGTTTCTTTTCATCTACTGCTTTTGGGCAGTTTTAACAAGTCCCTGAAATGCATTAAGTCATTCATTTGAGGTACTTCTCATTTTTCAGTGTAGGCCCTTGTAATTGTAGATTTTCCTCTTTGGACTGTTTTGTTGTACCCCATAGATCCTGATACTTGCATTTTCATTTTTGTTCAGTTAGAGTGATTTTTTTTCCTTCAGTGACACATTCATTTACTTAATAGTGCTAATCTCCACCATTTGTTTTCTAGTTTTAGTCCACTGTGGTCAGATACAGTACAGGGTATTATTTCGTGTATTTTTTAAGATTTGCTTTGTGAGGCAGGGAGATGTTTGGGGTAAGGACACTGCACAGCCTGATGACCTGACCTCAGTCCCTAGAACCGTGGAAAGAGCATCGACTTCACACAGTTGTCCTTTGTCTAACACACACATGTGGTACTGCCAGTCACATGCATGCATTTATAATAAGCTAAAATTAAGAAGAGTCGGGGCGGATCGCCCAGCGCGACAGGCTGAGTTCCATCCATAGAACCCACACAGTAGGAGAAAACCAACTGAATTCACTCCCCAGAACTTACACGGTAAAGGAAATGACTGACTCCCACAAGTTGTCCCCTGACCTCCACATCCGTGCTTGCACGTGTGTCCACAGACATACACACGACATGAACAAATGAAAAAATGCTTTAAAACTTGCTCTGCATCCTATGATAAGCTCTTTTTTAGAGAAAGTTCCAGGGGCTGCCACGTTTCCATCGAATGTTCCGTAGTTATCTATTAGGCATTTGATCGGGGTCCGCATGGCTCCTTGACGGGCTCAAGGTCTCTTCCAGCTCAGTGAGCACAGTTTAAAGGCCAGAGCTGTAATCTCACCAGCCACGGTGAGTCAGCCGATGTCTCGGGCCTCGGCTAAGCCGCCAGAACGATGAAGTCAATAACGAAAGTTCTCAGGCTTGGAAGCTTCCGGCTTCCCTGGTCAGCAGAGCTGGTCCTGCTTGGCCTCCGTCCACTCCTTTTGTGTCCCTGGCCCATCTCTGCAGATGGTGGTGTTCAGGGGACTCGCGCTCCGTCCAAGCGTTGGGACAAGTGTCCAACAGCAGGAGTCTTAGCACTAGGATGTTAATTTAATTAATTAAGTCTTGCCCAGGCTGACACGGGAGCATCGACGGCAGAGAGTTGCAGCTGAGCACCCAGGGAAGAAGCGTCATTTCAAGAAGGACGAAGCGGGTGACTGCTGCTAGGAAGGCTCTTGAGTCCACATCCTTCATATCATTATTCACGTTTGATCCTCACCACAGCTCTGAGGTTACTTGAAACTTACAAGCGAGGCCACCGAGGCCGGGGGTTCAAGCCGTATGCTGGTCACTGCAACCCCTGCTCTCTTTCTGTATTTTAAATTATGTTTTTATTTATTTATTTAACGTGTGTGTGTGTGTGTGTGTGTGTGTGTGTGTGTGTGTGTGTGTGTATCCCAGGGCACTGTGTGTCCCTGTGGAGCACCAAGGGTGACTTCAAGAATCACCCTGGATACTTCTACCTCCTTTTGCTTCGCTCTGGGATGTTCCAGGCTCCATCCACCAATGGTCGTAAGTATAAGTTGCTGGTTGCACCTGGTCAGGTTTTTTTATGTGGGACCTGGGATCTGAACTCAGGACCTTTTGCTTGTGAGGCAGTCTTAACTCTGAGTCATCTCTCCAGCTTCTTTCTTCTTTTAATTGTTTTTTTTTATTTAATGTTATGTACATGAATAGAGTGACTTTATAATACTTTCAATCCTTAGTCCCAAATCCCATCCCCCTCCTTTCCCCCCTTACAACCTTCACCTCCCCAGCCAGACTCTATTTTCAAACCTTTTTGCTTGTGTGACCCACTGTGTCATCTAGTCTGTCTCTGACGACATATGCCTGAGCTGATTCACGCTGCAGCAAGCACACTGGACACAGACCACTGAGGAACGCGTCGTCCTCTTCCCATCAGCATTGGTCCTCATCAGTCTCTCAGAGAGGCACGGAGCTTCTTGAGACCTCTCTGATGTCATGGTGAGGTGTTGACAAGACAGTCCCCATGCAATCCCGCGCAAGCACACACATCTGCCGTGAACTCCCGTGTGTCAGATACCACGCAGGAGATAAGCTTGCCCCACTGCCCCCCACTTCAGACGCTTACAGTCTTGCCGCCCCTCTTCCTGGACGTTCCCCGAGCCGTGGGGTGGGGGCGGCTGAGGCTCCTACGTCCTGCTTAGGGACAAGCAGTCCACAGACACTTCCTTTCTGCGTTTTGGCAAGTTGTGCTGTTCAGCGGTGAACACCTTTTGGGGTGGCAGAAGGCTTCTAGGCTGAGTGCCGAGTGCTCTGCCAATAGTAATTCACTGCGTTCCTTCTAAGCACAAACCTTTACCTCTAAACCAGTCTCTCCTCACTTCGTGGAATGAAGGAAAACGAAACCTACACATTCCTGCACCTCCGTGGATCACCACACCACACATCATACATCACACTGCACCGCGTCACACCACGTCACATAGCATCGCAATCACATTGTAAGAGAAAAAATAGAAAGAGCTGTGAGTTGTCAGGAAGCGCGGGCACAGGTCAAGAAAGTTCCTGAAAGCACCTCTCTTTCACGTGCAAAAGGAACCCTCACCCCGACCTCAGACTGCCAGGACATCCAGTCGTGCCTGTCACCATCTGTCACCTGCAAAGCTAACCCTTCACACCTAGACACCGCCCCTTCACCTGCGCATATATGCAGGACACAGGATGCTGCAGGGCCTGAGGAAGTCTTGGAAGTCCTTGCCTTCTGGTAACTTCCATAGGAGAGCAAGGAGCTCAGATCTTCTATTCACTGTCCTATAAATCCCTGAGACTATTTCCCCTTTTTGAAAATGGAGTGTCACAGTTAGGCACAGGTGTCAACTTGACAGTTGAGGGTTTGAGCTCTGGGCACATTTGTGGAGAATCAGTGGTTGAGTTAGGCCCAGAGCAAACCTGCAGGAGATTGTCTAGCTGATGGGGAAGGTCCAGCCCATGGTGGGTGGGACTAGGCTCTGGAATAAATCACGGAGAGCTGGTTGAGAGAGTTGTCACCCTTCTGTTCACTTGGCCAGACATGCTGGTCTGGCAAGTAAGGATTGTCCCTCTCTCAGCCATTACATAGAGATGGTGTGGCCAGTTCCCTGGGCTTTGGTGTTGGTGTGTGCTCTCCTGTCAGGCTGAACTGAGAATTGTAACCAGGAATCGTAAGAGAGAATAAACCCTGTTCCCTTAAGCCGTTTGATGGTCACTTGTCAGCATCCATGCAGGCAAACTCAACTGGCCTTGAGTAAAACTATCTTCTTTTTCACGTTTCACTCTTAATCTGGTTTACCAAGGGTGGGTGGCTGAATCTGGCCTGAGGTTGGACAGAGGAGAAGGGGACACACTGGACACATGGATGAAATCTGTAAACCTGAATGTCCGCGTGCACGATGCTGGCTTCCATGGAAAGGGCCTCGCACGCTGTGGACTTCTTTTCACGACTCGTTGTTTTAGTGATAAAGTGCACCGCTGTGTCCTTCCACACCTCAGCATGGCTCCTTCCACGCCTCAGCATGTCTTGGGAAATAAACAGTTTAAGGCCATTTTTTTCTTACTGAAGACCCATTAAAAATTAAATCTTTTGATATGTTGTTCACCATTAACTAATATCTATATCATAAAGGTCACGCTATTATTTCAATAGATCTCAGGTACTTAGATGTAAAAATATGCAATTTAAAAAAATGTGAGTGCAGACGTGGTGGCAGATGATCGTAATCCTCACGAGGCTGAGGCAGGAACATCCTGAGTTTGAGGCCGCTCTGGGTTATAATAGTGACCTGCACCCCCATCTCAAAAAAAGTCACAAACACATTTACAAGTAATCAACAACTGTGTTTCAACATCGATCTTTTTAAAATTACATGAATGAGAGAGAGAGAGAGAGAAAACACGTGCTGTGGTGTATGTGTGGTCAGAGGACAACGTTCAAAAGCTGGTTCTTTCTTTTCTTCATGTGGGCTCTGGGGACTGAACTCAGGTCAGCAGGTTTACATGCAGGCTGCAGCCGCTGCTGCTGCTGCCGCTGCTGCTACTGCTGGTGCTGCTGCTGCTGCTGCTGCTGCTCCTGCTGCTCCTGCTCCTGCTGCTGCTGCTCCTGCTGCTGCTCCTGCTGCTCCTGCTGCTGCTCCTGCTGCTCCTGCTGCTCCTGCTGCTCCTGCTGCTGCTGCTCCTGCTGCTCCTGCTGCTCCTGCTGCTCCTGCTGCTGCTGCTGCTCCTGCTGCTGCTGCTCCTGCTCCTGCTGCTCCTGCTGCTGCTGCTCCTGCTGCTCCTGCTGCTCCTGCTGCTGCTGCTGCTCCTGCTGCTGCTGCTCCTGCTCCTGCTCCTGCTGCTCTTTCCTCCTCCTCATCTTTCTTTTCCTCCTCCTCCTCCTTTTCGCCACAGCTGGGGGTTAAATTCAGGGGTCCTTACATGTTCCTATGTGTAAACACTTTATACTGAGCTTCCTCCCCAAACCATGTTTTTTCTTTTGAGACAGGGTCTCTGTAGGTAGCCAGACTGTCTGGAACTACGTGGCTGAGGTTTCGAATCCCGATCATCTTGTCTTAGCTTCCCGAGTGCTGGGATTATGGGCACGAATACCACACCAATTTATACTACAGATAGTATTTCTTTACTCTGTTATGGCTGTTGCAATATAGCCTCCTGACTTGTCTTTTATATTTTGTTGTGCTGCTTTTAGTTTTGTGTGACCAGGGCTGCCAAGGTCCTGCATGGACACTTTCGCACTTCAGGCTGACAAAGTTGTGGGGGTGACTTTTATTTTCCACAAATGTGAAGTACCTGGTGTTCTTCCCAAATTGCTGACCGGAGGGGAAATGGCTGGGTGGAGTCGTGACTTGGATCACATTTCGGCTTTGCAGATTTTGGAAGCAAGAGCCCTGGTGAAGCTCTTCTTCCTTGGGGACCTGCTTTTATCCTGCAGAGAAGGAGGAAGGAATGGAGCTGTGGTAAGGTGATGCTTGGCAAAACAAAACAAAAAAAGAAATCAGCCTCCTCCCTCGCAGCTTTGCAGCAGAAACGTCACCAGAGGGAGATACTTGAGGGACAGGACTGGCCGCCAAGGGAGACTCCGCAATGCCTGGCACGACGTCCCTCCCCCAGGGCTTTCTGATTGCTCAGGCTTTTACAACTCTCAAGCCAGGTTCCAAGGAGCTTTTGTGGTTTAAATCACAGTGCTCTGGGAATAAGCGTCGTTATTATTTCCTCATTCACATTAATTGCCTGCTCTTCCCCCACTGTACGCCACACCCTTTGTATGGCGGTTCAATGCCAGTCCTTTCAGGAATCTGCGAGAGCCTTCTAATTAGGACCGCGACCTCAGGACAGAGGGGGAAGACGGTCCAGGCTCTCTGGGGTCCAGCAGCGCTGCCCTAGCAGGGTCTTGCAGTCCTGTGGGCTTACTTGGGTCGAGGACCCTGGGGCAGCAACGCCCAGAAACTGTGTTTACAATCACTTGGGGTGTGGGGGGGGGCTGGGCTTGGAGGACCCAAAAGCGCATGAAGATCATCCGAACTGGAATTCTGCTTTAAATCATAAAGCTTCACCAACCGCTTGCTGCGCACCAGGCTCTGAACTGGATGCTAGGATGCAAAACCAACTTCCCGAAGCTTCCTGTGGAGGGCAGTCTAGAAGAGGAGAGGGGCAGGAGTTACCAGCAGCCTAGTGCTTCAAGGGGCTTAGAGGACAGGGGCAGGTGGGCCGCACTCTGGGGGCTTCTCGGGAGGGCTTGGTGCAGAGGACCTGGGCTGGCGTGATGTGGCAGTGCTGGGCACAGCTGGCGGGCATCTGCCGCAAGCCAGTGTCAGCGGTTCAGAGGCTCAGACTTGCCACTTCCTGAGGGTCAGCGAGTGACCGAGCGGGTCTACAGGTCCTAAGCGCCCCTCGTCAGTGCCAGTCCTTGTTTGGATGGCCGGCCTCTCGCGTTCGCATCCCGGGGACCTTGTTTTGCATGGTGAAGAGGCCAACTGCCCTTCCTGGGTCTTTACCTGCTGGTTTAACCTTCCGCTTCCCCCCACGCCCCCTCTGGGGACGACGGGCGCCCAGAAGCACAGAGCTGAACGTTTTAATTCATTACACAGGCGCGATGGAGTCGGGGAACCTTGGGCAGGAACTCTGGGCCGCTTCCTTGCCGGTCCTCTCCTAGAGTCAGAGGAAGCCGGGCCTCGGGCTCTCGGAGAAGCTTCAGTGAGCGACAGGAGAACCTGGTCCAGGAAGCAGCATGGCGGGCCGGAAGCAGCAGCTTCGAGCCTTAGAAATTGTGCTTGTACTGGCAAGTGAGTTCTCAGGGGCCAGACTCAGCGAGAGGCAAAGGCACCTCTGGCGGCTCCACCTCTGGCGGCCTCTCCTTCCTTCTCTCCGGTGTGTCCCACTGCCCACTCCCAATTTTTTTACGAACCTTCTCAATGAGAACAATATAGTGCAACGTCCTTTCCAACCCCCCCCCCACTTCGTCTAGACCTCAGCACCATGGGTGACAGTTAGACTCCCCCATGCTGGGAGCTCCCTGAGAGAGGGGCTGTCATGGTCAGGCACAGGTGTCAACCTGACAGTTGAGGGTTTGAACTCGGGGTACATTTGTAGAGAATTAGTGGTTGAGTTAGGCCCAGAAGCAAGCTGATGAGGAAGGCCCAGCCTATGGTGGGTGGGATTAGGCCCTGGAATAAATTACGGAGAGCTGGTTGAGGGAGTCAGCATCCTTCTGTTCACTTGGCCAGACATGCTGGTCTGGCAAGTAAGGATCGTCCATCTCTCAGCCATTATGTAGAGATGGTGAGGCCAGTTCCCCCGGCCCTGGTGTTGGTGCGAGCGCTCCTGTCAAGCTGGACTACAGACTGTAACCAGAAAATTGTAAGAGACAATAAACCCCTTGTTCCCTTCAGATGTGTGATAGTCATTTATCAGCAATCGTGCAGACTGACTGCAACAAGGATGCTGCATGCACCTTGCGTGCAACAGACCCTGTCAGCCCATGAAGCAGCAGCAGGGAGAAAGAGAGGGAGGGCGGACGCGGAGGGGCTTGGCTGGACGCTCGGAGAACACGCTCCAATTTCTGGCCAAGAGGATGGTGTGGCCGGAGGACACTGAGGGCAGTCTGACGGGGGAGGGGGTGGGCATGGATGCGCGCTAGCGTTGTGTTGTGTGTGTGAGCGTGTTGATAAGGTGTACATACACGAGTGTGCACATGCGTGTTGCGTGTGTGCATTGTTGAAGGTACAACGCACGAATGTGCATGTCCGCGGACACCAGAGATCAAGGTCTGGTAGTCTTCCTCAGTCTCCGCCTTGCTTTGAACTTGGATCCCACTGACTGGCTGACCAGCCGACCAGCAGGCTCGGGCCCCTCCCGTGCCCCTCCTGCCCTCTCCTTCCAGCACTGGGGCTCCACTGCTTGCTGCAGCGCCCAGCTCTGTCTAGATGCTGGGGT
The DNA here is from genome assembly GCA_023101885.1 of Typhlomys cinereus. NCBI lineage: Eukaryota > Metazoa > Chordata > Mammalia > Rodentia > Platacanthomyidae > Typhlomys > Typhlomys cinereus. The sequence continues at coordinate 450,984 of JALPQD010000716.1, forward strand.
CCTCATGCTCGCCTGGCAGCAAGACCCCTCCCACGCTCCCTTCTTTCCCCCTTTTTTCCTAACAGAGCCCAATTATGGAGCCCTGACTAGGCTGAAACTCAGTCTCCTGCATCTGCCCCGAGTGCTGGGGTGACACCTGGAAAAATCTTTCCAGCGCCAGCTCCTGATTCGCTCCGTGCCCCTTGGGCTCGGATCCCAGGCTCGGCTCCACTCAAGAGCACACAGGCCGCTGTGACACCTTTACACGGCTCCCCGCCCAGAGAGCCAGCAAGGGCCTTCGCCTCTGAGGGGGCAGGAAGGCTGGGGGCACGGGGCAGGAGGAGGCTGGGGGCACGGGGCAGGAGGAGGCTGGGGGCACGGGGCAGGAGGAGGCTGGGGGGCATGGGCAGGAAGGCTGGGGGCACAGGGCAGGAGGAGGCTGGGGGCACGGGGCAGGGAGGGCTGGGGCGGGGCATGGGGCACGGGGCAGGAGGAGGCTGGGGGCACGGGGCAGGAGGAGGCTGGGGCACGGGCAGGAGGGCTGGGGGCACGGGGCAGGAGGGCGGGGCAGGGCAGGAGGCTGGGGGCACGGGGCAGGAGGAGGCTGGGGCACGGGGCGGAGAGGCTGGGGGCACGGGGCGGAGGAGGCTGAGGGGCAGGCACAGGGCAAGGCTGGGGGCAGGGCACGGGGCAGGCAGGAGGAGCTGGGGCACGGGGCAGGAGGAGGCTGGGGGCACGGGGCAGGGAGGGCTGGGGGCACAGGGCAGGGGGAGGCGAGAATAAAAAGAAGGGGGAAAGGGAGAGAAGAAAGGGCTGGAGAGATGGATCAGGGGTTAAGACTCAGCCTCACAAGCAGAAGGTCCTAGATTCAGATCCAAGTGCCATGTAAAAATGCCAGGCAGAGAGGGTGTTGGCATGCACTTCTGGCCCCGGTGGACAGAGCCTGAGAGTGAAGCCAAAAGGAATGAGAAGCCATCCAGGATGAGTCGCACAGTCACCCCTAGTCTTCCTTCCACAGGGATACACAGTGCCTTCACACACACACACACACACACACACACACACACACACACACACACACACACACACAGTTTCTTTAAGAAATCAAGAGGCTTGAAGTGAGAAGATCGGCAAGTGAGGTTTGCTCGTAGAGGTGGAGGAGCCAGCAAAGCAGGAAGTAAAAGACGGTAATTCCAGGAAGACAAAGGAGGGTCTGGAGGAGCCTCTGGAAGTGGGGGAGAGGCGGCCACGAAGGACACCCCTTCTCTTTCAGAGGCTCCACCCTGTAGGGCTCATACTTCACTTTTCTTGTCAGAGCCAGAGACTCGCTTCTCCCAGGCCATCTTAGGGTCTCTGTGCACCTCCTATTTCCTTGTCCCCTCTGGACCCCGACCCGAGGTGCTTGGCACTGAAGCTGCTGGCCCCGCGCCCGTCTAGAGGCTTGTCCAGCAGAGGACACCCACCTGCTAGTGTCCATGTGATCTGGGGTCAAGAGCGCATGCTGGTCACCCCTGTGCAGAGACCCTCACACGTGCGGTGGCTGACGGATGTGTCCTAAGTCTATCTCAGCCCCCTAGTGCTGTAGTCTGGGGGTGACCCAGACTACACTTCTCTGCCGCAACTGTCGATCCTCTGCACCTGTCAGCGAGACGAGTCCCGCCGCGCCAAGGTGCCAAGTCCCCAGCAGCCTTGGAGGTGAGTCTGTCCATCTTGCAGCCCACTTGACCTTGCAGAGAAGCCTGGGTTGGCTCGTGGCTGGCGAGGCCTCTGTGGCATCCAGCACCGTCCCGGCCATGACAACAGAAAGGCAGAAGGTATGAAGAGTCCTCCCCCGAGAGATGAGAATAGATCCTCTCAAATCTGAAGCCTCAACCGGCCTGGAACACTGTTCTCAGAGGTGGGCCACGTGTCCACACCCAGACTGACCCCAGGCCATGCAGTGGACTGTGTACACCACTAGATAGGACGCCCGCCAGAGGTGTCCAGGAGAGCTCATGTTTCTGGAGGATTTGCAGTGAAGTGTTTTCTTTGGGCCCCAAGGGGCCAGGGAGATTTTCACCATAGGCAAGTCAGAGTCAAAAGAAGAAGAGAAGAAAAACCCAAAAACCAGAACTGCATTCTGACTTCAGGTATTTCTCTGACCCTAGTGAGAATTTTCCATCTCCCCTAAACTTAGAGAACGGAGGCAGGTTAAGATTGCCAGGAGTGGTTTATATTGGATGTAAAGAAAACCCGTGTGATTGGTGAGAACAGGAAGCCAGCAGGGGGCCCAGGTCAAGCGAACTTCCCTGGCAGGTCGGGCTTCGTCACAGGGACAGGCAGCTGGAGAGGCCTGTCCACACCCGTCACTGGAGCATGATCAGGCATGAAGGATATGAAGGAAGCTGGAATCACAGCGGAGGGTGGGGGGGTCTCTTCCCAACCCAGGATGGGCGAGGAACAGATACGTGGCCACGAACACAGTGTACCTGCCCGGATCGCTAAACATGTAGTGAGTGAATCGGAATCATCTGTGGACTCACGGGCGGACATTTCAGTCGGGACCAGGAGCTGGGTGCGTTCACAAACTCCTCCGAACAAACAAACAAACGAACAAACAAACCAAGATCAGTTGACTCAGCAGCAGGATCGAGGGTGTCAGGGAGTTACCTTTTGGGCTCAGATGTGGCGTGGGGGTGGTCAGTACCGAGGGCAGACACCTGGCCTCTCCCATGTCAAGGACCCTCAAGGAGCTCCCACACGAGCCCCTCCCCAGCACAGCGCGGTGCTGGCTACAGCTGACGTGGTTCTGGCCTCCCAGGGGACTCTCGCGTTAAGTCACCTGCAGCAGTTCCTTCTCCCTCATGCGCCCTTGGCTCGCAGGTCAGCGCGTGCTCCTCCGACCTCGAGGTCGCCCTCCAGGCCTCCAGGGATAATCTTCTCCCCAGTGTTCCCGGCCCCTCTCTGGCTTGCAGCTGATAGTGTCACGTACTGGGCCATGTGCTTTCCAAGTGCTGCCAGAGGAGAGGATGCCAAAAGTGGCCAGTTACCTCATGACCAAAGACCCTCGCTGAGCGCCGCAGGGGATGCCGCTAGGATGTCGGAAAAGGCACGTGTGTTCGCTCCCTTCTCTGCACACAGACCCATGCCGTCACGCGGGACTGCAGCCTTTGGGCGCTCGTCGTCCCCACGGGCTCCTGTCTGCGCCTTAGCTATGTGTTCGAGATGGCGGCACCTCTAGGAGCTGGAGCCTTGCTGGAGCGGGTGGGCTTGAGCCTGGTTAGCCCACCGTGGTTCCTGCTGGTGTGTTGTTCTGACAGCTTGCGGCGCTGTCGGCCTCCACGACATCTCGGTGACTCGAGCCCTCCACTGTGGCCACCAGCCATGCTCTTTCCGACATGAGACTCCTGTCTCTGCTCCCCAACGCAAGCCAAACCCATCTCCTTTCCCCGTAAGTGCTGAGTTGCTCTCAGCAGCGAGCGACTTCCACAGCACTCCTCCGGCCACAGGTTGGGTCAGGTGTTGGGCCAGCAGCTGGACAGTCCCTCCCCACGCCTGCACCTCTATAGTGGTCCTCCACTCCCCCGATACCCCCATCCCGTGGCGTCTTCCTGTGCTGTGGGTGGGGACGGGAGAGGAAGCAAGGGAGGAGGCAGGGGAGGCTACAAGCGTTAGCCCCTCACTTCCTCCTGGGAGGTGCTAAGGGACAGAATGCCAAGCTCACAGTCCCATGGGCACTGGGCACCGCAGTCCACTGTCACCTTCCTGAGCCGTGGGACATGGGAGATCCTGAGAGAGACAGCGTCTCTGGATCCTCAGGCTGACAACATAGCTCTACTTTTTTTTTTTTTTTAATTTATTCAATTGTGTGTGTATGCGTGTGTGTGTGTGTGTGTAGAACCACGGAAGAATTCAGGAATCACCATGGACGCCTCCACCTCCTCGTTTACTCTGCTCCGGGATTCACAGGCTCCGCCCTACCAGGACCAGAAACACAGGCTGCCCCCGCTTCTGCCTGGCGTCTATACGTGGGGTCTAGGATCCAAACTCAGGACCTTCCGCCTGCAAGGCAGAGGCTTAACCCCTGAGCCACCTCTCCAGCCCCATAGCTCTACTTCTTAAGCCGTAACTTTAATACTTTGCGTCAAATAAGCTTCAGCAAAGCTCAGGAGTGAAATGTCTAACACCAAGGCAAGCTGAGGCGTAGGACCTTGGCCCTGTTCTCATACATCCGGTGTCACTTTACATGCACAGCAATCACATCATTGCACACCCATGTGAAGTGCAGAAGAACCTCCAGTGTTCCCAACTCAAACAGCGTCCAACTTCCATCTTTACCCTGCATGAAGAGTATGGAGCCGCCCAACACACCTGCTGGAGGAGCAGTCCATCGACACACCTGGCCCACAGAGGAGCAGTCAGTCGACACACCTGGCCCTCGGAGGAGCAGTCAGTCGACACACCTGGCCCACAGAGGAGCAGTCAGTCGACACACCTGGCCCACAGAGGAGCAGTCAATCGACACACCTGGCCCATAGAGGAGCAGTCAATCGACACACCTGGCCCTCGGAGGAGCAGTCAATCGACACACCTGGCCCACAGAGGAGCAGTCAGTCGACACACCTGGCCCATAGAGGAGCAGTCAATCGACACACCTGGCCCATAGAGGAGCAGTCAATCGACACACCTGGCCCTCGGAGGAGCAGTCAATCGACACACCTGGCCCATAGAGGAGCAGTCAATCGACACACCTGGCCCTCGGAGGAGCAGTCAGTCAACACACCTGGCCCACAGAGGAGCAGTCAGTCGACACACCTGGCCCATAGAGGAGCAGTCAGTCAACACACCTGGCCATTGGAGGAGCAGTCAATCGACACACCTGGCCCTCGGAGGAGCAGTCAGTCAACACACCTGGCCATTGGAGGAGCAGTGAACACACCTGGCTCATAGAGGAGCAGTCAATCGACACACCTGGCCCATAGAGGAGCTGTCAGTCAACACACCTGGCCCTCGGAGGAAGCAGTCAGTCGACACACCTGGCCCTCGGAGGAGCAGTCAGTCGACACACCTGGCCCTCGGAGGAGCAGTCAACACACCTGGCCCATAGAGGAGCAGTCAGTCGACACACCTGGCCCATAGAGGAGCAGTCAGTCGACACACCTGGCTCATAGAGGAGCAGTCAGTCGACACACCTGGCCCTTGGAGGAGCAGTCAGTCAACACACCTGGCCCTTGGAGGAGCAGTCAGTCAACACACCTGGCCCTTGGAGGAGCAGTCAGTCAACACACCTGGCTCATAGAGGAGCAGTCAGTCGACACACCTGGCCCTTGGAGGAGCAGTCAGTCGACACACCTGGCCCTTGGAGGAGCAGTCAGTCGACACACCTGGCCATCGGAGGAGCAGTCAGTCAACACGGCTTCTTCCTGCGGAGGGTCCGGGATCACAGGGCGTAGGACACTCATCCAACAGACACGCTCACCTAATGTAGCCGGCTGAAAAGAACGAGCTGTGTTCAAGGACGGGGCAGCCCCAGGCTCGTGGCCGTAGGGGACATTGTGGCTGCGGGTCGTACTGGCCAGCACTGCTGTAGATCAGCAGGCAGGTCACCTCCACCTTCTGCTGATGGACGGGGCCGAGGGGGCTACCTGCAGGGCTCCGGTCTGCTGATCACGTTCTCTGGTTTCACTGTCTAACCCTTGTTTTGTTGTCCCAGAATCACTCAGGGCGTGGAGTCGCATGCTAGCGACTGAGCTTTCAGCTGCCAGCTGCCTGCCACCTTGGTGTCAGAGGGGCTCCTAGTTTATCTAGAGAACAGAGCACTTTAGCTGATCACTACAGCCCCACGACGAAGACCACCAGCAGGAATCGCTCTACATTGTTTCCTTTGTGCATCTTCTTTTAAAAGTTATAATGAATGCGACATTGGAGACGTGGAAATGTCAGAGTCGGTTAGGTCAACATTACATTCATTTTTCAATACCCTGAGGGTATGCTGAGCAACAGAGAAAGGTAACGTTTTATTCTGAACATTGAGAAACGCTCTAGGTGTGGTGGTGCGCGCCTGTAATTCCAGCGCTGGGGCCCACAGGAAGATCAGGAGTTAAGCATAGCCTTGGCTACATAGCAGGTTTGAGACCAGACTGGGGTAGCTGTGACCCTGCCTCCTGAGCAGTCAGAAGCATTAGGGAGGAGGGCACTACCAGGACGGTGCGGGCAGCGAGGCCTCCAGCCCAGGGAGCAGGTTCTCGGGCCTGACTCGTGGTTCTGTGTCGACCCCCATATCCACCCAAGCACTTTACGTCTGCATTTCGTAATGAAGGGAGGGGGGCAAAGCGCGTGACCTTTTGACTATGCACAGTGGAGACTCCACTGGGCTGTCCACAGCCACTAGCAGCTTTAGCTGCTTCTTGGATCTAACCAACCACATTCCGTATTACCCGTTATTTCCAAATTTCAGAAACATGCTTGCTTCCTAACTAGCAAACCTACTTTTTGGGTATTTTCATTCATTAGTGTTGAAATTATAAACATAAATCCCTCCCCAATAACTGTTGAACAGTTGATACAAAAATACTGTACATACCACAGTGAGGACAGAATCAGCAGGAATTCCAATCCTGGGTCCAGTGGACACACAATAGTCCATTTTGCTTTGTGGTTATTTTCATACTTTGAAGCACTGAGATTTGGTTTTATTGTAATTGCTTCCCAAGTTTGTATCTGAGTCTCATAGCACAACAAACAGAAGTTTAGTCACGAATATTGAAAACAGCTTTTAACAGAATCTGGTAAGGTATCAAAGGAAACTGATGGCTTAACTAGCTTTGCTTCCTCCTAGATTATTCTATCTCGAAACAGAAACCTGAGATCCGTGTCATCCTGGCTACTTAGAGTAGTGAAAGGGCCCTTCTCAGGCTGGAGGCAGCGGCCGGGATGAGGTAGAACGGGTCCTTAGCGAGCACCCGCCTGGGCTCAATGTCTGGCACTGAAAAGAGATTTCTATAGTTTTCCATCTTTAGTCTTTCAGCACCTGGACTCTGGATGAGACAGAAGGAATCCAGCCCAATGCAGTCACTATGGAGACCAACGTCTGACTGGGAATGCAGATGGGCCTTGCCCTAGGTCAGAGCTGGAAGTGGAACTCAGCCTCCTTCCGGGCTGACAAGAGGACACACGACTCTGCATGTCCGCTGGGGGCAGCTCTCCCCAAGGGAGCTCCAGCGCTGCTGCCACTGCACTGTAAGCTGGTGGCTCTGAGGGACGTCACTTCCAAGGCCACAGGAGTGTAGCGCCGGGGACACGCGCAGGAGTGCAGCGCCGGGGACACACGCGCAGGAGTGCAGCGCCGGGGACACACGCGCAGGAGTGCAGCGCCGGGGACACATGCACAGGAGTGCAGCGCCGGGGACACGCGCAGGAGTGCAGCGCCGGGGACACACAGGTGTACAGTTCTTGGCACATCTTGCTGCCGGCAGCAGTTCGTGTCCTGCTGGAGCAACAATCCAGGGAGTAAGGCGGCCTCGAACGGATTCAAGCGGCCAGTAATTTCTTATCCCCAGAAGTCACATGACCACCACACCCACACCCACCACACACATCCCATTTTTTAAACATTTAAACTCTAGTCTTCCCTTTTACCACTATGACCCCAAAGAGGAAAGAAGTAAACACAAAGAAACAGATTTATTTACGGAGGCCCCCCGGGCACAGCCCTGCTGACTCAGACGCGCGCTGGCCTTAGAGTCTGCCTGCACTACGGATGGCTCCCTTGCCATCACGCGCAGCACGTGCTCACCAATGATCTCGAGGTACCCGAGAGATTACACTCGGTGTGGGGCCCTGCAACAAAGATGCTTGCTGCGACCTGGTTCCCGACAGGAAGGAGGGCGTGCTGGACGCTGCTCCTTATGGAGGGTCAGTAGAGACCAAACCAAAGGAAACGGTTTGTCCTCAAATGAAATATTAGGATGCTAAACGTGAGCCATTTTCCACTTTTAGAAATAATATAAAAAGTCTGCACATACAGCCGCACACGTATTTCAACAACACACGATAAATCTCCGATTTCTCTATGTGACCGCTAGCCGCTCCTTGGGTCACTTACACACGAAGACGACATGGACGTGCCCAGCAGGCGCGGCACTGGACTTCCTGCACTTAGAGGGTGGCTGTCGCCAAAACTCTTGCCAGCCTTGGATGAGCCTGTCCTGGCTGGACTGCCCCGTCCCTAGCTCAGAATTCCAGGTCTGTGTCAGGCAGAACGCAGCGGATTCTGGTAGAGAAGCAGTTGCATGATCAATTTGACAATCCCAGTAAATGACTATTGAAAAAAGAAAAAAATCACCTTCAGGAGTTAATATACAACAACAAAAGTGCTAACTGAGACGAAGGACTTGGTTCAGAAAGAAATGGGAAGATAATATACTTCTGGCAAGGAACCCAATTATTTCTCAAACTAAAACTTTTAGGAAAAAAGAATTCGCACTGTTACATTACAGGAATCAAGTAAATGGACCTCACATAACATCAGTCAACTGAAAGGAAAGGAAACTCTTTTCTGCCGGTGTGATCAATCCCTCGGAAGGCTGCAGCTCTGGAGACGTGGCTAAAACCGCGTGTAGGCACCTCGCTGCTGCTGCTGCTGCTGCTGCTGCTGCTGCAAAGGTTGCTGGACCTGCTGCTGCTGGAGGCGGATCTGCTGGGAGTAGGGGTCTTCTAGGGACTTGACGAATATGGTGGTTCTGGGGCCGGTCTTCCATACAATGCCATTGGCATCTTTCACCGAGGACTCCACTGTAATGTTGTGTGTACCGAGGACGGCAAAGTTCAACAGGAACTGGGTACTGAAATAGTCATTATGGGGCTCCACCCTCTGCTCCATCTCGTTGGTCATGTTGTCAATGGGTATCTGCAAGGGAAGGATCGTAAGACCAGCAGCAGCTCCACGCTCACAGAGGGACCTGCCTAGTGGGAGCTGCCAGGTGGGGACGCTACGTGAATCCTCTCCGTTTCCTGCGGCAGCGGGTCACTCAACAGAACAGCATGCTAGCCCACAGGGTAATGGGCCTCGGCGCCATCCAGGACCCAAGCTCATGTCATGAACTGAAGCGAGGAAGAGTTCTAGGCTGCATCTTATCAGGGCGGATTGCAGAGTGAGAGGAAGCCATCAAAGACAAGAAGTGAGGACAGGAGTTTACAGCCGTCACTCCAGAAGATGACGACACGCTCCTCTGATCCTTCCACTCACCCCTTTTGCTCGTTCCTCAGCTTAGTTCAAACGTGCCACCAGTGACTGGCAAACAATGTGGGCACCTGAACGCTGAGCATTCTGATGTACGACTGGACTTGTCCACCTTTGCGCACACTGTACAAGCTGGGAGGAACACCGAGCACAGAACACCGGCATCGCGGGCACACGCTCGGTGTCCTGCCTTCGATTGGCCACGTTAAGTCCAACGATGGCCAATCCTTGCCTGTCTCCTGACTCCTCAGGGAAGCAAACTGCTGGAGTTCTCCCTTTAAGGAGACTCAACTGCACCTGGCTGCTGGGTGCTAATGCCACAGCGCTGCTCCACGTGGAGGTGGACCATGGACTGCGAGGTTCAGGAAAGACATGGGGAGTGGAGCCCCTCTTCTTTCCCTGTGGGTCAGGACCCTGCTTCTAAATATCACGCACAGGGATGAGTTCTCATGTGCACTGGGCTGGGCGAGGCGGGTAAATTTACTCATGGACAAGGTCAGGAAGTTCTTGCTGCTAAGCGTCTGGTGGGGGTCCTACAGCTCTACCCTACTCAAACCGCTGCTCTGACCCCATCTGCCTGAATGTTTGGTTCTCTATTACCTGCTTCGAGCAGAGAGAAGCACTGCTCAGCCAACCTCAAGCCCCACTTCATGCTTGCACGCAGCGGCTCCCCAGTCCCTCCAGAGGCGCAGCTGCTGAACTCAGAAAACGTGGCAGTTCCACCAACTGGCTGGTGAGCGCTGCACCACAATTCCGCCCCTTCGTTGCCCCCTTCGTTACCTTGTAGTCTTGTCCAGATTTGCTCTGCAGCGTGGAAGAAACGTTCAGACAGACGGACTGAATTCTCCGGAAGAGCCCTGGTTTTGACCCGTGCTGAACCACCCCTTCCACCTTCAGCGCCAGCTGCTGATTATTCTGAACAGCAATGGGCTCCGCAGGGTTCCGGGGCGACGGCGACAGAGCAAGCTGCAAGGCGGATACTAAACGTCAGGGATCAAGAGGGATCAAGAGGGCATCAAGAGGGCATCAAGAGGGCATCAAGAGGGCACACGTCCTTGAAAAGCACTGTGCCCGTCGCTGTGCCCAACGCACACCCCGGAGCTCGCGCCTCACGGTGGTGAACCCAGCAGGTCTTCAAGTCAAGCTTTTCGCGACCTTAACACCCGGCTCCACGTGAGGTGCAAGCGAGAGCGCGTCCTCAGGGCCGCTCCAGATGGCGCTTTTTAAAAACTAAACACACCCGTACTGCAAACACTTGAGTTTTCATGTCTATTTTGCTATCTCTTTGTTTTTGTGTAAATTTTTTTTGTTCAACTTTCTTAAGTAATTTTAAAATTTAAATTTATTTTTGGGGCTGGAAAGGTGGCTCAGGGGTTAAGCCTCTGCCTTGCAGGTGGAAGGTCCTGAGTTCGGATCCCAGATCCCACGTATAGACGCCAGGCGGAAGCGGGGGCGGCCTGTGTTTCTGGTCCTGGTAGGGCGGAGCCTGTGAATCCCGGGGCGGAGGAAGTGGAGGCGTCCATGGTGGTTCCCGAATTCGTCCGTGGTTCTACACACACACAGACACACACGCACACGCACACATACATACTCACACACGCGCAATTGAATAAATAAAAAAAAATTATATAAAAAAATTTAAATTTATTTTTGGGAGGAAGGGTGCGTGTGCTACTGTGCACACGTGGAGGTCAGAGGTCACCTAGTCTAGCATGTGGACTTTACCTTCTAACCTTTGAAATGATTTTCAAAAGACTAAATTCAAATCAACAAGTTTAAAATTCTAAGATTACTTGCACAAGGAAGTTATTATGGTGTAAAAAAGTCAGTTTCCACAATGAACCAAAAAACAAAAAGAAAAAAAACCCAAAAACTTTTGGTTCTTTGAATTCAACCAGTCTTGTGGTTGATAAGCAAGTAACATTCTAAACTTCTGCTTGTCTCCAGCCTACTCTGCCGAGTGTTAACACTTGGGAACGTGCTGCTTGCTGTCTGCCCTCACAAGCATTTGAATGGATGCAAAAGTTTTTTGAAGATATTTCCTGAGGGGATATTCAAGCAATCTCTCTGGCAATTGCTACCTTTCCCAACAATTCCACTCTTTGAGTCAACAATAGCTTTAGAACTTCGATACATTTCAAATTACCAGCTCTACGCATAGGTCAGTTTGCTGAACTAGTCAGTCGAAGTCAAACACACTGGTGGCGTCGCACTGCACACGCCTCAGCTTCAGCCGGGTCTGAGCAGGCTGCCTGCACTTGGCCCCTGAGCTTGGCGAGCAGCTGCAATGACGACAACTCATTCCTGGAGGAAGTTGGCTCCAGTTACCCAATGCCCACCTTACGCCACTGGCACCAACAGTTAAAAGGGAAGACAGGTAATGCTTACTTCCTTCACCCAATTGCTTGGTGAAGGGAACAAGGGTGGACAACCAAGGCTTAGTACTACATTTTTATTAAAGCCAAAGTTAACCCCAAAGCAAAGCATGTCCCAGTTACTCTTCAGAAGGCAGTGAGCTGGTTTTACCCTGTGCTAGTCTGGCCTTACCTTGATGCTGGTAGACTGCAGCTTCTGGAAAAAATATCTCTGAAGCGAGAGGGGAACTTTGAGCAAAGCAATGATGGCATTACGCAGACAGGCAGTATGCTGGAAGAACAAAGAGAAGCCAAGTTAATGGAAAATACACTTCTGAATTCCATCAACACATCATACATTGGGAAGCGGTTTAAGACTGAATGTGTTCATACAAGTTACTTTAAAGGTACACGCTAATGAGCGAGAAGGCACAGCGTTCGGGACTGCGTGTGACACTAGATCACATGTGCCAAGGGTTACAACTACAGGTTTTTACTTCATCTTGCACTGTTTTCCTTAAGATCAGGCAGCGGCAGCCTTCACGGTCCTACAGAGCAGAGCTGGAGACATGGTTCTGTAGTTATTTTAGGCTCTAGGTGTCGAGTCCAATACAGCAGAGTACTGCACGGCATGTAGAAAACCCCCAGCAGAGCCCGTATGGAAGCTCATCTCGACCAGTTGGCTTCTCTCCCAGTGGCCATGGGTCTCCAGAGTGCAACGTCAGACATTTCCTAGGACTCAGACTAAAGATGAGTTTCAGGAAGTCTACCTTTACAGAATTCTGAAACTTTAATGACCTACCTCAGAAACTAGACTTCACACACTTAACTGAGTTTTGAAAATCTCAGCATAATCACAGAGGAACAGAAACACTGGTAAATCCTTTAAGTCTTGGAAAAGGGGTTTAAAAAAAAAAAAAAAAAACCTAATTAGTCCAGAGAAAGTTAGGCATGCTATGCTGGTGCACTCGGGAGTACAAAACGATTCTCAAGTTCAGGGCTAGCCTAGGCTACACAGTGAGTTCAAGGTCAACCTGGGCTACACTGTGAGAAGCCATCACTGAAACAATAGGAAAAACCAAAAAGGAGTTCAAAGGCTTTGAAGACGACGCGAAGCTGGCTTCAGTTTTGCAGATGACACTGGCTGCCTGAGCAGGTAAAGGAACAAGGTGAAACCGGACCCTGTGTTGCCTGAGTCTAGTGACTTTGGTTTAATTCACCAACGATTTACAAGCTTAACAGAACGCCTTGAACTTCAGATGAACCAGAATTGTCCTGCCTGGACTACCACTTCCCTTTGCCTACTCCCGTCTTGATGGCCCCCAAATGACCACAAGTGGGGGGCCACTGGCTGAACAATACAGCGTCTGTCCTGCCAAGGTCCTGCTTCCAAGAAGGTTGCTACCTGGCGTCCCAGGCCCTGAGCATGGCTGTGGAAGCTGGGTACTGCGCACGGAGCCCGGGAACTCCCCTCCTCCCTGCCTTCAGGCAGGTGAATCTTGTGCCCAGCACATGCAATACGAACACCAGGTTTACAGAGATGCGAAGCTCTGACCGACTTCTTCATGACTTCCACCGAGTCTGGGAGAGAAGCTTCTGGAAGGTGCAGAGAAGCACAGGTGCCTCCAGGCTGCTCCCTGGAGAGCCCCCGTTGCCTCTGAAAGGCTGTGGAAGCTGCAGCAGCAGGGTAGACGCCTGGGGAACGTGTGTCTGCAGCAGCGGACTGCTCCGGGCGCGTCACTGCACCTCACGTCAGGGAGCCGAGGAGGGTTAGCGCTTTCTGAGGCCCGACCGAGCCTGTGGTTTCGTGTGTCCCACGCCTCCGTGCGCTTCTTTGTCACCAGCTGCCACTCTCCGCGCACTTCATTTAATGCTGATCTTTCCCCTGAGAGTCCCATCTCATCCTCCTACCCGAATCCTCCTCCTCAAATGTGGATGCTCTCTTCACGTTCTGTTCAGGCCTTAGGCTGGCTACGGGCAGGGCACTGCCACTGTAAAACCTGTGTGCACTGTGATCCCACCTGCAGTCATCCCACCCCAAAGAGCTCCAACTGCCGGAGAGAGAGTGTAAGAACGACGACAACTTCTCCCACCACTGCTGTCTCAGGATTAACTGGAGCACTGGTCACACAAACTGGAATCCTGAAAGTCATGTGCCCACCCTCTTTCCCCTAATTAAATTAGTAATAAACCAAGCTTGAAAGTGTGCGTGCATGTATGAATGTATGTGTGTGAGTGTGTGTGAGTGTGTGCATGTGCATGTGTGCATGTATGAGTGTGCGTATGAGTGTGTGTATGGCTGGTCTTACTCTAGCCCACGATGGCCTTGGATCTGCAGCAGTCCCCCTGCCTCACGCCCCCATTCTGGGACTACAGTCAAAAGCCCCATGTTACAATCCAAGACTTGAAAATATGACCTGTTCCCACAAATAGCTTTCCTGTTTATGAGATGACTTCATCAGGTTTCAGCTAATTTACGTGTTCTGCACGCCGTCAGGGTGAGCTGAGCTGAACTGTGTTTAATTTTGAAAACCTGGAAGCTGAACCACTGCCAGCCTGAGGCCCCGGCGCTGACGCTGGGTCTCATCTCCACCTGCAGCTACCTGGCCGAGGGCGCCCAGAGGAGCTGGGTGGTTATTATGTGTTTTTAAAAAGCCCCAAGGTGGTGCTGCTTTGCAGAGCCAACAACTACTGCAGATTCTGAGAAAGTGTTTGAGGGAGTCAGTTTTGTCTGACCTGGAGCAGCCGCAGGCGGGCCATTGCTGCCCCTGCCAATCGCCTGGTGTCTGGCACTGCCAGCACTGCTGTGCGGACCAGGAACGGCTGAGCTCACAGCAGGCCAGAGACGGTGAGGCCCCTCTGCAACCACAAAACAGCGAAACAAATGCTACTTGCCATGTAGGAAACAGGGGCGTACTTCCGGCTGAGTGACCCCACTTCCTCCAAGACATGGGTGTACACCGACGTCATCCTCCTCTCATACTCGCTGTCAGCACGGGCCGATCCGGTGGATCCATATTCCTGGAAGCTGAAGGACAGAGCTGTGTCGGTACCAACACTGACAGCAACTCTTTCAGTGCTTAAGGAAGCAGACGCTTTGTACACTCGCGACTCTGATTAATCGTGTGTGTCTGTTTACGTGTGAGCCCAGGCACAAGTGTGTCACCGTGTGGGTGTGGTGAGGGACAACTTTCTGGTCTTTTCCATCTATAGGTTCCAGGAATCAACCAAGGTCATGCTCTTGTAGCAAGCGCCTTTATTCATCCAGCCATCTCGCAGCCCTACATCCTCAATTTTTAAAACAATGAGGTTATTTTTAATTACAATAAAGAAACGGGCTTGGAGAGCTTAAATCACCTGCCCTCATGTAACTATCAAACAGCAAGCTGAGATTTAGGCCCAAATCTCACAACAAATCACTCTAGTCATTAGCATGATATGAAAGTATTTAAATTTGTCACTGATACAAAAGGAAGAAACCTACCTAAGACAGCTGAAAGGGCACCAATCAATCAAGTCAGCAGATAAGTATCAAATTATCAATAGAAATCGATAACAGGTCAGAACACGTAACTGAATATCACAGAGGAGCATGGTCTTGAAGAGACCACCGGGCGAGTGTGAGGGGTGAGAGCCGCGGAGGCGAGGAGCCTGGCACCACGCTGGGCAAACAGGAGGTGCGAAGGCTTGGAAGTGAAGGGCACGAGGAAGCTGGGAAACATTAGCCCAGACTTTTCTTCTCTCCAGGCTTCAACAACTCACAGCACACTGCAAAGTTTAGCTCAGTCTTCTTCCCTCCCTCATGGCTTCAAACTCCCGAAACCCTTTAAAATATTTCTGAGTAAGATTAACACTAAACTCTTGAATCCTAAATAAATACTAGGTAGGCTATTTCAAAACACAGTGTGGACAATTTAAAGATGCTGGGCATGCTCTGTTGTTACTGATCTGATGCCTACTGGTGTGAAAGACGCATTGGCTGGGCACTAACATGCGCTACTGACTCAATCGTCACTCTGAGACGCAGGTACTGGTCTTCACCCAGAGTGCGTAGGAGGACTGCGGGCACCACAGAGTTGGAGCTAGGAGTGAAAGGTAAGAGATTCATAGGCACATCTGGGCTCCAAGGCTCTGTAATGTAAGTTCCATTAAGAAAAGAAATAAAAATATTAAAATGATCAGATGAGTGGAAGAAATACCCTCGTGGCTGAGATAGAGTGGGTGCCCTCAAAACACGTGGCAAAGATCTGGGCATCGCCCTAACATGCATACTTTGCAGGGAGCGCAGTGATGTTCTCTACAGGCTGCAAGCTAGACAGTGGAGCACACACTTCAAGCAGACTCGTCCTAAGAAAAACAGTAAAGCATTCCTCAACAACCCCATTACCTTGAAGGGAAGGAAAATTTTAATAAAGCAAAGTAATTATCTTTTGATTTGTGAAAACCAAGAAGAAAAATTTCATATTATCAACTTAGTTTTTCATAACAAACCTTAGTAATAGAAGAATCTGTTCATATTCAAGTGATTCCTAGCTAGTAATCTTTCCAAGTCAATGTTTTGAAAACAGGAGGAGGGAGGTGCCTTTATGAGAGTCAATTTGTTTTGTCACCTGTTACGTGACCCTGAGCAAATACTAGAAGTGCTTCCCCCCTAAGGTTTCTTTCCAAAACACTGTTGTGATGAGTGGGTAAAAGGGCAGCACGCTGGAAAGTAATCTACACTGCAAATGATTCCCAGGGCAAGCAAGCTGGACTCACCTTGCCGAGTCTGGATCCAAAATCAGGGCTTCAATGGCATGAGATATCAGCAAGCAGCTCTGCTGCTGGCTGCGTTAATGTCAAGTTACACACGAACTGCAGAAACCCAGGAGTCCACCGCAGCCGCTCGCCCTAGCCTCAGGCGACTGCTATGCAGACTGTACTTTCAGCAAAACTATCCCCCGCTGCTCTGGCTCTAGCTCTTCCTCTCGGAGACACACTGCCTAGATACCAATTCAAAGCTCTCGGAAGCTGGGAGGTGCTCAGTCTGTAAAAGGCTTGCCGTATACGCATGAAAACCTGAGTTCGATCCCCGGCTCACTCAAATATCTCAGGAGAAATTGCTAGTGGATTCTAGTAAATCTGAGGGCTAGGTAAGAAATATTGTGCAGTTAAGTATGCGGGAGAATACTTTCCCAGAACAAGTGAGGATACAGTTCCACATTTCTCAAAGTTGCAGAGTCTGCGTCAAAAGATGCCTGATAAAGATCCCCGTATCGTGAAGCGAGGCTTCGGAATTCTTCCATGGAATGCTTCATCTGCAAAGAAGGAGGGGAAAAAATCACACGGCAAACAAGCACACTATTCTTACGCATAAATAGCATAGAAATAAAAGCATTTAGAAAATTATCAAATGACAAAAATTTATAGTTTTCATAAGCCTTGTCAATCAATAATGGTGGCAGTTAGTCAGAAAGATCAACTTGCCAACCACTTTTAGGAAGGCCTCCAGAATTATTTAGTTAAGTCAAGCCTCTGAGCAAGTCTGAAGGAAATTGCCAAGTTGATGTGGGAAGATCCCACATCACCCCTGGAAGGTGGATGGGAGCAAACTAGCTGAATCTGGCAGTCGGCAAGCTAGAAAGTACGCTGGGAGCCTGGCGCCTCTCCTGGCTTTTCCTGAGACAGGCGTGGCCAGCTCCCTGGCCATGCGAGGCACCGCCGTCCTGCCAACACACCACGGCCTGAGGCACGGACACTGCCTGAATCGCAGGGTCAAGGAGTCACCTCAGACACAGAGCGCGGAAACCAAGACAGGCGTTGAACCATCAACATGCACAAGAGAGGAATTTATTCATGGTATCTACAAATAAAATGTTAGCATTTTTGATTTTTCAAGTCTAGGTAACATAATTAATATGCTATGAAAACACTGAACACTGCCACTTTTTCCATAACATAACTCTCTTCTCTTTAAATGACTACTACATAGTGTGCTATATAGGTCCTGGGTACAGAGGAGGTAAGCATTTGTCAAACCATGGATTTTAACTTTCACAGCTAACTTAAAAAAAAAAATCTGGGCTGGAGAGGTGGCTCAGGGGTTAAGCCTCCGCCTTGCAGGCGGAAGGTCCTGAGTTTGGATCCCAGATCCCACGTATAGACACCAGGCGGAAGTGGGGGCGGCCTGCGCTTCTGGTCCTGGTAGGGCAGAACCTGTGAATCCCGGGACAGAAGGAGGTGGAGGTGGTCCATGATGGTTCGCGAATTCGTCCGTGGTTCTACACACACACAGACACATACACATAGACACACACACATACACACGCGTGCGCACATACACACGCACATGCGCACAGTTGAATAAATAATAATAATAATAATAATAAATTAAAAAAAAATCTCTAAAGTATAAGAACTGAACTGAAAGGGAAGACATGCCTGACTGGAGATTCGACCACACCTCTGAAGGTCATTTCCCAAGGTCATGGCTATAGTGGTGGCGATTGCAGGCGGAGGGCTTGTCTTCAGACTGTTACACGTACAGATGAGTTGAGAAAAGGCTTGGAGAAGGTCAATCCTGAGTTTTACAAATTCACACTGGAAACTTAACGGGTTCAGTGGTGTGCTGGCAGCCTGCGGCGAAGGAGAAATTGAAAGCAAAGTGAACACGGTGGAGATGGGGCAGCAGCACCAGTCACGGCGGCCTGTAGGTCATTGCGGATTCCACGCCTTTAGTTCAAAGTACCCAGGAGATGAACCACGCGTGCATGGAACACGCACACGGACCCCTGTCTTCATCCCCAGAGCGCGGCAGGAGGACGACTGGCCCCGCATTCACCCAACCAGGCAGAGCGCGCGGCACAGAGCTGCGACCGCAGCCCAGCATGAACCTGCACACTGAAGGTTTATTGTGTAATCTGCCTGCACAGCTGTTGAATGCGAGCTATGTGAACAACAATATCCTTTGCAAAGCTGAAAGGCTGGACATGCCTGGAACTCTAAGGGAGGATGTGCACAGATTACATGTCAATGTGGCCCAGTGAAATACCAGGGACTTGAATATCTGCTGATTGGTGTCTATGGTCTCATGTAAGTCTTAGAACCAATTCCTCATGGAAACTGAAGGCTGCTCTTGTCAAGTTTGTGCAGTGTGGAAGTTGCAACGGATAAACACCTACAGAGAATGATGCAATGCTGGAAAGAAAAGCCTTAGCATCAACTACTGAGCAGCCGTCCCAGTGAAGACCCTGGTGGTGTGTTTCAGCACAAAGTGCATGCTAAACCCACGTCCGCTTGAGGACAGATGAGGCCGTAGAGACGCTCGCTGGCTACTCAGGTGACCTCCACTGCTCTTTGGTGGGCTGGAAATGTGACGCTGAAGCTCCAGGTGTCAGCTGCACCACAGCTGGTCAAGTACCACCTTGGCTTAGTGGTTCTCACCACTGGCGAATCAATGTCAAGCGGTGACTTACACTGTGGAGCAGAACAAACATCACTCTACAGAGTCAGAGGCCTCACCCTCCATTCTTCACGAGAACAGCTCTCTCAACTACAACGACCCCATGAAGCGCTCAGATAACACAGAGCAAGGAAATTTAATATACTTACCTTGTGGTCTTCAGTCTTTACAACTTTTTTTACTTATGACATAGCTCATAGTGAGATAATAAATCACTTTAACTGTTTTACTCTTAGATGAAATCTCATTTGCTCATATAAATTCCTTTTATCTCCTCTGCCTCTTTAGCTGAGACTTATTTTTTTTTTGTATATGTGCACACACATGTATAGAAGACTCAAGTGTGTGTGTTTGTGGAGGTCCAAGGGTGACATCCGGAATCATCCTGGTTTGCTCTATTCCTTATTCTTGGCTCTGAGGTTTCCCAGGCCCCTTCCAGCCACTATATCCACCCAGAATTTTTATGGGGTTTGAGGGTCTTGAACTCAGATCCTTTTACTTTCTTTTTAAAATTTTTTATTAATTCATTAATTTTTCTAGTTTTACAAGCATATTGAGTACTATGCCTGCTTCTCTCTTCCCCCTCCCACTTCCTTCCCTTTCCTTCATCAAACCATTCTACTCCCTCCCACCCTCCTTCCTATCGACTTCTATCAACCCCAGGGTTCTTGTGGGGGTTTAGGCCTACGTAGCATACTAAATGACCCCTCCTCGGGCCACCCCACCGATAGGGTCGTTTCCCTTCACTCATCCAGCTCCAGTCCCTAAGGTTTCCACCTTGTGTTCTTATCTCTCGAGGGACATGCTGGTGTACCAGTCTTTGTGTAGGTCTGGGGAGGACAGTCTCACTGCTCGAGGTCCTGGACGCAGCAGCCCTGCTTTGCCTGCAGTGTCTTGTCAACAGCTGATCTTCTTCCCAGCTTTAGGTTCTTACAAGCTCAATGCTCTCCTCCGGGTCTTTTTACTTTCAAGGCAGAGGTTTAGCCTATGAGTAATCTCTCCAGCCCTACTTGCCATTTTTAACTTACTGCTAGTCAACGATCTTAGAAGGGACAAAGGTACAAGTAAGTGTGTGTGACGGTGATATAAATGCAGTGAAGATTATCTTACCAGACAAAAATCATCAAGAATATTGCTCAAGCATGCATTATAAAACTGACAGAAAAGCAAGATGTGGTGCTGAAAGGACTTATGCACTGCTGACGGAGGACACGGGAGAATAACCTTGAAAGTGACTGTCTCAGGTCATGTTATATGTGGAGGGGAGAGGAGGAGCAGTATTAATCACAGAGCACATGCAGGAAGAGAACATGGCAGAGGAACTTTTCGAAATGGTCAAAGGTTTTAAAAGGCGATCGTATCTAAGAAAGATGGAGATCCATATGAAATAACATTTGGACTGCAGAGCCATGCCTGATGTCAAAGAGAAAATAATAGGATCATTTGCTTTTCTTAACTCTGGGCTAAAGTCAGCAGAGAGGTTGGGTTCTAAGGTCAGCAAATAAAGCAAACTGTGAATATTCAAAACTATTCTCAAAAACTCCCCAGGAAGGTCCTGTTTCCAGTTGGCTCAACAAGGCAGGTAAACATAACCTTCCTTGTGCGCTAGGCTGACAGAGGCTCGCGTTGAAGGCCGTGCTGAGCCAGGTGGGGGTCTGGAGAAAGGGTACCACTACACGCCACCCACCCTTTCTGCCTGGCTCAGCCACGACGTGCCCACGAGGCACGCAGGCTCATAAAAACAAAATGTAAACTTTCATCAACCCATGAATGTAGAAGGCGAAATAACTACAGTTTATTCCTATAGCATATTTGTCATTTTGATGTTACCAGGAGGTTTCTTACAAATTAAAATAGAATAACCCCAAAGGGAGAATTCTCACACAAATCGTTATCCCCAAGGGAGACTTGAGGGGACTTACTGTTAAGGAAGCAATCCCCTTGTGGTATGATTTTAATGACTCTGCAATGCAAGAAAGTGCTGAACTGTAGTCCTCCTCTTGCAGGCCGGTGAGACACTGCTCCGCGTGCGAGAGCTCCTTCAGACCACTGAGCCAGAAGTAGAAGTGCTCCGAGGCGACCTGCGTCAGCAGGCTCTGGTAGAGCTCTCTGGCCATGTCGTGATTCCCCTGGAAAGAGGAAAAGAGTACGGGAGGCCGCGGTGAAGCGAGTACAGGTGAAAGAGCTGACAGAGCAAGCAAAGACAAACACAGGGTAAGCCTGAACAATCATCCCTCGTGTTACATAATTATTAAGTATTTCTTTAGAGAAAATATACTGAGTTGCTTTTATGTAACAGTGCCTCACGTCCTTTACTAAAACAGCTCCAAAAAGAAAAATAAGCAGAATAAACTGTAACCCCAGCTTCCAATTAAAAGTGTAAGCACTGATGTGTAACTGGGTATGCGCTATTTAACTAGCAGGGAGCCCAGGGCTGGCTGGTTGTAAGGGAGGGCGAGTGCCAGAGGTGCTCGAGATCCTGCAGTGCCTGCACCGCAGCATGAGGCAGCCTGCGCTCCCACCGCGCACAGCAACGCTCCTCAACTTTGTGCCCTGCACTTACAACAGATCTCGGCACTACTCTGCATTTACTCTCAAAGAAAGTGAACAAAAATTACTAGGTTTCCACAGGGTTAGCACTGCGTACTGAGCTTGCCTGCTGTACTTCAGGATGAGCAGCCTGGAGAGTGAAGGGAAGAGAGATGTGCAGTGACAGAATGAACCTGCAGGGTGAGAGGTGGCCCTGGTTACAATACGAAGCAGAGCAACCATGGATTCACAACCTGTTACCAGACAGCGTTCACACAGCCACTGAACCCCCACTAACAGACGAGAAAAGTTCACAATCAGCCCTTTCCTTCACCATCCTTAGAACTCCTGAGTAGTAAGTACTTCCACCTTTACTTTTCCTGCGACTAATCACAAATTCCAAGGTGTATGATGTGGCACTGCCGACGAGCCCAGTCACTCCAAGTGCCCGTACCATTCTGGACGCCTGCCTGGCGATGCGGTACACGGTCCACCCGTTGGAGACGCTCTCCAGTTGCTGCTTGATGACGGCTTTGGTCTCGGCAGACAGCGCTTTCTGGCTAGCCACGAAAATCACAGTCGCCAGGCTCACCTGTGCAAGACGAGCAAGTGGAGGGTGATGGACAACGTACCCGAAAGGAGGAATGGGAACTAAGGCTTACTGAAAAAGGGCAAATCCATCTGCCAAGGCGTTTCTTTCCCTTCTCATCTCCAAGTTATTAACAACTTATTTCACGGACTCATGGAACCATTTATGAACACAAATAAATAAAAACAATGCCCACAAATAAGGATAAATTGTGACAGGACTGTGCAGTGAGACACATCAGGGAAACAATGAGGTATAAGCCACCTACAAGCAAACTGAAAGATTAAGTTTCATGGAACATTTACACAAAACTAACATATACAACTATGGCTCTACCTAGGGAAGCAGACTGAGATCATCCAAACACAGCATACATACGTAGGAACAAAGAACAGCAAATTCAGGATGGGCGTTCCTCTAGAAGGGGCAACAGCCGCCAACCTGACTGTATTTAGAACGGCCTTTTGTTTCCAGAAAGTTTAACGAGGTGGGAAGAGCGCCCTGAGTGGGCACAGCACTCCTGAGCGGGGGTCCCGGAGCTAAGGACACAGACAGCAGGCACAGCTGCAGCTTCAGCTCTTCTCACTCCCAACCCTGAGCCCGCAGCCGGCCTTCCCCGTCACGATGACTGTGCGCAAACATCGGCTCTGACTCCCGTAAATTTTATCAAATACTCCATCACAGCATAGCTAATACAGGTGGGAAGACAGAGGGGACTTAAACCATTTTGGCAGCACCTTTCTCTTAAGTTGTTCTAGATAAATGTTTTTGCTTCGTTCTTTAGATTTTTTAAATATTAGGCTCAGTATTTAAAACTGCCTTGAAATAGTCCTAGTGGAACGAGATTAAGAAATGCTACTTCAGTGAGAATAAACCGATCAAACGCTTGCTGATGTCACTGATCTTGGGTGCTGTGGTGACCACAAGGTTGTCACCATGGTCGCTGCCATTTAGCAGCCAGGCTTACTGGTCCTGACGGCCAATGGCAGGTGGGCGCCAGTCCTCTATACAGCACTCGGGCAGGATTACACACGAATCAGCTTGAGGAAGTAATTTTGCTCTGCTTTTCCCAAGCTCTACATTCCGATGCAGAGCAGGTGGCTGCGCTGAACTTTCACTAAGGCCGCAGTGCAGCCCCGGGACCTTCCGCTGCTTCTGCTTCTTTCTAAGCATCTACTTTCCTTTGTCATCTCCTGTGTGTGTGTGAACGTATGTGCATTGTGTGTGATCGTATGTGCGTGTGTGTGGAGGTCTGAAGTTGATGACGGAAATCATCTACTACCTTATTCCTTTGAGGCTGGTCTCTGGCTAACTGGCTTCTCTGAGGCTTCCAGGTTCTGCCTTCTAGGGCTGGATTCCAGGTGGGCTACCGCACCCACTTGGCGTTTGTTTTTACTTGGGATCTGGGGATCCAAATGAGTTCTTTGCTTATACGGCGAGAGCTTTAACTGCCGGGCCATCTCCCCAGCCCCAAATCTACTTTCTTAACTGTAAGAGTCTATAAAAGTCTACATTAAATAACCATCAGCTATAAAGTCCTACGATAGAAAACAGGAATTTGGTTTATCATTTATTTTATATTACATTTATATTTTCTGAAGCACCCAATAGGTATCTTAATGTAAGAAAAACTTCATTTTCATTCTTTTTGTTAATTAAAAGGGCATCAGCCTGAAGGCTTCACTACATCAAGCTGGCTTGGTAAATTTCGGAAGAATGTTTTTGTGCATGTGTGACAGGGACATCCCAGGCAGCCCAGGCTGGCTTCAACTCAGCATGCAGCTGAAGCACGCTTGGACGTCTGATCTTTCTGCCTCCATCTCCCATCATAGAGTTGAGAATACAAACATGGGCTACCGTGCCCGGATAACAAGGCTATTTGGAACCTAAACTCAACATGGCTTCTCAAGGAAAAGTGAAACACAAGCAGTGTCCTTTACCTGAGGTGCTGTGGCAAACAGTGCTCCAGATTTTGGAACTGTTAGTACACACGTTACTGACAAAACATCCCTAATCGGATCTGTTTTGAAAGTTCTGACTTCTGGGCCATGTGCCGGGCGAAGCTCCTGGCAGCTGGTGTGCGTCCTGTCCACTCCCAGCACCGGGAGCTGAGGCAGGAGAGGAGCCCCACGAGCTCGAGGCCAGCCGGGGCCACAGAGCATGGCACTGTCACAAAACAAAAACACGCACAAACGCGAGCTCTTGCTTGTGCACGCCGGCAAGCACTGACCCACTGCACTGTGTCCTCACAGCAACTTTAATTCCATTGCACTTAGTGTCAAACAATTAACCTCGTGCTTGCTTTGCTTCTGAAGTGGTGCTGACTTCCTAGGACTTTCCACAGAACAGCTTCTGGTCATTGACAAGTGTGCAGGTGGCTCTTACCAGAAGTTCCTGCTGCTTGTCAGTAGCTGAGCGTCCAATCACCTTGTAGAGCTCCGTGAGGTCGCCCAGCATCCCGTCGCCCAGCACGGGCAGCTGCATGGCGATGGCGGCCAGGCAGTGGCACATGAGGATCCGGGCAGCGTCCTGGGCGCTGTGCAGCTGGGTCAGCAGCGTGTCAACCACAGAGCGGCTCAGGTGGGGCCGGCCCTTGGCCAGCTTCACCATGCAATTGAGAGCGATCTGCACAGCGAAGAGAAAAGGGTCTGGTGACATTCCTTTTCTGCGGTGCATGGATGCTGCGTGTGGCGCGTGTGCCTGCATGGTGCGTGCGTGCCTGTACGGTGCGTAGAGCACGTGTGCCTGTACGGTGCGTAGAGCACGTGTGCGCCTGTATGGTACCTGCGTGCCTGCATGGTGCGTGCGTGCCTGTACGGTGCGTAGAGCACGTGTGTGCCTGCATGGTGCGTGCGTGCCTGTACGGTGCGTAGAGCACGTATGTGCCTGCATGGTACCTGCGTGCCTGTATGGTGCATGCGTGCCTGTATAGTGGACATGGTACATGCGTGCCTGTATAGTGGACATGGTACATGCGTGCCTGTATAGTGGACATGGTACATGCGTGCCTGTATGGTGCATATGGCCATGCGTGCCCAGGAACCAGAGGACGACACCCGTGTCCTGCTCTCCCGTGCTCTGCCTGACTCCTTCAAGACGGTCACTCAGTGAACCTAAGTGCAACTCTCTTTACTGGGCTCCAGAGACTAAAACTCAAGCGCTCAGCAAGCACGTTCACACACGGGTCTCAGCAAGCACGTTCACACACGGGTCTCAGCGAGCACGCTCACACGGGCGCTCAGCGAGCACGCTCACACACGGGTCTCAGCGAGCACGCTCACACACGGGTCTCAGCGAGCACGCTCACACACGGGTCTCAGCGAGCACGCTCACACACGGGTCTCAGCGAGCACGCTCACACGGTCTCAGCGAGCACGCTCACACGGGTCTCAGCGAGCACGCTCACACACGGGTCTCAGCGAGCACGCTCACACACGGGTCTCAGCGAGCACGCTCACACACCAGCTGCCTCAGTCCCTGCCCAGCTCATGACACTTTGAAGAACTGAGTGACCTTTAAAGAAGAGAGAATATTGTAAAGGTTATTGGAGAAAAAGTAAAAAACACTATTTTATGGAGGCTCAACATGTTTCCTCATGAGAAATTCATGGACGCATAAACCTCATACTCAAGTGCAAGCACACCATGTAGAAGTGTAAGTCAGGAATGTATGTAACGGACCAGTCACCCACTTAAACTAAACTACTGGCAGGGGGGTTGGGGGGAGGAGGAGGGAAGGAGGGAACCGGTGTACCTATTAAGTTTGTATGAGCGGAAATAATAAAAAATGTTAAAAAAAAAAAAAACTAAACTACTGAAAAAAGGAACAACACTAAAAAGGCAAATTTATGCCAAACCGAGGCTGTACTTTCACTGCAACGCGGAGCACAACCTACTCATGCCAGCGTCTCTCAGGACGGTCTGGGCTCTGCACACCCCTCATGCGATGTGTGTGGAGTGTACTGGAGACGTGGTTTGGGAAGATGCTTTGCAGGATCGCTCAAAGACCGACATGGGAGACAGGCTTTGAGGTCTCTCATTTCTCAGCTGACTAACCTACAGCTTCCCCCTGGTAGGTCTTGCTAACATTGCCGATATCACAACTAATGAAACTAGAAACATGGAAATTCTCTCTTTTTCATGGCTGATGCTTCTGTCAAATCCCTGCATCCACTTTCCATTCTTCCACCACGACAGAAATGTCTAATTCAATCTCTTGCCCACATGGCCCGTCAATCTATCTCTCAAGCTACAAGCATGTAGCCATCAAGGTGCTAAGACTCAGGCACACATAGGTTGAGACTCATTTTTCCCTAATTAGCTTGGTGGCTTTGAACAAGTTTCTTTCTCTGAGAAGTCACTTTTTCTGATAAGGATAAGAGGAAGGCAAATTTTGAGCCACATATTTATGGGTGTCAAACAGCTTGGCACGTAATAGGTGCTCAGCAAATGACAGCAACAACGGCAGTACAGGCCCCTATCTCCTTACTCCTAGGGAGTAAAGTCTGTGGTCCTCACATGGTGTGTGGAACCGAAGGACCAATCCCGTCCCAGACACCACTCTTGTAGCGAATGGTGCGCTTCTGCTCTCGAGTCTTCTGGACAGTGGTCCCTTGGTCTCAATCCTGCCAGTCACTGAAGCTCATCTGCCCGCTGACAGTCTCCCCACTCACAACTCTGCCTTTCTAAGACTTGTGCCTTGGCTGATGCACCAGAGCACAGACTGCCCAGGGCTGTGCCGCCGCTCCTCTCAAACTAGAGCATCTCCATCATCTATGAACATCCCCCGGCTCTGAGGCCAGTGTTTTGTTGAAACCTATATTTCAGGCACAAGAATTTGTTTGCATGCGCGTGCGCACGTGCGCGCGCGCGCACACACACACACACACACACACACACACACACAGAGTAGTATTCCACGCAGAACTCACACTATCACAGATTGTATTTCATGTTTAATTTCAATAGCAGTCATCTTATTTCACATTTTAAAAACTTTGAACATATCTGAAATGGTTTCCATACTTAATGCAAGTGAAAATTCTCTTTCTTTCCCAGACAGAATTTAGGCAAGTCTCAAATTCCTGGTAATCTTCCTGCCTGAGCACCTGCCTCCTGAATGTCGGATGGAGGCATAAGCTACCATACTCAGTCTTTCCTTTGCTTAAAAACTGGAAATTAAGGCGTATTCACACACTGATGAGTTTGACTAGTCCTTTCATCAAGTTTGTATTGTGTGTAGTTTTAATCAATGCTATTTCAGATTAAAGTTTCAAAGATTAATGAACTTCTGTCTTTTATACTGCCTAAGACCATCATCCATCCATCCATATCATATACACTTAATAAATGCTGACAGCTAATGGTCAATTAAAACAAACCTCAGATTTCTATTCTGTCTTCCCTGTAGGATACTGTCAGTCAAAAGGCCAGTTTTCAAGCCGGCAAAGTGGTGGCCCACGCCTATACTGTCGGCTGTACATCCGAGGCAATCCTGGGCTACACAATGAGTTCCAGACTAGCCTGAACTGCAGAGTTCGATTCTGTCTCAAAACAAAACAAACAACAAGCCCAAGAGAAAACCAAGACAGCTTTCAAGTGAACTCAAAGGACATGTCTGTAGTCGGTGTGGATAAGCTGCTGCCTGAGCCTATCTCGTGTTATGTTAACTCATTCTCTCCCCACCCGAAACATTTTATCTCAACAGCACATTAAGTGAAGTTTTCACCTTTAAAGTGGCTTGAGCACCTGGACTATCATCTTGACTACAAAGCACCAGGAGAGATTCCAGGCCAAAGACCGCATCTTGTTCCAGTGCCAGAAGATCTACAGGAAAAGCAAGAAGTTTTCGGGTGATCAGTAGAGGATTATCATACATCACAGAGAGAGAGAGAGAGAGAGAAGAAAAGCAAGAAGTTTTTGGGTGATCAGTAGAGGATTATCATATATCACAGAGAGAGAGAGAGAAGAAAAGCAAGAAGTTTTTGGGTGATCAAAAGATACACACACTCAGCAAAAATATGGAGAACTCTAAGGCAAAAACAACTAATGTGTAAAGCTAACCTCTCTTAAAAAACGCCTGTGGTATCATTTATGATATGTAAAGACTATTCTCAGATTTCTCTATTTGTATCACATTATTGAAGATTGTAAAATATGCATCATAAATCAACAGTTGAATCCACAAAGTGTAAGTGAAGTGAGACTGAAATAACTACACAGACCCAGCTAAGGTGACACCAATGGAAACCAGTGCTGCACATGCTAAACTGAAACCACACACTACACAAGTCCATTTGACCTGACAGTGACGTTTCTGGCCCCCACAAAGGTCAGCTGCCCTAACCAATTTGTGGAGCCCAGCTCAAACTAGTGTTTCAGGACATCCCATTAGGGCAGCGCTACAGCTTCATTACCACAGGACTCGAGGTTCTCAGGAGGGTCTAGAATGTTCTGAATGTCTTGGTTAACTATATTTTGTCATGATTCTCAGCTCAAAAGCATATAGCTCTTTCCTAAACCATATAGAAGAAACACTTTTTACTAGGCTTGAAATAAGACAAGCTTGATTATTCAAACCAGAATCAACATTCAACTTTGATAAGTTTCCTGGGTTAATGTGGGATTCTGGCAAACTGTGTGTAAGGTTAGGGTGCAAGAAAACACAGGCACGAAGAATAAGCAGGACAAAAGGCCAGTGGGGACCAAGGTCGAAGTAAACACTGCAACAGGACTGTGTGTGGTGCCTTCTCGACCGCAGGCATGAAACTCGATGTTAGAAGGCAGTATGTGCATTACTTGTTTCCTATATCCTTTTGGATCATGCAAATCAGTCCAAGTTTCCCAAGCATACAGGAGGATTCTAGGGCAACTTAATATTAAGTCAATGGTCTCTGAGAGAAACCACCTGCCACATAAGCAAGTTGATAACTGAAGCTATTTCTAGGTGCTGCGCAAGTGAACACATCGCATCATACCGGAGTGGAGTCTTAAATAACCGCAGTCCACGGCACCCCACACAAAAGTGCCACCCAAAGGGGAGCTGTGGGAGGAACAGATAATCCTCTAAAAGATCTTTCAACCTTGTAATCGAATCTTGAGGGTTCCCGAGGATGAGGCGGCCTTGAGAAGCCTGCGCTAAGCTCACTTCAGAAGGGACACTGCAGACTGATGTGGACCAGGGCTCCCAGGACAAAAGTGAGGCATGAAACAGTCAAATGCACACAGGATTTGGTCCAGGCTCCAATCCGAAGTCCAGATACACCATCGATCTTGACCAACTCACCTTTTTCTTGACAGGAGACAGTAATATTCGTTAGCACCCTCACTCCATGAGCTGCAACGCCCCTGTTACTATGGTAACAGCATTCCTGGGCTAATCTGACTAAATCAGAAGATCTGGGGGAAGAGCCCACATTTCCTACACAAGCAGAGAAAAGCAGGACAAATTATAATTCATTCACATGATTCAAGGCAGACTGTATAGGTTCAGTTTTCTCAGGTTTGAGAGAAAATTTCTACTAACAAGTTAATAGAAGGTTCTACTTCGACTCCATTGGTAATACACACTCCCATTTCTCCTTCCCTTGTCAAAGTACGTAAGTACATGTGTATCATCCTTTCTGTAATGACTGCAATTTACAACCATTATAGGATTTTCCCCATAAAAACATTAATAAAAATTGGCTAAGAAAAGTACAGAAAACAAAAACCAGACAATATCCTAGGAAAGATTCTGGATTCTCATTCAAATGAAGGCACTGCAGTCTTCTTTAAAAACAAACAAACAAACAAACAAACAGCAAACATTCATTCCTTCAAAAGAGATAAAAGAAAAAATTTTGATTGCTTATTCTACTCCCAAACTGCTGATACTGTAGCTCAAAAGGTTTACCTTCATGGTTCTAGAACATTCAACAAGGCACCACCCCTTTCTGGCGCCTTTTAAAATTCACATTTCAAAATCTGTAATATGAGCCTTGTGCTGTGAGCTTTCCAAAGTTAAGAAATGCTCTCTTCAGGAGGTTTCTCAGTGTAGCTCATTCCTCCCTCCCTCCCTCCCTTGGAATGGAACTTAAATCTCAGACAAGCAAGGCAAGACCCCTCCCGCTGGGCTGCATTCCCAATATGTCTGACTATTTTTCAATGATTCCTGTTCCCTTCAGCCTCTCATATCAAGGGTGTCCATACTTTCTTGAGCATGAAGTTCACATTATTAGTTAGTGCAACAGGCAGAAATCAAGGTGGCCTCAGGTAGTGTAAGACATGGAGTCATGTACTGATTCCAAGTTTACCATAAAAATAGCTTAGGCAAAATCCTAGTGTTTTTAAGATGACAGGCAAAATATGAGAAAAATGAAAGTATATTTCCTCCATCATTTTTGGTTCATGTGTTACATATAATGCAGACTCATCTATAAGTTTATAAACACATTTTAACTTGCTATGTTTACTTTCTTCTACTAAGACTGACCAAACTGATGTGTGCACAGGGGCAAGCAGGCAGAAGGTTCCAAAAAAGGAAACAACAATCTCCCAAAATTGCACAAACCAGCTAATTTGCTGTAACTTTCTGTAGCATTTCTTAGGTAACTTCATTTTTCTTTATGTATATCAATACATTTAAAATTTCACACATCATCAAGATATGCAGCTTCTGGTCAATTTTACGCTTTAAGGGGAAGTTTTGTGTTTAGAACTAATTTTCTAAGATGAAGCACATGGTTCCAAAGACACAACAAATAGGAAAAGGAAAACAGCTTTTTTCTCACTCTCATCCACCTAGTGTTACGGACCCCCCCCCCAGCTTCCCCAGGGCAGGCATTACAGGTGCGCACCACACCCAGCTCTTCCTTCTTGCTTTCAACTTTATTTAATTATTTTGTGTGTGTGTGTGTGTGTGTGTGTCCCGGTGGAGGACCAAGGGTGACTTTGGGAATCATCCTGGATTGCTTCTATCTCATTTTTGCTTCACTCTGGGATTTCCCAGGCTCTGCCCACCAGGGCCAGAAGTGCAGGCTGCGGGTTCCACCTGGCGATTTTACATGGGACCTGGGATGCAAACACAGGACCTTCTGCTTTCAGGGCAAAGTCTTAACCTCTGAGCATCTCTCCAGTCCCAGCTGTTACCTTTTTCTTAAGAATCATTCCAGAGAGTCTATAAACTCACAACTGTATTTATTCTTTCTTTGTTTTCCCCTTTTATGCATTATTTGGTACCTTGCTATAATTCTTTTAAACTGTAGCATGGATTGCTCATTCTTTTTAAATTTTTTTTTTATTATTATTATTATTTATTCAACTGTGCACATAGTGCGTATGTTCACGCACGCTCGTGTGTGTGTGTGTGTGTGTGTGTGTGTGTGTGTGTGTGTGTGTCTGTGTATGTGTAGAACCACGGACGAATTCGCGAACCACCATGGACGCCTCCACCTCCTTCTGCCCCGGGATTCACAGGCTCCGCCCTACCAGGACCAGAAATGCAGGCCGCCCCCGCTTCCGCCTGGCGTCTATACGTGGGATCTGGGATCCGAACTCAGGACCTTCCGCCTGCAAAGCGGAGGCTTAACCCCTGAGCCACCTCTCCAGCCCCCGGATTGCTCATTCTTATTCTCTTAATTTTTGAGACACAGGTTTCACGGAGCCTAAGCTGGTCTTGAACTTGTTATGTGACCAAGGATGGCCTTGAACTTATGATCCTCCTGCTTCTATCTTTCAAGTGCTAAGATTACAGGCAATGGACCACCACACCTGCTTATCAACACCCTCTATCTAGAGAGCACCGACATCCACCACAGCGATATATCACAGTTTCTTTAACGGGTCCCCTACTAACGGGCCTTTTTAGGATGCTATTATAGTTTTTACTACAACAATATTTTACTGTTACATACAATGATGCTATCAATAATCTTGCTCATGGATTATCTGAATGTGTGCATATCTAAGCAGGATAATGCCTAGGGGTGGAATTTCTGTTTTATCTATAATTTAATGGACCTTTCCAAGCTGCTTCACAGAGATTGAATAATTTAATTTGTACCAGGAATGAATGGCAGGCTTTTTTCCCCCCCGCACTTGTCAACACGCATTCCATCCAACTTCTGAATGTTTGTTACTTTGATGGACTGAGATTGTTTTAGTGTTGTTTTAATTTGCATTTTTTCTTAGATATATAGGATACTAACCATCTTCTATGCTAAAAGCATTTGTTAGTATAAATCTCCCATCTATCTACTCATACAACCCAGCCACACGTTTTTTCGCTTCCTGTGAAGCTTTATGTGGCAGAGAATTCCCACTGGCCAATAAACCATGCTACGCAAAGGATAAAGACACATCAGAGTTAGGCAATTAATCCAGATAAACTGAATGACTAGAGAAGGTAACAGTAGAGACCGAGTGGAGTTTTCACGGGAACGACATTTCCTAACCGCAAGCCTGCAGGCAGGTATGTGCATGGGAAGGCATTTCCGACACACGCTTCGGCTAAGAAATCATCTTGCAGTGATTTCTGCATCCCAGGCGCCAAGCTCTCTGGAGGAAACAGGGTGGGACGCAAACATGGACAGAGCAGCCGCCGCTCGTCCTTACCTGCGGCTACGCTGAAGTAGTGCTTGATGGCAATGGTGGCCGACAGCGTGGAGAGCACGGACAGCATCCCCAGCTTCAAGCTGTCGTAGGGGGTCTGCAGGGCGCACTCGCAGAGGGCCTGGAACACAGAGAACACACGGAAAGGAGCCCACATCATATACGTCAAACTGCCAAACTACTAACTCCACGAACATGTTTTAGCATTTAGAGAAATACTCAGTCTTTTCATTCATGATAAAGAAAACAGGTGAAACTTCCAAGCTCTTTACAGGCTGCTACAAGACATGACTAAATGTAATAATAGTAAGTTAAAACTCAAGGAATCTAGATAAAGCATTTTGGTTAATAATTCAGGGTCAAGCCTGTGCCAGGCAAATGCTCCACTACCGTGTCCAGTCCTCGTCCCCCATATTAGGCCATTTGAACAAACATGTCACACCAATGGAAAGTGTCAGGACACCTGAGCGTGGGGGGCCTTCTTTTCTGATGCTTCAGCAGGTACCGTTCTCACTGTCCTGCCACTTTACTCACCCAGCAGGCACGGACAACTCCGTGTGCATCGTCCTGCTTCATGAGCGGGCGACTCCCTCACCTGCCCCCAAGACAGCGGCAGCCTGAGGCTGTGGCCCAGGGGACGGGGCTCTCGAGTGCACCACAGGGCACTGCACTTATTAAGCCAACATCCATTTTCCCACAGAGTTTCAGAAAATGAGCAAAACTTTAGGGGAAAGCTAAAAGTAAAATTTTGGGAATGGGTAAATTAAACCATAAATATAGCAAAATTCCCAATAAATATAACAAATTTGGGGTGATGTAGAAAATATGATTTCAAATACTATACAGAAAAACAAAAAGGTATTTAGAAAAGTCCTGGCAAAAAATAGATGCAAATCTATATTAGAACTTAACAGGGCTGGAGAGGTGGCTCAGGGGTTAAGCCTCCGCCTTGCGGGCGGAAGGTCCTGAGTTCGGATCCTAGACCCCACGTATAGACGCCGGGTGGAAGCGGGGGCGGCCTGTGTTTCTGGTCCTGGTAGGGCGGAGCCTGTGAATCCCGGGGCAGAGTAAACAAGAAGATGGAGGCGTCCATGGTGGTTCCTGAATTCGTCCATGGTTCTACACACACACACATACATACATGCACACACGCGCACACACCATACATGCACAATTGAATAAATAATAAAAAAATTAAGAAAAAAAGAACTTAACATATGATAATGGCATCTTGAACCTGACAGACTACTTCATGAATGTGAAAGGCAAATGCCAGTAACTTGGGAAAAATAAGATTAAATCCCGGTTTCTTGTTCTATGGCTAATAAAATCTAGAAGTGTAAGACGTATGAAGATCAGTATGGAGGGGCTGGGGCTGTAGCCAGTTGGCTGAGGGCTCACCCAGCATGCGTGAGCCCTGGGTTCGGTCCCAGCATCACATGAAACACGTGTGGAGACACCAGCCTGCTAAGCCAGCACTGGGAGAGAGCAGGAGACCCGTCACCCTGACTGCACCTCAAGTCCCGCAGCCAGCCCAGTCACACAAGCCCTCAAGTCAATAAAGTACAAAACAAACAAAACCCAACAAAAAAAAAGAGTCAATATGGAAAAACAAAAAGTGAAAAGATAATTCACAAAACTGGAAACAAAACTTAGATCATATAAGATCAATAAAGAGCCAGAAACCTTTAATAAACAAAGTTCCCATTAATAAATAGGCAGACCCAAAACAACTAGTTCATAAACATAATTTACAAAAATCCATTTAAAACAATGTTCAACTCTTCTGTGGCCATCGCTGGAGCGGCAGCCGCCACAATGAATTTCAATCCCTTGGTGACATCTGACCGGAGCAAGAACCGAAAAAGGCATTTCAATGCACCTTCTCACGTTAGGAGGAAGATTACGTCTTCTCCCCTCTCTAAAGAACTAAGACAGAAGTACAATGTTCGTTCTACGCCCATCCGAAAGGATGATGAAGTTCAGGCTGTAAGGACTCTATGAAGGGCAGCAGATTGGCAAAGCAGTCCAGGCTTACAGGAAGAAATGCGTCGCCTACACTGAACGAGTGCAGTGGGAAAGGCTAATGGCACAGCTGTCCCCGTGGGCACTCACCCCAGCAAGGTGGATAAAGACGGCAAAAAAATTCTGGAGCGAAAAGCTAAATCTCGCCAAGTTGAAAAGGAAAAGGGCAAATACAAGGAAGAAACTATTGAGAAAATGCAGGAATAAAGAGATCTTGTATACCCTTTCATTAAAAAACTGGTTAAATGAAAAAAAAAAAAAACAATGTTCAAGCTCATTGATATTCTTCAAATGAGAGAAATGCTTGCCCCTCGCTATGAGACTGGCCAAGGCTAACACATGACTTTGAGGGCGCAGGTCCAGGACCCCACAGGGTGGCGATGGCCCCATGTGGGTGACGATGGCCCCATGTGGTGGTGATGGCCCCATGTGGTAGTGATGGCCCCATGTGGTAGTGATGGCCCCATGTGGTGGTGATGGCCCCATGTGGTGGTGATGGCTCCATGTGGTAGCGATGGCCCCATGTGGTAACGATGGCCCCATGTGGTGACGATGGCCCCATGTGGTAGTGATGGCCCCATGTGGTAGTGATGGCCCCATGTGGTAGCGATGGCCCCATGTGGTAGCGATGGCCCCATGTGGTAGTGATGGCTCCATGTGGTGGCGATGGCCCCATGTGGTAGTGATGGCTCCATGTGGTAGTGATGGCCCCATGTGGTGGCGATGGCCCCATGTGGTGACAATGGCCCCATGTGGTGACAATGGCCCCATGTGGTGGCGATGGCCCCATGTGGTGGCGATGGCACAGTGGGTAGGTAAGCCTCTCTGGAGGATGGCTGACCTGGAAACACGAGCGCACTGGCTCACAATCCCTTCCGGAAAATTATGTTCACAAAGGCGCCTTTGATAAACTGCTCACAGCCGCGATGCCAGCAGTACCAGGGAGGGACTGGAAACAACTCGACCGTCTTTCGGGGAAGCTGGGAGTGTACAGGAACATAGGTGGCTGGCCAGGAGCGCCATCTGCCAGTTAAGTTGTGCGCCAAGAGGAAGTGTTAGTGATGAAGGCTTGAACATGAGAAGAGGACGTTTTCTTTTACTTTTTAAATTTTTTTTAAATTTATTATTTATTCAATTGTATGTGCATGCGTGCGTGTGTGTATGTGTGTGTGTAGAACCACGGACGAATTCGGGAACCACCATGGATACCTCCACTTCCTCCTTGTTTACTCTGCCCCGGGATTCACAGGCTCCGCCCTACCAGGACCAGAAACACAGGCCATCCCGCTTCTGCCTGGCGTCTATACGTGGGGTCTAGGATCCGAACTCAGGACCTTCCGCCCGCAAGGCGGAGGCTTAACCCCTGAGCCACCTCTCCAGCCCCAGCATCAGAGGACGTTTTCATGTGTGCAGAAAAAGGACAGTGCGCATGTCCTTGATGTGGTTGGTTCACAAATATGTAAGAAACTAGTAACAGCGACGGCTTCCACAGAGCAAGCCTCCAGGAGGGAGACTTGTGTTCTACTCATTGTACAACCTTGAACCCCTGGGATTTATTACACACACAGACACAGACACACACACACACACACACACACACACACACACCCCTTCCAATCAAAAGGAAAACCTAGTTAGACAACTCCACCACCAACAAGAGCAGTAGCAAAAATGCACAGAGACTCCTATTCTCGGAAGGGATGCGAGCGAGAACTCGAGCGTGCCTGCCTGCAGTGTGCTTTCTGTGGTCAAGAGATATGTTCAAAATAGATGGACACTAAAAGAGACAGACAGGAGCTGGGCACAGTGATGGGACTGTCACGAAATGGACGTAATAAGTTAAGCTCATGAAGAGTGGAGATGCCAGGATGGTGCTGAGCAGGTTAATACAAGAAGTAACCATCAACCAGCCTGCAGCTCACGCCAGCGCTCCAGAAGGTGCTGCACACTCTGACCAGTCTGAGCCTGGTGGTAGTAAGGGGATCAGAGGAAAAAGTGAGAGAACTGGGGAATATCTATGTCATAGTTAGGCACAGGTGTCAACTTGACAGTTGAGGGTTTGAGCTATGGGCACATTTGTAGAGAACTAGTGGTTGAGTTAGACCTAGAGCAAACCTGCAGGAGATTGTCTAGCTGATGGGGAAAGCCCAGCCCATGGTGGCTGGGATTAGGCCCTGGAATAAAATACAGAAAACTGGTTGAGGGAGTCGGCATCCTTTTGTACATTTGGCCAGATATGCTGGTCTGGCAAGTAAGGATCAGTCCCTCTCTCAGCCATTAGATAGAGATGGTGTGGCCAGTTCCCTCGAACTTGGTGTTTGCATGAGCTCTCCTGTCAAGCTGGACTGCAAACTGTAACCAGAGAAGAGTAGTAAGAGACAATAAACCCTTGTTCCCTTAAGGCGTTTGATGGTCATTTATCAGCAACCATGCAAGTGAACTGTAACATCTAGGTGCAGGGTGTGAAGAATCCATGAAGCCCCTGACTTCATGTATGCAGACTGAGGATTTATAGCAAAAAGCTGTATTAGAGGAAGGACAAGAAAAAAAAAAAAAAAAAAAAAAAACATGAAGCCCAACAAGAAGAATCCACTAAGTATCTGGAATGGAAGGCAGCAGAGTTTGGTTGGAAAACTCACATCGCAAGCCTGGCCCACATGTGTCACCCGTGATCCAAGTCAGCTACTAAAGTCTCTGAATTTCAACTTCTTGTACATAATTGGAGCAAATATTTACAAGGAATTGTTAATTTTACACAAAACGATGTGCGGAAAAACATGTTAAGAAACGAGACATTGATTGCCACTGGGCAGAGGAGCTGCGTGCACAGAAGAGCAGTAGGAGTGTTCTCTAGACAACATCTTTTTGTGGTTTTGGACTGAATTAGGGCTGGGGAGGTAGCTCTGTGGAGCGCTTGTTCAGCATGTTCAAGTCCTAGTGTAAAAAAATAATTGAAATTTTAAGACAAAAGTAGGGCAGCGTCTATTGTCAGTAGACTCAACAGTTGCTCAGAGCCAAAGTACTTGCAGCTGGAAAAGCTACAGAGTGACAGAACAAAAAAAGTGACTGAGCTACTCATTGGGTGGGTCTGCGGCTCCCCACACCGGAAATGGGGCCCATCAGAAAGGGAGATGGAGCATTGTAGGGACAAGGACTTGAGGAAGTGGGGTAGGAAGAGAACAGAAAGAAAAGAGCAGCAAGAACAGTAGTGCTCCAGAGAGAAGGGGCAGGCCGGCAACCGACAGGGCCCGAGCGAGAAGGGGCAGGCTGGCCACGCCGACAGGGCCCGAGCGAGAAGGGCCAGGCCGGCAACGCCAACAGGGCCAGAGAGAGAAGGGGCAGGCCGGCAGCCGACAGGGCCCGAGCGAGAAGGGGCAGGCCGGCAGCCGACAGGGCCCGAGAGAAGGGGCAGGCCGGCAACGCCGACAGGGCCCGAGAGAAGGGGCAGGCCGGCACGCCGACAGGGCCCGAGAGAAGGGGCAGGCCGGCAACGCCGACAGGGCCCGAGAGAAGGGGCAGGCCGGCAACGCCGACAGTGTTAAAATCCAAGGTGAAGGAGACAAAACCTCGGCTCAGTGGCAGTAGAACAGGTCTGAATGCAAATATAAAGGGAAGGAAACAGAAACAGGGACAATACTATTCTGAAATTCAAATGAAAGGTATTTCTGAAGTGATTACTGCTTATTACGATGATTTTTATTTATATATTCAAATACTTAGGTCATTTCCATTTGGTTACTTTTTATTGCCTAAGCTGTCCTGACTGGTATTGTTAGCTATGCTAAAGAGTGACCCAGAAGGGACTATATCCTGCATTCCTTGTGCTTACATTATACCTCAGATTGCTCTGTGCGTGCAGACATTTGGTCTTTCACAACTTCAAAGTGGCAGGTGAGATATTTTCTATAAAGTGAAAATGGTGATTTTTTAAAAAGCTAAAAATTGAAAAACTAAATATTACATTGTGAAATTACTATTATCATCTGATTTGCATGCAGCATATGATTAGACGAAATCTAACTCGTTTCTGTGTCAAGTTTTCTAGGACATTCCCAAGTACAGTTCTTAGCAGGAGCACAGCTGTGTACCAACACATGGGGGCAACTGACCCGCCTCCGCAAATGGAACCCGTCTCTCACCACCGCCACGGCCCTCCTGAGGACGAGGTCTGACACCCTCCCTCTGTGGCGGCTTGACTGTTACTGCTTACTCGGGGACGGACTGTTCTCTGGGTCGGCCTGGCGCAGTGCTCTTCAGTGCCCCGAACGGCACAGCCACCCGGGATGTGCTCCAGAAACCACCTTTACAGTGGAACCTCAAATACTTGCCAGAGACATAATAACTTCACCACAACAAAACAAAAAAGAAAAAGATGGCTAAAATTAGTTCTCGGGTTTCTCATTCTTTTTAGTAGCAGGGAAGCGACGAATCAAAACTCAAAGGATAATAACATTGAAGATAAAATTACGTCTTTGAGGAAATCCAGAAAAATAAGCTTTTGCTTTGTACAGAAAGGTCGTACAAGTCAAATGTCTTCTCCGGATGAGACTGTCATCCGACCACTGTGGACCATTACTACAGATCAACGTGTTCTCCTCAGCCAGGCATCAAAGGAAAATGCATTGAAACTTGTCAGTTCCTACGAAGTCGTCTTCTACTTTGACTACATTAATGGTACAAGTCAATGTATTACCTTTGGTGCCTTGCTGAGTTAACTCCTCTGAATAGCCAAAGCAATCCTGGGTAGGAAGAATCCTGGTAGGTTACGATTACCCGTACAGAAGCATGGGAGCAAAGCAAGCTGCATGGTTCTGGAAACAGGCACGCCAGGGAGTGAAGAGGCTCCAGCGCAGCCCGCACACCCACCGCCACCTGGTCATCTACTCAGCTGCAGAAACACACACTAGAGAAAAGCAGCCTCTTCAATGAATGCGCAGGGAAGAAGCTGCCTGTGTCCACAGGACACTGGAACTACATCCCTCCTCTCGGTTTGTGCAGAAATCAACTCGAAATGCTTCACAAACATAGATCTTAACTTCAAGACCTGAACTTCTGTCACAACTGGAAAACAGAGAAATGCTTCAAGACAGCTGTAAGACAAGGCTTTTGGGAGGGAGAGGGTCGGGCTTTGTTTTTGATGGGTCTCATGTATCCCAGGCCGGCATTAACTTGCTAGCAGCTGGGAGAATGGCCTTGACCTTCTGCTGCTTCAGCATCCTCAGTGCTGGGATTACAGGATGTGACACGAGCTGTTTATGCAATGCTGGGAACCAAAAGCTTCTGTGCACGCCAGGCACCATAGTCCCGCCTCCTAAACATGTTTATTTTTTTATTTTTGCATGTATGTGTGTCTGTATGTATGTATCAGAGGATATGATATGTGCCTGTGGAGGCCCAAGGACAATTTTGGGGATCACCCCAAATGGCTTCTACCTCCTCTTTGCTTTGCTCTGGTTTCCCCATCTCCGCCTTCCATGGCCAGAAGTGCAGGCCGCCAGCAGTCTGGCATTTTTACATGGGATCCGCATCCGAGCCCATGACCTTCTGCTTGCAAGAAAGCAGCAGCTTAACCCCCGAGCCATCTCTCTGGTCCCCTAAACAAGCTTTTAAAAGTATAAATGAAGAAGTCTCACACCATCTGATTCCAAGAGTTACCAACAACAATCAAGGAAAGTATGCTACAAGCTCAAGGGGAAACACACTAAGGGAGACAACAGAATGCAAAAATAGCTCTGCCATTTTCAACAGGGGAGCATGATGAAAACAAGGCAAGTCTTCTCCACAAGTGAGAGCTGGACTTTTGTGTGTGTGTGTGTGTTTTACCAGAGGGCACTGTGTGTGAAATGGAGCATCAAGGGTCACTGTGGGAGTCGTCCTGGATTGCTTTTACCTCCTTTTTGCTTCATTCTGGGATTTCCCAGGTTCCTTCCAAAGCAGGAAGTATAGACTGCCATCATTTCCTCCTGGTGTTTTTTACATGGGATCTGGGATCCAAACTCAGGTCCTTCTACTTGCAAGGCAGAGTTTTAACCCCCTGAGCCATCTCTCCTGCCCTTCAAACTTTTTTTAATAACAGAAACAATTTTATTAGAATTACAAAAAAAAAAAAATCAAAGATGTAGAGCAAAAAATCGAATGCATGGCTGAAATAATGGCTCAGTAATTAATAGGATCCCCAGAACCCACGAAAAATAGACATGACAGAATGATTGTGTGATCCCCAACCCCAAACATTTTTAATAGCTCTCTCCCTCTCTCTTCTCTGAGACAAGATCTCACTGTGCATTTCATGCTGATCTCGAGGTCCTCCTATATACTGGGTCTCATTCAGTTTGAACCATACAGCCTGGTAACGTTGTTTTGTTTTTTGTTTTGCATATGAAGGTACGACTATGTGTACAAGAACTTGAGTTTATGTGCCTGTGGAAACCCGAAGGTGATTTTGAGAATCATCCTGGATTGCTCTTCCTCCTTTCTGCTCTGCTCTGGGGTTTTCCAAGCTCCATCTTTCAGGGTGGGAGTATGGACCCTGAGATTTCTGCCTAGTGCTTTTATATGGGATCTGGGATCAGAATTTGGGTCCCTCTGCTTGCAAGGCAAAAGTTTTAACCCCTGAGCCATCTCTTTGGCCCCCATCAGATGTAGCTCAATCCCTACTTGGTACTCTTTATAAAATTCGACGTTCATACAGCGCTATAAGTAAAATTCTAAAAAAGGGGAAAATCTTTATGACCTCAGATTATGTAAAATTTTCTTAAATACATTACTATAAGAAGAAAAAAATTGGGCTGAGAGATGGCTCAGGGGTTAAGACTCTGTCTCACAAGCAGAAGGTCCTGAGTTTAGATCCCAGGTCCTATGTGTCATGGTTTGAGATGTGTCCCCCACAGTCTCATGTGTTTGGCGAGGTCACGGCACCTTGAGAGGCGGAGCCTTACTGGAGGAAGGCAGTCACAAGGGGTGGGCCTTGAGTTGGATAAGTCCCATCCTATCTCTAAGAGAAGTCAACCTTTGCTGCAAGCAGTCTGCAGCTCTCAGCTTCCAAGATGTCTGCAGTGACTTAAGTCTCCTCCTGCTTTGGCCAGTCAGCCATGCCGCCTCTGCTTTGAGAGACTGTCCCTCCCCTCTGGATCCGTAAGCTGAATAAACCTCTTTTTCTCCCTTAAGTTTCTTGACTTTGAGTGTTCTCTCGCAGCAATAGTTAAGAGTAACTGTTACACTATGTAAAAATGCCAGGTGCAACCGGCAGCCTGCACTTTCGGCCTTGGTGGGCGGAGCCTGGGAAATCCAGAGCAAAGCAAGAAGGAGGTAGAAGCAATCTAGGATGATCCCTGAAGTTGCTCTTGGCACTCCATAGGAGCACATGGTGCCCTCTCTCTCTCTCTCTCTCTCTCTCATACACACACACACACACACACACACACACAGACACACACACCCCGAAAAAAAAAAAAAGCAGAAGGATCTGAGGGAGGAAGAAGAAAAAGATGAACATACTGGACCTCATCAAATAAACTTCTGCTCTTTGAGGTACAGAAAACATCTACAAAATACACATCTAACAAAATATTCATACCCAGAATCCACAAAAAAAAATTAAGGCATTTCACTACAGAAAAAAATGTGAGAGCTGGCATATTAAGAGCTGGCACTACTGTCCACTGAGAGCTGGGAAGGAAAAGAGAATCCCTGCGGACAATCCTAAGAACCGGAACCTGGCAGAAGCCCTGAAGGCTCCGTCCTCATGATGGTTACAGGGAGTGAGCGGTCACCGGAGAACGAGCTTCCTCTTTACCTTCCCCCCTCCTCTCTGTCCTTCTGCAACGCCACAGGCAGCAAGAAGGTCCCGACCAGCTGGCCCTGTATCTTGCAGCTCTCAACCTCTAGAACCATGAAAGACCAA
Organism: Typhlomys cinereus; assembly: GCA_023101885.1. Lineage (NCBI taxonomy): Eukaryota > Metazoa > Chordata > Mammalia > Rodentia > Platacanthomyidae > Typhlomys > Typhlomys cinereus. The sequence goes on from JALPQD010000716.1 coordinate 493,613, forward strand.
GTCTGGTGGTGCATTGTTTCGGCAGCGCAAGTGGACAAAGACAAATATTTCTTACGAAGTTAGGCACGTGTTTGCCACGCAGCTCAGCAAGTCCACTCCTAATTATTTATCTAAAAATGTCCAAGTATACAACTTTATTTGTAATAAAGTGTTAGAAACAATTAAGATGTCCACTGTGACTCACAAACAAATTGTTGCATCAGAACACTACTCAGCAATAAAAGAGAGTGAACTAATGCTATCCACAACATGGATGGATAGCAAAAGCACTGTGCAAGGTAAAGAAGTCATCTCTAGAAGCCTGCACTTACCCTGATCTTTTGTATGATCCCACCCATCCCAAAAGTGTGAGTGGAGAATATCGAGCTGAGATGAACTGAACACAGAGGGGCCTGAAGAAACCTGTGGGGTGAGGAAGGATTCTGCAGCCCAGGCTGTGCAGGCCACACGACTGCACACACTATGAGCCTCATCAAACTCTGCACACAACAAACTGTCCTTTTAAAATACATCCCAAAGTAATGGCAGTGAGAATGCTGTAAGACATCATTTGCTAACTGTGGTCAAGCTGTGAAAACAGGAAAATTAATGACCTTAAGCACTTTCAACATTAAACACATCAAGCATCTTAAAGCCTAAGCAGGTCAAATTCCTGGCAAACCTGATCCATGAAAGGAAAACCTGGGGGGCACCCCAGTAGAGCACCTGGCGCGCCGGACCTCAGAACGGTCACAAAAGAAACACGAAAGACAGGATGAGGGAAAGCACACGTCATGTAATACTGGAATCAAAATAAAGATGAACACCAAATATGAAGAACTATGAACTTAAACCAATCTTTACGTTAATAGTGATGAGCGAGAGGATGAGTGTTACAGGAAAAAGCATGATGGAAACAGACCCAAGGAGGAGGAGAAAAGGTTGTAGCAATGACCGGAGTAACTGAAGCTGTTCTTCAAACATCGGGTGGACTTAAGGAATTCTTAAAGCTCTATCTTGGGAAGCAGAGAAGGGCTAAGAGAGTTCTTAGCCCGTACAGATCGTGGAAAGAAAGAGAAGCTCCCAGTTCACTTCCTTTCTTCTGCTAGGCCGAGTGGTCAGCTGATGACGAGCACTGTGGGAGAAGATCGAGTTGGGGAAGTGGAGGCGAGGGAGGGAGCGGCCCGTCACGAAGGCCGCGTCGGGCGTGGTGACCTGTGCCTGGGATCTCGGCGCTCGGGAGGCTGGGCAGGGGGATCCCTGAAGTGCGGCTCAGCCTGGGCTGTCTAGAGCACAGAACAGACAGAGCCAGTTGGCCGCGACCGCCATACGCAGGGCGCGGCGGGGCTTGCCTGTGGACCCGCACCCAGGAGGATCGCGAGTTCAGGGTCAACCTTGGTTACACAGCCAGTCAGAGGCCAGTCTGGGCTACCAGGAAACGGTGTAACAGAGGCCACTGCCACAGCCAGGAGGAGACCTGCTCCTGTGTTCATGAAGAAAGCATGAGTGTCCTTTGCGGAGGAGAAGAAACCCAAGCTCAAGGCCAGCCTGGACACACAGTGAGTTCCAGGCTAGTGGGAAACAAAGCAGGACCCTAACTCGGGACCCTAACTCAAAAAAATCAGTTGATTAATACAAAATAACAAAATAATTTCTCCTACAAACATTAACAATGCTCCTAGAAGTTTTTCATATCAACCACTTAGAAAAGTTTTGAAAAAGACAATATAAAAATGTAATGCAAAACCAATTTATTCTATAATAATCTATTATTTTAAATAAAACATTAATACTCACAATTCTTCTATATGCCAAAATATTTTCAAGTTATTCTATTAACTGTATTATCTTATATAAGTATTAATATTTGAAGTACCACATACCTGAATATTCTCTCTACTCCAAGTATGTGGGGTTTTACTGGCAAGTAATTTCAGATCCTGAATTGCAAGTCTCTTTACTGCTTTCCTGGGATCATTCTTCAGATACTGAAGCAGAAGCTGAATCTGTAGAGCAAGTTAATCACGTGAACCACAGGGCTGAGCGCTGCTTAGCGAGACTTGCAGACGTGACGAATGACTCCCTAGCATCGGCTGTCACTACTGGCTACATAGCAGGCTTGGGTCCCTTTCTCTTATATGCAAATAGTACCATTCGATTTGTGAGTGTCTAGTACAGGACCTAGCACTGAACGGCATTCGATCCTTTCTTTCCTGCCAATAATATATCCTTTCACGCATCCCTAATGTCTCACTTTCCTCCAGGGTTCCTGAGAACAGAACTGTGAGTACAAAGAAAAGGAAGTCAACCTTCCCTTATCAGAGAACAACTTAATGCTACTAGTATTTATGGGCTATTTCTGTATTTTTCCATGTATTTGATATGCGAGTTCGCAAAGGACGAACAGTCAAGGCACTGGGGTTACCTGTTCAGGTGTGTCCACCAATGAAGACGCTGCTAGCAGAGTGAACGTGTGCAAGGAAACGATGACCATCTTGGTGGAGGGATACGACGTGACCAGCTGCTGCAGCAGCTGGCGCGCGCTGGAAGCCAGGAGAGCGTCATGGTGCATGTGCTGCAGGATGGGGATTAGCTTCAGCTTCAAGTCGACGGGGGTGGCTAAACCTACATGCAAGAAGAGGGCTTGAGAGTCTGAATATCACTCTTAATTCAGCTTAAAAGGTCTAATTCAACAAGTGAAACTGCACTTAAAAACAACAGTGTATTGGCTAGTACAGTAAAGATAATTATACTAGAACTAATCAATACGTTCAATAGTTGTTTTCAGAAAGTATCTTATTTAAGTTTTCAATGACTATCAAGTTCTACAATGACGGCAGAAACTGCTTTCAACGGACAGTCTCTGGTGGGATCTGCTGCCCGCCTCCCCTCAGGCCATGCTGAACAGATATCCACACACAACTTCTTGCGCACGCGCGATGGCTGAAAGTTGACTACATTAGCAACTGTGGTTGACCCTCTCCTTCAACAACTTCATCAGCTCGAGCAGGGGCAGCTGCTCAAGCACGCTGCAGCTTTCTGAATTTATCGCAGCTTCCTTGCTGCGCACGCTGTGCAGATAACATGGGTAGCTCACGCGAAGTACAATTTAGACGATGAAATGGTAAGCTATGGGAAGGAGTGTGGACGGCGCTGACAGGTCAGACAGACAGACAGCCGCAGCCCTCCTTTCCAGTTTTCCCCACATCAGAACCCCCCTCCTCCCGTCTGCAAGGTCTCACTTCTTCCATGCTCAGCTCTGTGATCAACTCGGTCCAGCAGAAAAGTGCCTGCAGCATCCTGTCCCCATCCCACACTCGGAGGGCTCCGTCTGTGCCATCCGTACAGCATTCGATATGCGGCACATGTTTCTCTCCAGGGCTCGTTCCACCTCCCTCTAAACGTCAGTCACGGCAGGGGAGGCGCCGTCTCCGTCTCCCTCTAGAACGTCAGTCATGGCAGGGGAGGCTTTGTTTTGTTCATGTCTGAGCGCTAACCACATGTCATTATTGGCATGCAAAAGATGCTTAACGTTACTTGAAAGACTTAATCACTAGTAGAAACTTAGGAAATTTTAGCAATTATTACTGAGTCCTATTGAAGTCTGTTCACATCGCCAAATGAAACCGACGTACCTTGAATCATTTCACTGATTTTGTTACAGATTCCCACAGCAAAATCCCTTCAGAAAAAGAAATAGCCAAAATATTTAAGTCAGAAAAATAAATCTGATTAAGGACATGACAAAAACACAATTAACACAAAGAAATACCCCAAATCACAAAAATTATTCCTAAGATCAGGTGCTGGGGGTGATGGTACAAAGAAACACCATGAAAACTTGACCCAGCAAATGGGTCAACGCTGTTCAGACTGTATTTAAGGAAAGGTCTGATCTGTGGCTGTTGTCTCAATATGCATCTTAGTAACACTGAGAGACTCAAGGTCACTATTACTACACAGGATGTTTAAGATGTACCACAGAGAGGCTTCTAACATACACTTGACTACATAAGCAATAAAATAAATTCCTAGCATCATGAATTTTGCTGAAGACTAGAATAAGGTAACAGTAGTAGAAAATATGGACAGACTCCTGTTGAATCCAAACTATTTTTAAAAAGTCATGCTTTAACAGAAATATCACCTAATGCTGCAAAAGTTAATAACCTGAACATTTGTGATAAAATATTATCTGACATGGAAAGAAAATGAGAGCGATAATAGGACCAACCTTGGCTTATACAGTTATACTAAGTGATAAGCAAGATACGAAGGCTTTCCTTTTGCAGTTAGATGGAGTCTAAGTAAAGCATTTCCTGCCATTAAGATGCAATGCTTTTAATTTCTGTCAACAGTAGCTTTTTATGAACTACACAATGTATGTGTATCTCATGTCTTAACAGCTAATGTAGTGTGCACATTCTTCTGCTTTCTATAAATTTCTATGTGGTCTTTTTGTGGTGCCGAGAACTGAATCCAGGATTTCATGCACACCAAACAAACTCTCTACCACACGTCTTCACATATCCCAGCCCGAGAAACGTCTCGGGAAGTGATTTAGCGCATAAATGCTTGTCTATGTGATTAACTCACTTTGCTAGTAGGTGGGCTTCCTGGTGATGCAACTCTTTTTAGTCACCCATGATACTGTAGGTGACCCCTCCCCACGCTCCTGGAGTGACCTCCCCACGCTCCTGGAGTGACCTCCCCACGCTCCTGGAGTGACCCCTCCCCACGCTCCTGGAGTGACCCCTCCCCACGCTCCTGGAGTGACCCCTCCCCACGCTCCTGGAGTGACCTCCCCACGCTCCTGGAGTGACCCCTCCCCACGCTCCTGGAGTGACCTCCCCACGCTCCTGGAGTGACCTCCCCACGCTCCTGGAGTGACCCTCACTACCCTCCTGTAAGAAACCCAATAAACTCACTGAATCCGATGTTCACTAAGCTAGACTTCAATGGAATAGTTTCTTCGGTCTGTTGTCAGAGCGCTATCTGGGGTGAATAAATGTTTATACATGAACCTCCCCCACCCCCGAAAAGTCCCAAGTTACACGACAGACAGAGGAGCACACTGTCTCTACGTAAACATGCGGATATGTGAGTGTGGAGTGTATGTGGGTTGCTGGGGATCCAACTCAGGGCTTTGCATCTGCTCAGCGAGGGCACTACAGCGAGCTACACCCCCAGCCCCATGTGTGACTGTTGCCAGTTACACAAATGAACAATCTGGTTTCTATGACAGTCTTAAGTCATTTTCCAAGACGGACCAGAAATTCCACAATTGACACAAAGTTAGCTTCTGATAATAACCCTGAAGGTATGAATTAACCTGGCAGGTTACCAAGCGCTGTTCTAACCCTGAGAGTGTTAGAATGGTCACTACAGGAGAAAGAGCGTCAGATGTTACCACAGGAAATCACGACAATAGGTTTTTAAAAGTCCTCCCAGCGTCAATAGCTCTCAACAAGAAAAAGAACTCATTTTCAGAAGAATAAGGATCATATTTACTCAGATATTTTCTCTTGATAACTAGCACTTAACTTTGAGCAGTGAAATGTAAAATTACATGTTTCCTATGCCATACTCTTCTTTTCTAATAAGTAATCCTATGATTCTTAAGGTTTGATAAGAGTGGCTAAAGAGAAATGCATACAATTAAGATTGGAAGAAAAGTGGGAATTGTCTCAAGTTTTATCAAATTTAGCAGAGGCTCTCAATGGAATCGCTATTTTTTATTCAATCACCTCACCATAAAGTTAAAACTGGCAATGCTTGCTGAGAACGCAAGGTCCTTATAAGCAGGAAATAGTAATTATATCCCATCTTACCCTCATTAACAACTCTGATACAGTCTTGGTCTGGTCCATAATACAAATATTTCCCATTAAAAGCAACACCAAAACTAGCATTCTTGAGTAGCAGTACTTCTTGCTGATTCCTTAGTTAAGTTCTCAGAAGGAACTTTAGTAATAAAGCGGTCACATGTTTTAAGGCTTTTTATACACATTACCAAAACATTCTCCAGAAGATAAAGATAATTTTGAGACCAGTCAAAGGGATAGTATTTTTTGTTATAAATTGCCACGTCCTTATCCAACCGATCTGGTAAAATATGTCTCAGTTTGGAAAAGATGGATTCGAAGAAACATCTTTTGGGAAAAGGACATGGCTTTATTTAAGAGAAATAAGGAAAAATATGGGAATTGTCAGGCCTTGGTGTTTCTTCCCAGTTCAGGCCTAAAGCCTGTTTGTTCCCTGGGGAAGGTCACGGTAACCCCAAAGCAGGTGCTAGGAATTTCTTGCAATGTCACAATAACACCCATGAACAGGTGCTAAACACTCTCTCCTAGGTAATTCAAGTTTTGCCCTTGGCAGGAAGAATTCTTCTGGGAATTAGGAGTGCCCTTTACCTGCTCTTAGGTTTTTTTTGGAAATAGCTTCCTACTCTCTGATCTAGAGAAAAAAAGCCTGCCTTTTAACTTTAAGTCAAATTCTAAATAGAGATTTCATGTCTAGTCACTCACAATAAGTAGAATGTGTGCACTGATTTTGAAGAAATTAGAGAATAACTTCAAGAGTCTTAAAACATAGGTGGATAAAATTCCCACCTATGTACTAACTCAGAAATTCCAAAAGTATAAGATTATGCTATCGGTTCATAACTGATGGCAATATACTTCTGGAATTCCTCAAAGGAAGACATAAGCAAACTTACTATTAAAGAAATGAAACGATGCTATCACAGGAGGAATTATTCTTTTAATAATTATATTGCATAAGCTCATACTGGGACTTATGAGATGTTGGGCATAAATATAGTTAATTGTAAAATATGTTCCTTACTGAAATCAAAAGGAGCTCAATCCTTCTCTGTATTTAAAAAAATACAATCTCTGTTAAAACAATGACAATTATTTGGGCTCAGCCTCTTGGCTATCTGGTGGAGCATTATAGACTGGCTAGATTTGGAAATACTGGGAGAATGTTTACGTTAAGTGCCTTTACCCTCAAGCAATGGGTTAGGTTCTTGAAAAAAAAGTCCTTCCTGAAGGTGATTGCTGACTAGGAAATTATATGTCTATTTGTAGGTGGAACAATCTTTACCCCAAATTTTCTGTATAAAAGCTGTCACAGAAGTTTCAGTAAAGAAGGTACAGAATTCGGTTGGCCTAGAAAGTGGTGTGTGTTCTGTTCTCCACCTGGTCCAGGGGAGCCCTGGTCTCGAGGCCACGACTCTGGCCTGCAGCAATAAATAAGTCCAACAATAACAAAACCACAGTAAACATTCCATTAAAAAGAAAAAAGCTATGGGGCTAGGAAAGCTAAGTTGATAAAGTAATTAGGTTTCAAACCTAAGAATCAGAGTTTAGTTCCCAAAAATATACTAAAAAAAAAAAGCCAAGCGTAGCGCACACCTGTGACCCCGTGCTGGAAGGGGGGGATGGTGGTCCCGGCTCACTGGCTGGCCCAGGCTAGCAGAAACTCCGCACCAGTAAGGAGCTCTGTCTCTAAAAACAGAGCAGATGGACCCAGAGGAACGACACCCAGAGTTACTCCTAGCGCGTGCATGTTACACTACACATGCACGCGCACACACACACACATGCAAACGAGCACACACTACACACACACACACATGCAAACGAGCACACACTACACACGCACGCGCACAGATGCAAACGAGCACGCACTACACATGCACACGCACACATGCAAACAAGCACGCACTACACATGCACGTGCACAGATGCAAACGAGCACACGCTACACATGCACACGCACACATGCAAACAAGCACGCACTACACATGCACGTGCACAGATGCAAACGAGCACACGCTACACATGCACGTGCACAGGCACACATGCAAACGAGCACGCACTACACATGTACACATACAAAGCAGCACACTACACATGCACATGTACAAACGAGCACACATGCATACATGCACACATACAAACAAGCACTACACATGTGTGCGCACATGTACACATGCACGCGCACACACTGTTATGTAACAGCAATGCAGCACAAGATTCTCAGAGTATGAACTGGTTTTAACTCATTTGTGTCTTTGCGGAGCTTAAATTATGCAAGGTTCTAATGCAAGACAGCTGAGCATGAAGAGAGCAAGAAGGGCAATGCAGGGTCAGGACGAGTGTCTGATGGCTCACGTGGACAGCACAGCACCTTACACAGCTCTCAAGCCAGGCTCTGCTGATGTTGTAGGAAGTGACCTCCGCATTTTAGCTTTTGCCTTAGGCAGTAAGGCTTTCCCATCATGTTATAAAACAGCCTGGAACACACGCCTCTTCGTTTACATTTTCCTCATTTACATTCCCTTAGTGAGTACACGTCTGACCGGCCAGCTTCCAACGCTCTCCGTGGCAGAGCCTGTGCTTACTTCGATTGTGCAGAGAAGTTTGCAGCAGCAAAAACAGCAGCTTCGACTTCCACGTTATCGTGCGAATCCAAACTCTGGCGAATACTGTGGTGCGCGTTCTTCCTCTCGGGGATTATGGACGCCAGACTGCCCAACATCCTGCAGAGCACAGACCCAGGAGGGGAGTACCGTGACTCACCGTCAGGAAAGGAGAGCGAGGCGAGTCAAGTACCAACCCAACAGTCCCCTGGCCGTGTACGACCTGAGGCTGCGAAGGCTCAACTTTAGGACTCAAGAGCGCGAGCCCTCTGCGCGCTTCAGCACACCGGGATGCGAACGCCCATCCAGCGTCTGCATTTCTGTTTTTTGTTTCTGTCTCTTCTTTACTTACTTACTTACGCCAGGAAAGTGCACCATCAGCTGAGCTGTATTCCCCTTCCTCCCCAAGAGGATCATTTTCTTGCAGCACGTCCAGTACCAAGCAGGCCCAGAAACAGCTTCTGAATTTACAGCACTGGCATAAGCGCTTCTCAGGGAGTGTGGAGAATCTATTTTAGCCTCAGGAACTTATCTCTGTTCTAAGCAGGGGCACAGAGGGAACGGCTCAGACCCATTCTCCCCATGTCAGTAGATGGTGGTGTGAGGGCGCCTCAAGAGAAGGCATTTCTGGAGGCAGAGGGCGCCCTCTGCAGCGCACAGCAGTACCTGCAACAGCTAGGCGGGGCGAAGGAAAAGCTTGCACTTCATAAAAAATAATTTAAAAAAGTTCAGAAAAGAAAACAAACTCTATCCTTTGAAATAGAAGCTATAGAGAGTATACCCTGAAATTCTTTCAGCAGAAAGTCATAAACGTTGGCAAACTGTAAAACATAAAATAAAACCTACAATGACCAACCTTTCCAAAGTTAACATCCTGAGCAGCTGGCTGCTTCCAACTTGGCGTGTTTCAGAGAGAAGCAACTGAATGGACAGAAGCAGCTGAGTTCCTTATAAATAATGCACTAAAATGCACTGAATTTGTAATTCACATTCAATTTCTAAGAAAAGTTTTGGAACTGTACATTTTTTCAAAAGAAATAAATGACCATTCATCTAAATTTTACTGTACTACTCAATGATTAAACTAGATGAATGGTAACGTGTCCCTATTAACAGTTTGCTACTATGTAATATAACTAGGCACAATGCCATTGAAAATTCATTAGAAACGAATTAATTCACAGAACTACATCTCAATCACTATGGATATAGTCCAGTTCTACTTTTTAAGCTTATAAGCTTAAAGTCATAGGGTAAAAAGCAGGACAACTGTAAATACCTCTCTGCTTTCCCTGGTTTCACAGATCAGTCTGAGATGGAGCTCAGCATGAGACTGAGTTTGATCCCCAGCACATAAAATAAACAGATAAAATAGAAAGTGCTTTGCATTTGAAAGACATCACATTTTCTTTTTCTTTGGAATCTTCTAGTTAATCCGTTCTTCTAGAAAGGAGTTCCTGAGGTTAGCGCTGACTTTCTCTTCCTCAAAACAAACTCCAGAGCCCTACCCAGTGCTGTCCTTGGTGTGCTCTGTTCTCAGTCCAGCAGTGCAGCTGGGGCGGCTGCGACACCGCAACACAAGTCACGTCCTCTAGGTGATGAAGGGAAGAAGAGAAAGAGAGGGAGGAAGGAGGAAGAAAAAGGGAGGGGAAAAGAAAAGGAAGGGAGGGAAGAAGGAGGGAAGACAGGGAGATTTCCACAAAGCCTTAAGATCCACTTAGCACCCCATCTTCATGAAACAGGATACTCTAGCTAAAACATTTCATAGCTGGAGTGAAAATACAGAAACTTCTATGCTGAAACCATTTTCTTTCTGTGAAGGATTTTTGTTTTGTTTTGTTTTTTAATAAACACCATGTACAGAATAAAGGACTCTAAGGACTTCCAACGACAGCGATAGAGGACATGAGCTCGTCAAAATGGGCAAGTCTCCTCGTACCCCAAGCTCCTCCTCCAGCTGACCAGACCGAGACAACAGCTCCCAGCTCAGGGATTCCAAGCATGGACATCATCTTTTAAAACTTGTGACAGTGACCGCTTAAAGAGCTTTTCCTTCTTCAGTCGGGCATTCTGAGACCCTTGCCACACACGGAATGTGCACAGTAGTCAGGGTTAGCCTAGGTTCGCTCGGCTACGCAGCTCCCTCTGCTAACTGCTGTACTAAGCTTTTTTCAAACTTAGAATGATTACATTAACCGACAAAAATAAGTAAAAATGGATGTCATCTTACTATTTTTTTCAGAGCTTTATTCATTTAGAGAGAGAGAGAGAAAATGGCTACAAGATAAGATTTGAAAAAGAAATCTGAACTGAAGTGACAAGAGAGGAAAGGCAGTGATGAGATCCAGGCTGCAGGCTGAAAGGTAAATTTCCACACACAGAAGACGTGAGCAGAGAAGGAGGGATGAAGGTACAAAGCGGAGAGAAATCAGAAGACACGTCGAAAGGCGAAGCTCAGAAGGGAGCTGCTGTGTGAAGTCAGAGCTGGCACAGCAGACGCCTCCTACATAGAGGGTGTCAGAACATGGGACAGCCAACGCCCCACCAAGGAATTTAACCTGGACTTACAGCTGGGAACAGGTGCCATATTTTGGCAAACACAAAGACCATCAATTTGGTACAGCTGAAACCATTGTGCAGGTCATCACGACCTACCGGAGTGTGATGGCTCTGGCCACAGGGTCATTACTGTGGATCACAGAGAAAATCCTCTTCACAAACTCATCCACGTTTAGAATCTTCTCCAAATGCTTTTCACTTTGTTGGGTAACTTTGAGAACACAAAGCCTCAGGAAATTGTTTCTGGAAAAATCAGAGATAATAAAAATAGATAACATCAGGAAAATATAACAAATCAGGATTAAAGCAGACTAACGACACCAAGTTTTGAAAACAGACAAACGTTTTCCACACTGTCACTGTTGTGTAACCACCTTGAGTCACCTAAACTCTCCTCCAGGTGAATCCTCAGACTCTGCAATTGGCCGCGTAGCCGTGAAGGCGGCTGTGGAGCACGGCTAACCCTCCCGGTCCCACCACGGGGGAGGCCCGGGGGAGACAGCCCTCCTGCCTCCAGCCAGCCTACATCAAAGGAAGCTTTTCTCCTGCAGTCTGATGCCACGATACGAGTGCACAGAGGACAGCAGAGAGCAGGAGAGGCATGAGGGCAGGGAGAGAAAAAAGAAAATGGGCGTTTATTCAGTACTTACATTTTTAAAACCTTGCAAACATGCATCTCACGAAATCAGAAATTTCTCGAAACAATCTATAAAAGTCAGATTTTCTCAAAATCTGCAGAGAGGAATAGTTAATTTTCCTGTTTCCAATGAAATAATCATTCTCTGAATAGTATTCTTTGCTTTTGCTAAAGCTGTCATTAAAGCTCATACCGAAGTATAGCCCTGGGTAATGTGTATCTATTGAGAGTCGCTAACCCAGAGAAGTCCTAGAGGGCACACGAAACAGCCCTGTGAGCAACATGTGCTTACCCGACTCGGAAAACATCAGCCAATTTGAGGAATGCTGAGTTGATAAGAATAGGGAATGGGTACTTCTGAAACAGCCTGGGAAAGCGAACCACTGCTTCACACTGTTCTCCAAGTTTGCCAGACCGCAGACCTATGGAGAGCACAGAAAGGCAAAACAGCAAACTGACTTAGTACGGTAACATCACCAGGACAAGCACAACTCTAGCTCCTGTATAAACAAACATCAAATGGAAGGCTGGGCAGGTGCCGTGCCTACACTCCTAGCACTCAGGAATATATAGCTAATGTGTAAACTTCTCTAAATATTGCAAAAAAGCAACTGTGGAGTGCTCACCAATCCCTCCTAAAGAGGAAAAAAAAGAGGAAGATGGAGAGAATACATGAAGGCGAGAAACAGAACATGCTGAGGGTTGGAGAGAGGGGTCAGGGCAGATATGATCAAGATACACCGTGTGTATGTATGAAATTGTCAACCATGAAATTAAATAAATATTTTTAATATGAGAATTGGTAGAATGCACAAAACCCCAGATTTCACACGGCTCCTCCTCGTAAACAGACATGGTTGCGCATACCTGTAACCTTGGAGGGAGGTCAGAGCAGCATTCAAAGCCATCCTTAGCTACATAGAGTTTCAAGCTAGCCTGGATTACATGAGATTCTGTCTCAACTAATTAGCTAAAATTAGAAATCTGAGAAGCTCTGAATTAGAGCAACCCCACATAAATGTCCCCATAAAGAAAGCACTCCCTGGAAGTCAACAGGCACGACCAGGTCGCTGAGGTGAGAACTGGCCCGAGTAAACTTGGGCACAGATCCCTGTAAGTTCTGGTCCAGTTCCCCAGACAGAGCACACTGGCTACAGTTAATCCAGAACGAAGTGGTTTACTGAAAAACCAAGAGGCTATGAAAGTGGGAGGGGCCTTGCTGTAGACATGTAGCTGCCTGTTTATCCCACTCACCCTCAGCACATCCTGGAAGCTCCATTTAAGCAGCTCCTGTTGCTTTACCTGACCCTGAGCTGTTACCTGAGTTTCTTCCTGCAATGCAGGCATGTCTTTGCTTGTGTGCCATGCCTCCATTCACCTGGCCCTTTTACATGATTCCACTGCTAGTGAACTCAGCCTGTGCATGCTGTGAATACGCCCCTTCCAAATTGACATGTTGGACGTGTAACCGTCAAGCCACGACTGTTGGGAGGTAGCACCCACAGAGAGGTGTGCAGGTCACCTTAAGTCGTGAGAGCTGCTCGCTCGTCAAAGAGCGAGTGCTGCTATGGCAAATACTTTCTCTGCCTCTCTCCCCTTCCTCCACTCTTCTACCAAATGAAAAGAACTTGCTCTTCTCTGCATAACCGTTCCTTGTACCACTCTGAGCCAGAGAGCAAACCTGTCAGCGCTCCTATGAATGTCCTAGCATTCATACCCATCAGAGAATAAATTCCAGTTCTTTATTTAAAAAAAAAAAGGTGGGAGGGAGAAAGTGTTGGGAGGGCTCTAGGGAAGTGAGGAGGTGGGGCTCGGATATTATCCATATATATTGCATACACATAAAACTGCCTAAGAAAAATTAAATATTTAAAAAGGGTTGAACTGTATACCAACTGATAAAATGTTTTTTCACACAATAAAAATCTTTGTACATTAAAACCAAGACTTTATACTGATACTTGAGTACTGATAAATATCTGCCTTTACATCCCTAGTCCATGTGTACCAAGAAAGGCGTGGCTCTTCAGCATTTAATAAATGCATCTTTGGCATACCACGGTCACTTAATATTTAAAGCACCGTCGCCGGCTGGGTGCTATTGCACCGCTTTGTAGACAATACATCAAGGACAGACGGTATTTAGCTCGCTTTCCACGACCACAACATTGGCAAAACTGGAATTCAACTCCTAACCGCAGAGCCGCTCTGCCGGCGGCCTGCGCAAGGGGCTCGTCTGCGGAGACCGAGCGCGCACAGCCGCGCTTTCCGCCTCGTCTCGGCCGCACGGACACTCGTCTCTTAACAAGAAGGGAGAAGCCGGCATGAAGCCGGCGCAAAATTCTGCATTTTTGATGAGCTCATCGAGCGGGAAATAACCTCAATTCCGTTTTGGAGACTAGTCGCTTTTACTGTGCGGTGCGGGGGCCAAGCGCGGCGCTCGCTAGAGCGGCGGCCCGTGCAGCGGTGCAAGACGCGCCCCGCGATCCCCCCGCAGGCTGCCGGGGCGACCCCAACCCGCAGCACCCGCCCGCGCGCCCGCCCGCCCGTCCCGCTCTCGGCGGCACCTTTGTCCAGCTCCATAAGGGCAGAGTTGGCGTCCAGCTCCTGCTCGCCGTAGCCCGCGTCGGCCAGGAAGGACTTGGTGGAGTTTGACGCCATGGCCCGGGCGGCCGCTCGGCCCGCCGGCTCCCGCCGGCTGCGGACGCGGCCCCGGAGCCGCCGGCTTCTGCCGGCCGCTCAGACCCGCGGCGAACGCGGCCCCCGCGCCGCCATCTTGCCCCGCCGCGGACCCACGCACGCGCCTGGCCGGCCCCGCCCCTCGCGCAGGCGCCCTGGGAGCTTGGACGCTCCAGGTTCCCGCGGCGCGGCGGGGAGGGGGCGGGGCTTAGGCGCGGGAAGCGACTCCGAGGCGCCCGCCGCTGCGGCGGGAGCCAATGGGAGGGCGTGACGTCAGTTTGGCGCGGAGTTTGGCGGCCGGGGCTCGCCGTGGCGGGAGTCGGAGGCGCGGACGCGTCGCGCTGTGCAGGCCGCCAGTCGCCGCTCCCGTGGCGCTCGGGGGTCGTTTCCGGCGGCTTCTCCCAGCGAGCCTCCCCCGCGAGCCCAGATGCTCTTCGACTCGGTGCTCCGCCAGCCGCAGCTCGGCGTCCGCAGGGGCGGTGAGTAACGGTCCGGGCGCCGCGCGCCGAGCGCCGCGGCGGGAACCGGCTCCCCCGGCGCCGGCCTTGGCTGCGCGCCGACTCCCAGGCGCCCCCGGGCTCGGCGGCCTCCCGGCCCCGCCGCGGGGCGCTCGGGCCCGGCGCTCCCGCCGTCCTGGGCCTCGGGGGCCGTCGGGCCGGCCGAGGGGGGACGTGGGGTTGCCGGGCTCCGGGGGCCCCGTGCTGACGTCAGCGCCGCGCGTCCTCGGGGCCCGCGCGTGCGGCGGGGCGGGCTGGGCGCGGGGGCGCCGCGGATCCGCAGCTCGCACAGCCGCAGCAGCAGCCCGCACCCCCCCGCGCCCCCCGAGCGCACGAGTCCGAGGACGCGCGCGGCGCGGGCGGCCGGGAGCGCGCTGCTCCCGGGGCTTTGCGCGCGAGAAAAGATCCCGAGGGGATCGAGACTTGGCCCGGCCCTCGGCGGGTCTCGGCGAGTTCCTGCCTGGTGCAGCGTCGGCCTCGTGCGCGGCTTGCAGGCTCGCTTGGGGGCGCCGACGAGGAAACCCTCTGGAAGAGTGGGCGCAAGAAGACCTGCACCCCGCGAGTCTCCCCCGCAGCGCGCGCCCCCCACGCCTTCAGCCCGCCGGGTCCGCGCCCGCCTCCTCCCCCTCCTCCTCCTCCCCGTCCCCTCCTCCGTCCCCTCCCCCCTCCTCCTCCCTCTTCTTCCCCCTCCTCCTCCCCCTCCTCCTCCTCCTCTTCCCCGGACCCCTCCTCCTCCTCTTTCCTCCCCCCGTCGTCCTCTCTCCCCTCCTCCTCCTCCCCGTCCCCCTCCCCCCCCCTCCTCTCCCTCTTCTCCCACCTCGTCCTCCTCCTCCTCCCCCTCCTACTCTTCCCCGTTCCCTCTCCTCCTCCTCCTCCCCCCCCCCTCCCTCCTTATCCTCCTCCTCTTCCTCCCCCTCCTCCTCCTCCTCCTCGGTCCAGGTCGCAGGCTGCAGCGCGTTGGCTCTCGCGCTCCGCGCCGAGGCCGCGTCCCTTCCCCTCCTCTCCCCCCGCGCCCCTGCTTCAGTCGCTGAAGCCCGAGTGGATCTTAGATCCTCTCCGGGACCGAGGCCCGCACGCTGCTCCACCTCGAGTTTGCCTGAGTGTCCTTTTCCTCCAAGCCGCCGTGTTGTCTAATTGAGGGAATGTCATTTATTTTAAGACAGAATTTGTAGCCAAAAACCTTGGAAACGGCTCAAAGACTCCATATTGCTCCCTGCTGTACTTGGACAAAGTTCCCTTAGAGTCTTGAATCTGGTGTCCCACAAACTTAGTTTTTCTGCTGGGTCTGTTTTATTTTGACAATTGCAATCCACTAACCCAGGACCTTCTTGCTTGGACTGTAGCAAGTCCACTGCATGGGCTTTTAATTTCCCTCTCTCCTGTTGTTACCCATATGTTGTTAAGTGGAGATCTGATTGCTTTCATTGTGTATTTTTAAATTAGTATTTGAAAATTTTTGTTGGAAGTTGGAACAAATGCAAAGAATATAATTTCTGGCCTTATTGTGATTATTGGGGGCATCTTTAAATAAAAATGCTATAATGATCTTTGGAAAAAGTTCTTATCCTGTCACTTCTCTCTAAAAAGGTGTACTTAAATTACTGTAATCGTAAGACTCCCCAAGGGCTTAAAGTTTTCCTTGGGCTGACATTTATAGTTACCAATTGTATGCTATTGATAGAAAATAACTTAGATAATGTTTAAGCAAGAAGTAAAATGTTGTTGACAGCGTGTCTTTTAAGAAACTTTATGGTCATAGTAGTCTCATACTTGGGACCTCAGCAATTTTGTTTTTATTTTAAAATATGACTCGACACCAGAAGTTTGTATACCTTGAAACAATGCAAGGTATCAGATGAGGACGTAAGAACACTTAAAAAGAATTTGCAAAGTGGGAAAGAACGAAACCATGTAGGTGTTGGGAACAGGAACTCCCCAGCTTTGCCTGTGCATGTATTGGAAGTTGAGTATCTAGAAAATGATTCTCTGAAAACCTGCACATTCCTGTTTGCTCCTTGGAAGATCTATATGGACCTTAAGCTGTGTATTGAAAAAAAGAATGGGCTTTTCCACATGAGTGTTGGATGCAAGCATTATAGGTTCATGTTCCCAACATGGTAAAGATCCCAAAGTTGCTGGAGGTGACGTGTCAGTGAAGCTGTGTTGTGGAGAACTGCAGAAGTGTGAAGTAAGCAGGGCCCTACCTCTCTGTCCCTTCTTTAGGGCTGTTCATCAATGCAGATGTTGTTCGTGGCCATGAAGCAAAGTTGAACTATTTAATTGCAAAATTTACTAGAGCATTTTCAGTTCCATGGTATCATTTGATTCTTTTTCAAATTGGTTGGGTGTTGTCATTATTAGAATTTTAAGTTGTAATATAGATGTACTTTAAAAATCCCATACCACATAAGTATCTTTAGGATACAAACTTTTGTTTTTAAGTTTATGCTACAAGGATATTTGTGGAACTAATGAACATGTTATCCTTATTTTTTGTATTTTATAATCTCATACATATATAA
This sequence comes from Typhlomys cinereus, assembly GCA_023101885.1. NCBI lineage: Eukaryota > Metazoa > Chordata > Mammalia > Rodentia > Platacanthomyidae > Typhlomys > Typhlomys cinereus. Next base: position 510,914 of record JALPQD010000716.1, read on the forward strand.
TGTACTTTGACCATGTCCCCCCCCCAATGTTTTCTCTTGTTTCCTTCCCGGTACTACTAAGTCACTTTTTCCTAACCAGTCTCCTGTCTACTTGATGTCTTTTTCCCCCTGTGGCCACTGCCTTTAATAAGGTTGCTTTCATGAGCATGGATGGGATTTATTTACCTGCTCAAGAGCAACTTAGCGGTAGGAATATGTCTGTCCCATTACTGTCTACAGCTACTGGAGAATGGCTTACAAACCTCTCACTCATTCATGATCATAGCAGAACATTCATGACCTGGTGTTGTTTAGGCAGCCGCTGTGGTGGTGAGCTCATGGGTGTGGGTGCTCCAGCATGTCCAGAAGACATGTGTCACAGCATTCTCCCACCCTCCAGCTCATACTTTTTTTCACATACCACCCTTCTACAGGTATGCAGTGTTCCGTGAACCCTGGAGTGTGTGATAGTGTTGTACGTGCCCCATTTAGGGCCTGCCATTCAAGTCTTACTCTCATCCCTTTGGTCAGTTGTAAATCTGTATTAATCAGTAGCATTTCATAGTCCACCTCCCATTCTCCAACTTTGCCTTCTTTCCACTTGCACTACTCAGGTTTCTGTGAACCTTGGAGAAGGCAATATAGGTGTCCCATTTAGGCTAAGCACTCAACAGCTCACTTAGTGACTTAGTCTTAGTCTTAGTTAGTTATAAGTGTCTGCATTACTCGGCTTCCACTCTAAAGAGAAACTTCACTGACCAAGCAAAAAGCAGCATAAACTTAGATATAAACATTGTAATTAGAAGGCGGTTTGAATTCTGGCAGCTGTCCAGGCCTCCCATGTGAGTGTGACTAGTCTGACTTCAGCCTCCACCGCCAGCCATGCCACTTCTGCCATGAAAGACCATCTTCCATCTGGAATCATGGTGTGTGAAGTCTCGGAGCTCCAAGGACATGTCTTGATGCTCATTGTAAAGAGCAAAGTGTGTTTGTGGGAGCAATTCCGTCCCAGCTCAGCAGCACTGCACTCAATGGATAAGTAGTTCCTCCACCAAACAGTATCATGACCAGATGGCATTACTGAAGTGTGCTGTTTCCTTCACTTCCAAATCTGTCTCATAAGCAAGACATTTTTATGGGTGTGATGGACAGAAGAAAAAGAAGCCATAATTAGTCCTTTAGAGTCATTCATTCTCTCTGTGCTTGCTGGTTTTCTTGACTCTGTTCTTCAGCAGTGCTCCTTGGATAAACCTAACAGGCAAAATAAAAAAGAACTAATTTCAATATATAGTGCTCCTTGGATAAAACTTAATAGGCAAAATAAAAAAAACTAATTTCAATATATATATATAAAAGAAGGCAGTTTGACACCCCATTTGGCAAAACAAGTAGGTTCCCTTTTAGGGTCTGTGACAACCCTAGTCATGGGCTTTTGACTAGATTTACAGTGCCAGGTATAATTTCATTCAGTAGAGAAGGCCTAGAAGTCAGAGCATTCAAAAAGCAGATGGTTACTACCATCGCCCCCAACAGTCATGTCACTACTACAACAGTGGACGTCTTGCCTGGCAGGGTTGCACTCAGTTAAGATTGTTAGTGATATTTCTTCCCCCAGCAGCCTGTGTGTTACTCTCTGGAATTATGAAAGTTAGGTAAGAATATTTCTAGGTGAGTTCCAGCTTGATTCTCTTATGTCCTGCTACCCAATTGTGTCTTCAGCAATAGGGTCTAACCCTCTAGTTGGCAATGGCAATAGCCTCTGTGGAGGGCCTCTGTGATCTCTCTGACCAACAACTCACAATGAGTGCTGCAGTTGCCTACATGGTTGCTGATAAATGACCATCAATGGCTTAAGGAACAAGGGGTTTATTTTCTCTTATGATTGCTGGTTACAGTTCTTAGTCAGCTTGATGGGAGAGCACGCACGAACGACACTAGGGCCGAGGGAGCTGACCACACCATCACCACATAATGGCTGAGAGGGACAATCCCTACTTGCCAGACCAGCATGTCTGGCACAGTGTATAGAAGGATGCCGTTCCCCTCACTGGCTCTCATTATTTTATTCCAGGGCCTAGTCCCACTCACCATGGGCTGGGCCTTCCCCAGCAGGTAGACAATCTCCTGCAGGTTTGCTCTGGTTTAACCTAACCACCTTAATTCTCTACAAATGTGGCTAAAGCTCAAACCCTAACTGTCAAGCTGACACCTGTGCCCAAATATGACAATGAGGTTCCCACCTCTAATGCTGGGGGTTTTGTTTAATAGCCTGTGGCTTCTGGGAGCAGAGTTATCTGCCCGTGCAGGGTGGGGATCCCTCTAAACTTTTTAAATTTTATATTTAATTAGCTTACAAAATAGTAGGTTTCCATACACGGCTTAGTCATACATCTTTGTTTTAAGTAACTCTCCCCTTCTCCTTCATTTCTTTTTATTTGCAGTAATATCTATTATTGAAATCGTGGGGTGGTGCCTCCCGTGAGTAGTTTTAAATCTGTTTAAATTCAGTTCTTTGTCTCCTACTCATTCTTTCAGATCCTCTCTGTAAATATCCCGTAGTAAATCTGTCTGAGGTTCTTTCAGGCTAAAATATCTTCAGGGTACTTGTAATGAAAAGCGAGAATTGAAAGTAATCAAAAATGTGAATGGGTTGATTATTTAGAGCATGCCCAATAAATTGTAGACGTCTAATAAAAAGTTGGTTTTGGAAATTGTTGAATGAATGTTTCCTTTACAGTAAAATCTATGCAAATGTTCAAAAATCTCTGAAATCTGAAGCATTTTTTAGTCCTAAAATTTTAGGGTTAAATATGTTTAAAATATGACATACTGCATGAAACATAAGAAAATCTCTGAAGATTATTCTCTGTTTACAACTGATGGATGTTTGATCTGCTCCAGCAAAATAAACAATCTCCATCCTGAATTTTTTGCTTTTATGTTCCAAACAAAACAAAAATTTGCTATCTTCAGTCACTCATACGTACTTTATGATAGTAACAACTGGGAGCTGGCAAGACGGCTTATCCAGGAAAAGCGCCTGTGCAAACCTGCAGCCATTTTTAGTCCTTAGAACCACACATTGGAAGGAGAGAACCAACTCCTCTCTCAAAACTAATAAAGCATTTTCTTTCTTTCTTTTTTTTTTTTAAGATACTTTGAGAGCTGGAGAGATGGCTCAGGGGTTAAGACTGTTTTGCAAGCAGAAGGTCCTGAGTTCAGATCCCAGGTCCCATGTAAAAATGCCAGGTGGAAGAAACAGCAAGAGTGAAGCAAGAAGGAGGCAGAGGCAATCTGGGATGACTTCCCAAAGTCACCCTTGGTCCTCCACAGGGACACACAGTGCCTCTGACACACACACACTTTTTAAGATACTTTTGGTGCTTCCTATTAACATTTAGAGCCTATAACTTCAGCACTATAAGGAACAAGGAAGGGAATATGCATTAGCTATAGTAGGCAGATTGATGCATTTAATGTACAAAAGTCACTTGTTCTAATCATAATATGAGTCTACATTTAAGATGGGAAGACCAAAGCTGTATCTAAACCAACGTGAGAGTGCACTTTGATTTTTTTTTCTTAGAGCTACTTAAAAATATAATATTAGAAGTAGTATTCTTGAGAACTACAGTTAATGCGTAGATCTATATTGAATATGTAAAGTTCTTCACGAGCAGATATTTAGCAAGGTTTTCTGGCTTACACTATAAACTCAGCATTTGGGAGGCAGAAGCAGGAGTCTCCTTGGGAGTTCTGGTCTAACCTGTTCTACCTAGTGAGTTCCAGGTTAGCCCAGGCTATATGGAGAGAGACCCTTTCTCAAAAACAACAAGAACAACAAAATGGACCCATTAATATTTATTTCTACATTTGTGGTAGTGGAAACCGCTGAAACTGTGATGTTACATTTTAACATTACATTGTATGATGTTACATTGTAAAGAAATTGCTTTGTTTTAGGGTGGTCATCACATTACCCTCTGCAGTCCCTTCTGTCTGGTTATCAGTGCAGCTGTAATGATGAGCACACGTCTACGGAGAAAACAGGACTCCCAGTTCCTCCTTTCGGATGCACCTTCTGTGCAGGTAAGAGAGTCTCTACAGAAGTAGCAACCTTGGTTTGGACTGGCATGGAAAGGGCTACTGACCTTTGTAGTCTAGCTTGATGGGAGAGCAAGAACCAACACTAAGGGAACTGGCCACACCGTCTCTACATAATGGCTGAGAGAGGGATGATCCTTACTTGCCAGGCCAGCATGTCTGGCCAAGTGTACACAAGGATGCCAACTTCCTCAACCAGCTGTCTCTATTTTATTACAAAGCCTAATCCCACCCACCATAGGCTGGGCCTTCCCCATTAGCTAGACAATCTCCTGCAGGACTGCTCTGGGCCTAACTCACCACTAATTCTCTACAAATGGGCCCAGAGCTCAAACCCTCAACTATCAAGTTGACACCTGTGCCTAACTATGACAATGGGATGGTTGATTCCCTCATTTTGTTCTTTAGCTTGTTTGTCTGTGATAGGAACGCTTCTGATTTTTATATGTTGACTTTTGTAGCCTTCCACTCTACTGAAATTGAAATTGTTAATTAATTCAAGTAGTTTCTTAGTGGGGCCATATGGATCTCTGAAATATAAAATAATACTATCTACAAATAGATATTTTAACTTCTTCCTTTCTTATTTATGTGCCTTTATCACTCTTGCCTTATGCTCTGGCTAGAACTTCATGTATGATAGTAAACAAGAGTGATGAAAATGGACAACCTTGTCTTGTTCCAGATCTAAGAGGGAATGTTTCAAGTTTTTTCACATTTAGAATGATGTTTGCCTTGGATTTAGCCTTTATATGTTGAGATATATTTCCTCTGTTCCTGATTTCTCCACAGTATTCATCACGAAGAGATGTTGAATTTTGTCAGAAGTCTTTTTAGCATCTATTAAATAATCATATAATTTTTGACTTTAGGTCTACTGATAATGATGAATCACATTTATTGATTTACATATGTTAAACCATCCTTGCATTTCTGTAAAAGACCTAACTTGAGAGTATATGATTTTTTTTATGTGTTTCTGAATATGGTTTGCAAGTATTTTATTAAGAATTTTTGCCTCTATGTTGATTGTTAAGATTGGCCTATAATTCTTTTTTTGTAATGTGTCTTTGTTTGGCTTTGGAATCAGTAATACTGGCCACATAGAGTTTGGGAGTATTCCTTTTCCTATTTCATGAAGTAATTTGAGGCATAGTGGCGCACGTTCTTCTATCAAAGTCTGGTAGAATTCTGCACCAAATCTATCTGGTCCTAGACTATTTTAGTTGATAGATTTTCAATTACAATTTCGAGTTTTTCCATAAATTGTTTTTAATTAAATTATCATTCTTAATATCTTGTTTAGCTCCCGGTATGGAGCACATATTAGCAGTTGCCAATGAAGAAGGCTTCGTCAGATTATACAATACAGAGACCCAAGTTAGCAAAAAGAAGTGCTTCAAGGGTAAGTCTAGGCATTTTAGAATTTTTTAATTCATGAACTCTTGAGTATGTTACTACTTTGATGCGTTCCCAGTTACATTTATTTATTGTCCTTTTAGACCTGTCTGACAATAGCTGCTAGCTCTGGCAAAACTGAAAGTTAAGAAAAAGACATTTGAGGCTTAAAAATAGTTTTTTTGATTAAATCTTTTACTATGGTTGGGAAATAGTGCTGTAAATATTTATCAAGTATTTTCCATATATAAAACAAACTTTTTCTGAGCTTAAGAAGTTGATAATTTGGAACAAGTGAGTCTGTTGTTGAATAAATAAACAAAAACTGTAAATGATGTACAAGTATAAAAACAAAAAAAGTTTTCCACGAAGGAAAAAGCATTTGTTTGAACAATAGTGTCCAGACTATTGGAAATGAAAGGGCATTTCACGTGAGGAGGGAAAAACATTAGCAGGGTCTAGACGTAGGAAACAGGTTATAATAAGACAGTGGTCTAGTTTGGCTTTAATAAGACATGGAGAAGCGAGAGATGAGCATTTCCACCAAGGTATTGGCCACAGAGCACAGGGCCTTGAGTGTCAAACATAAATTGTTCATTCCTAAGGCATTATAAAGACTTCTGAAAATGTTTTAAGAGATTCTACTTTAAAAGACTAGTTCTAATCCATGATGAGAGGTTGTATATGTGTGCACACGTGTATGTGGAACGTCAGTTGTCCTCTGTCCCGCCTACTTTATATTTTGAGACTGAGTCTCTTCCTGGATCTGGAGCTCACAGATTGGACTAGACTGGTTGTCCATCCAACCACGGATATCTCTACCTGCCGCCCTCTTACTTCCCTCTCCTAAGCGCTTGGCTTTCAGTTACACGCTCTCTTTATGTGAGTGCTAGGGCTCTGCATTCAAGTTCTCGTGCTTGCATGACAAGCACTTTCTGTACCTTCCTAGCCCTCGTGGAAAAGAACTTGACATCAGATATTAACCCTTGTGAGGAAATGGAGGAAATATGTGATGTCTGGGCCATATGATCTTTGGCCCGTGGACTATAGAGCATTGGCCAGCATTGTGGCTCTCAAGGCACTGAGACTGTTGCTAATGTTGGCCACCGTAGAACACAGCCTGTATATTTCACTTTTAAATTTTCTTTATTTAGAATGGATGGCTCACTGGAATGCGGTCTTTGACCTGGCTTGGGTCCCTGGTGAACTTAAACTTGTAAGTCACTGCAGTTTACTAGGTCTGGGTAGATGCTGGTGGTAAAGGGTTGCTTGGCTAAGATGTGCTCTGTTGTTTTTGGAAGGTTACAGCAGCAGGTGACCAACGGCCAAATTTTGGGATGTCAAGCTGGTGAGCTGATGGGTACGTGCAAAGGTCATCAGTGCAGCCTCAAGTCTGTGGCTTTTTCTAAGTTTCAGAAAGGTAGGTTTTCACTTATTCTCTTGATGGGGGGATACCTTTTCAGAGGGTTTTGCTCTGTGGTGCAGACAAGCCTCCAGCTTGTTCTTCTGCCTCAGCCTCTCAAGGGCTGGGATTATGAGCATGTATTACCACGCCTAGCTCACAGAGTTCTTTACTTTGTGACTAAGTTGGAGGGTAGTATTCACGTGCCTGTTACAATCAATACACAGGTGGAGGAGGACAACCTCAGAAGTCACTTCTGTCCTTCTACCATGTGGGCTTCAGGGACCAAATTCAGGGCACCAGGTTTGCAACGAGGTGCCTTTCCTGCCAAGCTATCTTACTGGCTCTCACAAAATTAATTTCAATCTGCTGTAGTTGCTGTCAAAACTAGAATTTGAAGAGAGTTTTTCATTAGCACATCTGTGTATGAAGTTAAGAAAGCCTGTGTTCTGACTCACTGCACTGGTTGAGTGAGTATACTTATTTAGACTTGATAAACTAATTCATGATCATGAAAATTTACCTCTATAATAATGGAAAAGAGAAATGCCATATCTTTTGATGTGGATAAATTTATGTCAGTGTTTTCTAACCAAAAAATCCGTTAGACCTTGGGGTAACAACTTTTACCATTGCTTCTAATGGTCCATGGGCGCCCTGATTGAAAATTGCCCCAATACCTCATAATCTGTCAGTGAAACAGATGAGTTTTTAACCTGCTTCCCTCCCTCAGCCATACATACAATAATGACTCACAATCACATGTAAGAGCCTGTCTCTGCACTCCTGAGCAGTCATTTTTAATATAATTAGATTAGTGCCCAATACTATTTAGTTTGTGAAAAATAACTGCAAGCATGAAAATGAGGTAAGAAATTAGCGGGTTTCTAAAAGGTAGGGACCATATAAGTGGTTAGTATATTTTGTATATGTAAATTTTTTTGTTTTAGTTTTGTGGTTAGCATGATTCATTTAAGAGGGTTTTTTGGTTTGTTTTTGAATATATTGATTGAATCCTTAGACTTTTTCAAGCCGTAGAGTCAGTGAACTCAGAAGTGAACTCCTCATGTCACGATGTCACCTGATCTCCTCCTCTGCTGTCATTTTTATCTGACAAATTTTCCTTCATATTTTAATGCAACCTAAATAGTGACAAATTACCCTTGTTTTCCTATATCAGAATATGTTTTATATTTTCATTCATGAAGAATAATTTTGTTGGATGTAATTCCAGGTTGATGGCTTTTTAGTTACTTGAAGATGCAATCCACTGTCTTTCTGTAGTTTGCATTGAGAACGCTGGTTATTCTTATTCCCCTGTGGGCAATATGTCAAGTTCCAGGGTTGCTTTCAGGATGGCTTTAGTTTTCAGAAATTTCACTGTGTTGTGTCTAATCCTGTTTTTTTCAAATACTATTTGGGGTTCACTCAGCTTTTTGGATTTTTAAATTTAATTTCACTGATTTGGGAAGTTTATACCTTTTCTACCTAATTCATATTCTTTCACTTTTGCTCTCTTCCTGTTTTCCTTTTTTTCTTCCCCCTCCTTCTTATGGGATTCCATAAGCCTTCTGAAATTGTCCCTTAAGACTGTTCATTTTGTTTAATTTTCTTAAATTTGAAATAGAGTTAATACACTTGTTTATTCTGGTTTATGTTGCTATAACAAAATAAATGGTACTAAATGATTACCAAAATAAGAAAAAGGTTTGGGGAATAGCATTTAGCTCACGGTTCTGGAGGTCAGTATCTGTGTAACATAGAAGAAAGAGAACTTCGGTGGTGAGAGACGAACTGGCCAAGAGCTGGCTTTCATGCAAGGTCCCCCTGCACCATCTCATTAAACCAAGATGGAGCGTGCCACTGATGAAGGCCTAGGCCTCATGACCGAGTCTCTCAACTATATCTAAACCGTAGCACAAACTTTTCTGGGTCTAGAGGTGTGGGTGGCTTTCTCTGCAAAATAATTACTAAGCAGCAAAAGAATTGAGAGTATTTATTTTCATAACATAAGAATATGTTTATTTTCATAAAAAGAAAATGGCTGAACCCAGAGACCCTGGAGATCCAAGCAGCTGGAAGAGGCAATTTAGGAAAGAAACTAGAATACGTTAGAACCCTTAGAAAAACAACAAAAGCGTAGACAACAGCACAGGAGAGAGAAAGAGGAAACGTCACTCTGAGAAGTGCAGAACCTCATCCTGAAGGTGTTTCAGGCCCTGCCTCTCTGCCATGCCCTGCTGAGAAGAAAAAGGGAAGTGGGGACTAAGCAGATGCCTCCTTTCTCTTTGGCCCACCTCCAGGGTCTACCCTTAACCAGGGAAACAGGAGGGGCGTCTAGTTGAATCCCTAACGTTACCTTAAAGTCTGTATCGTGGTTAATAGATTACTATGGAGGTATGCGGTAGTCACTACAGAGAGTCAATGGCTCATAGATCTCGATTTAATTCTCCAGTTTTAGCTCACTGGCAAGGTTCTTTTAATTTCCTCTTGCCCATAAGGTTCACATATTTGAACTAAATTTAAACAGAATTAAGGATTCCGAGGCTGGAGAGAGATGGCTTAGTGGTTAAGCCTCTGCCTCGTAAGCAGAAGGTCTTGAATTCAGATCCCAAATCCCATATACCAATGCCATGTAGAACTATGGTGGCCTCTTATTCCAACCCGGGAAGACGGAACATGGGAAATTCCAAAGCAAAGCAGAGAGGAGGTAGCATAATCCAGGGAGTTTCCCAAAGACCCGTTGGGCCTGTGCAGGCATTGCCCTCTGATAAACCCAGATACATATACATATGGAAGAATAGAAATTTAAAAAATTTTTAAAACACATACTTTTTTAATTTAAAATTCCTTCTTTCTGGTTCTCTAACTTGGCATCTCTTCTTGTGGTATTGTGTACCCCTGCTCCATCTCCTTTTCCTAGTTCCTGTGGCTTGGCAGATGGCAGATTTTCTTTTGACACTTTGGTTACCTTTAGTTTACTGTGGGCCACTCACTTGGTTTAGTTGTTGACATCCCTCCAGAATTGTATTGTTGCACAGTGTGAGCAGACCAAGGAATCAGGACTTCTCCTTATATTTTACCTACTGCTTGCTTTTCATTTTTCCAACTATAACTTTAGTACAGCATTTTTATGTAGTTTTAAGAAAGCCTGCATAGGAATTGTATTTAGCATGAACAGTTTTTAGTTGCTTTTTTTATTTTTACAAGCGTATGTCAGAGGGGACCAAGGGTGAGTTGTAGTTATCTGTATTTCTTCTACTTCCTTTTTGGTTCTCTCTGGGATTGCCCAGGCTCCGCCTTTACACAGCCAAAAATGTAGGCCACCACCATTTCCGCCTGGTCTTTTTTGTATATGGGAGCTGGGATCTGAACTCTGGTCCTTCCGCTTTCAAGGCAAAGTCTTACACCTGAGCCATCTCTCCGTCCCCAGTTTTTAGTTTTTTATAATCCTTCCTGTTCACCATTATTTTCTCTATTATTGAACTGTAAAGTTTTAATCGAAGTTTTTAGATTTCTAGTGTCAAAGTCAGTACCTGACAGAAAAAAAGATACTCTCAGAACTTTAAATAGAAGTTTATGTGTCGCTGACTCCTTTCCGTTCGCACTTTCATCAACTCTTTCCTGCAGCTGTGTTCTCTACAGGAGGCAGAGATGGCAACATCATGGTCTGGGATACCAGGTGCAACAAAAAAGGTAAACTGGGCCTGTCTGTGTGTCTGTGTGTCTGTGCGCGCACCTGGAGTCGTCCTGGATAACTAGACCTCTTTTTTGCTTCACTCTGGGATTTTCCAGGCTTCACTTTCCAGAGCCAAAGTGCAGGCCTTTGCTGTTTCCACCTGACATTTCGTGGGGTCTGGGATACAAACTCAAGTCCTTCTGCTTGAGAGGAAGAGTCTCAACTCCTGAGCCATCTCTCTCCAGCCCTGGTTCTGCTTTCAGCTTTGATGGACATGGGATGAACCACCCCCATGTTCAATCATTTTGAGTGAATGTGTTGGTAATTCCATCTGGTTGCCACCAGGGGGCACTCGTATCCAGAGTCCTCCCTCTTGACTCCTGGTTCTTTTCTCCCTGGTACTGGCGGTTATTTCTGTACTGTCATGCTCGTGTATGTACTCATATTATCGTCTGGATTTTGATGTCTTTTATCTAAATCAGCAATAGAATTAAAATTACTAGCATGTAAGTTTAAGTTGTCCTTTTACTTTTTAAAGTTAGATTAGTTTAATATAAACTTGCTTGTCCCATAGTACTTTTAAGCAGATGATTATTAATTTGTTTACTTTTAAATTGATTGATTAAAATTTGTAATGAACTTTATTTTGTAGACAAACTTTAGCTTCACAGCAACATGGACCAGAAAGTCCAAAGTTTCTGTGCAGCTTCAGCACCTACACATGCGCCCCTTATCAGCATTCACTCCCAAGTGGTACATCTTTATAACTGACGAACCTTCGTAGACTCGTGATCACCCCCAACCCATTGTCTGTGTTCATTAGACTTCATCATGATGCAGGTTCTGCAGATACTGGAACGCATACAGTGTGTCTGCCATTAGAATACAATTTAGCATAACTTTACTGCTCTAAAATTCTTTTGTGCTGATATTTATATCTGCCTCCTTACTAAGCCTTGGCAACTACTTTTTTTGGTTTGTTGTTGTTGCTGTTTTTCTTTGTAATTGACTCCCATAGTTTTCCAGAATGATGTATGTAGAATCATATAATGTATAGACTTCTCAGATTCACTTTTTTTAAAGTAGTAATGTGCATTTAACTTGTCTCAGTTTTCATGGCTTTATTAAGCTCATTTTAACCACTGACCTGCTGAAAGATGTCTTGTCTGTTTCCAAGTTTTGGCTATCATGAATAATGCTGCTCTAAGCCTCCTTGTGTTTACATACACCATGATCTCACTACAGGAGACAGGGTATGATTGTCTCTTCAGCTTTTTTGTTTCACTAATCTATTAAAAATAATAGAATTTTGATAATTTTATATAAATTTTAATGTTCAGCTTAAGATCACAAGACACTAAGATCAGTTTCCTTGGAATATCTTTCAGATGGATTTTACAGGCAAGTCAATCAAATTAGTGGAGCTCACAATACCTCAGACAAGCAAACTCCTTCGAAAGCCAAGAAGAAACAGAGTTCCAAAGGACTTGCTCCTTGTGTGGTAGGTTCAGAGACAGACACATGCGTTAGGTTTTAGAGACAGTTTGTATCGCTTAGGCTGGTCTCATTCTTAATCTTCCTGCCTCGGCCTCCCAAGTTCTGGGTTTACAGATATGTACAACCATATATGACTAGACACTATACAAAGGTAGATCTCTATAATAAGATAGACTGCAGGGAATTTGTTTGGCATAAAGATGGAAGAGGATTTTTTCATTTCCATTTGATTTTGATATCCATGATTTATATTTATCAGTAACCATTGTAGTGGTTCTCAAACTCTAGGGAGTTGCCTTGGAAACATAAAAAATTCAGATTCTGAGCATCATTTCTAAAGTCCCATATGTACATATTATAGTGTTTTATAATTCATTAAAGTGAGGAGATAAAAAAAAAAATCTGTGGCCACGTAAATTTTTTTTTTATTTGATATGGAGAGCTCATCTCCATAATCAGGAGAGAGTTTGCTGAAGTATATCAGGTACAGTGATGCAGATATTCTATGGGGAGGAAAGCCTTGTTTTTTTTTTGTTTTTTTTTTCCGCTCAAACAAACTTAACAGGTACACCGGTCCCCTCCCTCCCCATCCCCCAGTGCTCCCCCCCCCAATCCCTGGAGCATCCTTTAATGCACATGCCAAACTCTCCTCTGGGTTCTCCTCTCTGATGAGGTGCAAGGACCCAGGGGCATTTCCCAGAACCCTTTCCTGTGTTCCCCTTAAGTATAGGAACACTACTGTGACTGTCAGTTCCTAGCCTCCAAGGATCCTAGTGCCTTTAGTCCATGCTAGACTCTATGGGGTCAATAGTGTGTTGGACATTGCACAGGGCATGCAAAGTCCAATTGTGATTGCTTCGGCCCTAACTAGTGTGGAGAATCTTGCAAATCATTGCTCCTCCCATCCTTGTGCTCTTACACTCTTACCGTCCCCTCTTCCGCAAATTTCCCTGAGCTTCAGGATGGGGGAGATTAGAAGCTTTATTTTTTAACGGATACAAAATGCCTGAATTTTTTCATACTTTTTGAAGTATGTGGCAAAGCACTTTTCTTTGTTAGTGAAAATAAACTTTATTACATCAAGTATAAATACATACAGAGATAGAAACAGCTTTAGTTTTTTTTTTCCAGAAAATTTGCTCAACTTACAATAAACATGGAACTGAAATCTATATGTAGTCTTAGTATGAAAATTTTTGGGTGTTTTGAGTTAGTAGAAAGCTATTCTGTATTTATAACTTGTCCCTTCTTAAGATTGAGTTCAGAGCACTCAGAATCATGCAGATTCTTAATAAATATTTACATTATACAGCCAGTGGGCAGTTCCTAAGTAACATGCTGTGAGTATGCACTGACAGTGCTCAGAGTGGTGTAAGTTTATGAGAAGAAATCAGTTTGGATAATGGTAATGTATTTAAAAGATGAAAGGGAGACCCTGCCTGATAGTTCAGTGTATTAGATATTTCAAATGTGTTAAACACTTAGGCGGGGCGAGTCACTACCCTAGTACTGAGATGTTCATGCTGCGCCCTCAACCATTTGCCAGGAGGGAAATTGCCACTGATCTCATAGGGGCCTTTCCTGGACACCCCTGGTGTGCAAGGTCCAAGTGAAAGGAACACAGCGCCAGCTGAGGGCTGCACCCTAGCAGGCACGTGAACGCAGACAGCCTCTGGGGCAGCCAGATGACATTGCAGCAGTCATTTCTGAGGAACGCTAGATCCGTTTCCTTCAGATTATTAGCTCATTAACGGAAATATTAAGCAGACTCAAACAAGTCAAATCTTTCATTGATCAGTTTATTTCTCAAGTACAAATTAGTGTTAACATACGCTACAATTTAATGGTTTAGGACCTCTGCTAGTATATATCTCTAAGGTTACAGGAAAGAAAAGGTTTAGTCTAATTCAGAGCTTGGGAGGGGAAACACCACGAAGCTCACGGTGCCCAGTATGGAATTTCCTTGTCTTTTTCCTTTTTGTGCTGCTAGGATTCCCAGCAGAGTGTTACTGTGGTCCTCTTTCAAGAGGAGAATACATTGGTTTCAGCAGGAGCTGTGGATGGGTAAGAAAGAGCCTTCATTGCTTGATTCTTTTGATGACACATAATTAAATATGCCTTTTCTTTCTTTTAGTATTTTGTTCTTGTGAATATGCATGTTTTTAACTTTCAGCACAGTATCTTAGCTGAGGAGACTCTCAGATCGCACCAGACAGACAGCTGGAGCTCTTTCTTCAAATAATTAAATGTGATTTAAGTTACCCAAGGCACAAAAACTCCTTAAAGCATTCTTCTTGACTGTATATCCAAATTCATCACTGCCTTCACAAATTTTAATGGAGGAAGATGGGTTACTAACTAGGATTTCTAGTGTTTCCTCTGAAGAGAAAACCCTTTTCTGAGCCCGTTCTCAAGCAGAAATGAGGGATTGATAACTTACAAAGTTACCGTTGTGCTTCTGAGTGACTGAAAGAAAAGCTTGCTTGGTTTGTGTCCAAAGATGCTGCTCTTTCGTACTGAGCTTGTGTTTTCAAGTTACCTGCAAAGTAGATGTAAAAAATTCACAGTTATAAACTGGCTTAGATTCCTTAAGGGGTTGGTTGTGTGCAGAGAAGTCAGCGCGCGCACATGCTGCTGTGACGTCAGGAGACTAGGACGTGTTGTTCTTGAGAACAATGAGCAGCGAGGGCAGCCTCTAGCCTTCCTCTTCCTTTTCCACCCTCGGAGTAAGTGCCAGTAACTCATCACCGGGTCAAGCCACATCTGTTTCCTTTCCACATGAACTGTGAGTGTGATGTGGGGACACCAGTGTGAAGTAGTAAAAGTTATTTCCCAATGAGATTCCTCACTGTGTCTGGAAAATGTGCCAGAGGAGATAGATTACAAGTCATTCTACACTCAACGTAAGTGAAATTATCTGGGGTGGGAGAAGGTCTACAAAGCATCTGTCTTGCTTTTTAGGATAATCAAAGTGTGGGATCTGCGTAAGAATTACACTACTTACCGTCAGGAACCTGTAGCATCCAAGTCTTTCCTGTACCCAGGGAGCAGCACTCGAAAACTTGGTGAGCCTTTGCTTTGACAGCAGAACCCTAGGGGGAAGATGTGAATTTCTGTTAAAAAATAAAATTTTAGGGGCTGGAGAGGTGGCTCAGGGGTTAAGCCTCTGCCTTGCAGGCGGAAGGTCCTGAGTTCGGATCCTAGGCCCCACGTATAGACGCCGGGTGGAAGCCAGGGCGGCCCATGTTTCTGGTCCTGGTAGGGCGGAGCCTGTGAATCCCGGGGCAGAGTAAACAAGGAGGAGGTGGAGGTGGTCCATGGTGGTTCCCGAATTTGTCCGTGGTTCTACACACACATACACATGCGCACACACACAATTGAACAAATAATAAATAATTTAAAAAATAAAATTTTTAATATCAGGCTAACTTTAATCATCATAGACCTGGGAATCCCTTATAAGTAGTTCTATCTTTTTTCAAGATGAAAAAAAAAAACTTTTTTGATTTGTATGTATATTAGGGTAAACAATTCTATATTAGGATAAACAGTTCTCTAATGGAAAGAACCGTTTCCTGTATTTTAGCCTGTGGTCTACTCACTGTCTTCAGAATGTGTTAACTAAAGTGTTCTCCCCAGGGTACTCAAGTCTGGTTTTGGATTCTACTGGCTCTACTGTATTTGCTAATTGCACAGATGATAATATCTACATGTTCAATATGACTGGTTTGAAGACTTCTCCAGGTAAGGTACTAATACAATTTTTTTGTAAAACAGCTAATGGACTTTTTGTTGGTGATAACTTAGTGGTAGTTTTTGTTTTGTTTTGGTTTTCCCTAAGGAAAACTTAATTAAGGCATATGAAGACTTGGACATCTTTGTTTCTAGTGATAATTTTATGAATATACATGGCTTATGATCTTTTCACAAATAAACAGCATCTTGTTCCATGTGATGACTTAATTTGAATAATCTCTGAAATTATGTTCATTTGCCTCTATTTAGGATTATCTTGTCTGTTTAATATGCTTTCCAAATATAAAGCTGTCTGTTCGAATTTTATCCTCTTTTGAGCATTTGTTAAATTAGAGGGTTGGGTTTTCAGATTTCCCCTAATGGTTCTATCCTCTCTCAGTCCTTTTTTTTTAGTAGTAGATTATATAATTTTAATTAATTTTATTCTTTGGCAGTTTCAAACATGTATATTCGTATCACTCTCAGCCCCATACCTTTGTCTCCCTCCACCTATGTCAACCCTCATCCTCCCTGCAATTTCTTGTCCTATATTTTTTGTTTGTTTCGTTGTGTGACCTACTAAGTTTAATCAGGCCTCTGTGTGTGACCATCCGGTTAGCACTGTCTGTTAGAACTTTGTGGGGTCAGGAATTTGAAGACAACTGAAGACATTGACTTTCACTCTCCGTTGTTAATAGTTTAGGAGGAAAGTAATTATTACTATTTATCATGGCTGATTATTGACGGGGCCAGTCCTGTGCAGCCCAGCACTGGTAACCCCTAAGCCTCTTTAATGATCAACAGGCCATTTAAATACTTGCACATGAGGTGCATGTATATTTAAGTATGCATACATGCATGTGTATGTGTGAATGTATGCATACATGCATGTGTGTGAATGTATGCGTACATGAATTTGTGTGTGTGAATGTATATGTGAATGTATGCGTACATGCATTTGTGTGTGTGAATGTACATACATGCACTTGTGTGTGAATGTATGCGCACATGCCTTTGTGTGTGTAAATGCTGGTTCATCCATGCCACAGGTACATGCATGCCAGGCATGTACATGGAGATCAGAGGATAACTTTGGGTGTCAGTCCTGTCAGTCCTCACTCTCTGCCTTGCTCCAGAGAGGGACCAGAGGGACCCTTTGCTTCATTTCTTACTATGCCAGGCTAGTTGCTGACAAACTTCTGGGATTTGCCTGTCTCCACTTCCCATGTCACCATTGGCGTCCTGGAATTACAGTGTGCATGACTGCACTTTACATGGTTTTCTTTATGTGGGTTTTAGGGATTTGAACTCAGGTCTTCATGCATGTGTTGCAAGTACTTTACCCACTGAACAATTTCTTCAGCTCCAGGGCTCCATTGTTTTAAAGTTTTTATCAATTATTTAAACAACCTATGTATATATGAGTAACCTAGTTCTTCCTCATATTTATTTAGTTTGGTAATTTACCCTGGATTACCCAACCCAGCCCCAGATGAGTGATGAACAAGAAATCTCAAACATAAATAAAATAGCACAGAACCGGAGTGCTTTTCCCTTGGTTCTTAGAGAAATTTCCAAAGATTTCACCCAAATGATTTTATTATGACTTTATTATCTGCAGTAGTATCATAGTTATTTAGCGTGACATTTTAAAAAATTAAAAATAAAAATTAGCTGGGCATACAGCTCACTAGTAGAGTACTTGCCTGGCATGTACAGATTCCGTCTCTAGTACCACCAAAAAAAAGAAAAAAGAGAACTGCTTCATGGACCTAGGAGCAAGCCATGAGTTCAGATCCCAGCACCCAGAAATGCTGGCGTGGAGCCCATGCTCGTCATCTTAGCACTGAGGAAGAGGAGAGAGGAAGACCAGGAGATTGACAGACACCCAGTGAGCGTCAGGCGAGTGAAGATCTGTCTAAAAAGATTAATGAAATAAAGTAGAGAAAGACGGAAGAAAGGGACAGTATGAACCTCTGACTTCCACGTAAACGTGTGCATCTCTGTGCACCCAAAAGATAAAATCCAGTCCTGATTATATTATCAGATCCATAAATTCTTTTGTGCACTTTTTCCTATAGTACAGCACTAAAGGGGCCTCATTTAGTTTACCACAGAACCTTTTCTGTTCTTCTAGAATAACTTACTGTCATGGGTAGGTTGATTTGTTTCTTGGAAATATAATGGTTATGTGTTTTTAAAAATTGGCTATTACCCGCCTTTTCAGGATTTTAGAAAGGTCGTAAACTTCATGCTCAATCTGTTTGTTTTATGTAGAATATTGTGAGCTAATACTAAATAATGTTCATATTCCATGCTCGCTCAATTAAGGAAAAATTAAGTTGAAACCAGGCTGTAATGGAGCATTTGGGAAGCTAAGGTTGGAGGATCATAACTTTCAGGGATCATCTATGTTACACAGTGAGGTTCTGTCTTCCAGCCCCCAAAAAAACCTAAATTGAGCCAATCAAGGCAAATACAGGTTTTAGAAAGATTTTTAGCGAGATGTAAAGTATTTGCAATATGCTTCATATCAAATCTATTTTTTAATTCTCTAGTATTTTGAGCTCTGTCCTTGATATTTCCTAGTAGTATTCTGATGCCAGAGACTTGGGTTTTGGCCTCCTTACAAAAGGAACCTGTGAAGCATATTATGCTAGACATAACTAGACGTAGGTTCTCTTGCCACTCACAAAGCGTGAGAAACCTGCACTTCCCTAGCAGCACACATGAACGTGCCCTCTACTTCTGCCACTCAGAGTTAAGAGTGCTGATTAAATACACGATAGCCGGAATTCAAATAGTTCTTTTCCCAGATGTAGTTTCTCAAGTAACAAATGTTTGAGGTTTTACTGTTTAATACACTATGTGGTCTAGGAAGACTAAGTGAAATGCCCTTCAAGAGGCTTACAGTCTGCAGAAAAGTAAGACAAGTGTGGAATAACACAAGTAATGCAGTGGAAGAGTCCTGTCCCAGGATGGGAGCAGATTCTTGTGTATTCTACAAGACCGGGCGTTGTGTTTTCTCTTCCTTTAAGAATGCCTTTCATGGGGCTGGACAGGTGGCTCAGGGGTTAAGCCTCTGCCTTGCAGGTGGAAGGTCCTGAGTTCGGATCCTAGATCCCACGTATAGATGCCGGGTGGAAGCCAGGGCGGCCTGTGTTTCTGGTCCTGGTAGGGCGGAGCCTGTGAATCCCGGGGCAGAGTAAACAAGGAGGAGGTGGAGGCGGTCCATGATGGTTCCCAAATTCGCTTGTGGTTCTACACACACACACACATGCACACACACACACGCACAATTGAATAAATAATAATAATAAAAGAATGCCTTTCATAACAGTTTTCTCTCCTGGTGTATAGCCAATTCCATACCAGATATTTATGTTGAATTTATAAAATTGGACCTAATAGAAGTCTCTTTTTAGGGTATTGTCTCACCAACATTTAGTTCTCTTTATTTGTTGTAAAGTTTTGCAGTCTGATTGAATAGTAAATACAGTAATAAAACTTGCCCGAGTGTGCATGCATGTGTGCATTTATTGGAATACCAAGAGTGACAAAAACCTGGTTTATGCGGTTTTCTCTTCGCAGTGGCTGTCTTCAGTGGACACCAGAATTCTACCTTTTATGTAAAATCAAGTCTTAGTCCAGATGATCAGTTTTTAATCAGTGGTTCAAGTGATGAGGCTGCTTATATCTGGAAGGTAAGTTGCCAAACTTTCCCCAAAAATGTAAGACTGTATTTTTTTAAAAACTTTATTTATTCATTCATTTTGTGTGTGTGTGTATCAGAGGTACATGTTTCCCTGTAAAGGACATAGAGTGACTTCGGGAACCTTCCAGATTGTTTCTACCTCCTCCTTGCTTCACTCTGGGATTTCCCAGTCTCCACCCACCAGCACTGTAAGTACAGGCCACCGCCATTTCTGCCTGGTGTTTTAACGTGGGACCTGGAATCCAAACTCAGGGACTTCTGCTTGTGAGGCAGAGTCTTAACCCCTGAGCCACGTCTCCAGCCCCAAGAGTGTATTCTTACAAATGTTTTTTCTGGGCTGGAGAGATAGCTCAGGGATTAATGTTCTGCCTCGGCAAGCAGAGGGACCTGTGCTTGGAGTCTGGATCCCATGTGAAAACACCAGGCAGAAATGGTGGCGGCCTGCACTTCAGACTTTGAAGACAGAGTCTGGGAAATCTGGAAGTAAAGGAAGTAGGAGCAATCCAGAACGATTCCCAAAATCACCCATGAATCTCTACAGACCTACACAGACATGCACATAGACATACATTCACAAATTTTTAAAATGTATAAAAAGTGGGATTTGTTTCTATTCCATTGTGGGATAAATTTAGTATAGACATAGTAGATATTCTCTGCATCATACTTGATGAAGGGTGCCTCTGACTCATCAACAGCTGAACCCTCATTGTGCACGTGCAGCTATGGATAGAACATGTCAAATAAGTTGAAACTGTTCTGTTTCATAGGTTCAGAAATGGAGAATTGAGAAGGGGAAACATGCATACTGCTTTTTACTATGTCAAGCTCCCCTTCCACATACAGTTTTTCATTAGAAGCTCAGAGTTCAGTACAGCTGTGTTCTTTATGCTCTTAGAGGCAGCTTACCTTCAGTTATTAAAATATAATCTATAGCATTGTTTAATAGTTCCTAGTTACTAAGCAAATTTTTAGAACATTTTAAGTATCCAGTATTCAAAAGTGACTACCATAAGCTATGAAGCTTGAAGTTATCCATTTGAAGTTGTGGAGAAAAAGAACTACAGGAAATACAAAGAACTGATTCTGTGTAGCTGGAGTTATAAAATGCAACGCCGCTTCTGAAAGTCTGTAGCTGACAGTTTCCTAAATAGTCAAAAGGTGGAAGCCTTGTTCCATCCAAGGTACTGGTCTGCTGGGCCTACTCTTCTCCAGGCACGTTTCTTCTCTACAAGTATTTCTGTTGGTTACAAATACGTACTGGAGACTCCATTTTACTCAGTTTATTCTTCACTTTTTCTTGAGTTTTAAACTTACTTTTACATATATCACAAGATAATGCTTCTGTATTATATTTTCAATGTTGGATTTCAAAATTTTGTTTTTTGTTTTGTTTTTTGATTGAGAAATTACATACATTTTTCTGCTTTGACTCCCAACTTGGTTTCAGAATTTTATTCACACCACTACATGTTTATAACTTTTGAGATTTCTGTTATGTGTGTATATATGTATAGTTTCCTTGCTAATTTAGTTCTTCAAAGTTCTTCTCCCCCTCCTTAGCACATGGGCTTTTGAAATTTTTGTTTTAATGAGTGAGAGGTGAGGGGATACTTCTTCTAAAGACACACACTAATGACACTTGGCTGCTGTTTCTAACACATTTCACACATCCAGTTTTGTAGCTACAGAATACACAGGTGACCCTTACTGAATTCCTAGCTGGGTCACATGTCACTGCTGAATGACGTGGTTCAGACATGATGTTCTCTTGCCTGTCCACACATAGCTCAATGTGCAGTGCTGTTATTTGAGATCCTGGCGAACTTGCTGCTCCTAAAATTGATTTTGCCTAGTAAGGTGGCTCTGTTTTCTTTTGTCTGTGATTTAAGAAAAAGCTGGGGAATTCCATGAAAGCTAAGTAGTTAGGGCTGTTGGTTGTTTTCTAACTGCTACTTTTCTCATTTTTAAATGTTGGATCTTTTCTATCGTTAAAAAGTTCACGAGCACAAGAAAGGAATTTTGTATTCTAAGACAGAGAGGATGGCCTTTTGTAGGCCAGCAAAGAGGAGAGTTGTACCATCTTTGACTCTCGGATACTGAGATATAAAATTTAGAAATAATTTCTTTTTGATCATTTACCCATTATCCCACCCTTACTTCTACCCTTCTTCCCACATTTGTTTCTGAGGTAACTACTGAATAGTATTAAAGCGGTTATAAATAAACTGATTGGCCCAGCTGTTCCGACACTGACTGGTAAACATTGAGCCTGACTCTTTAGGAAGTGTAAATGATCTCCTGGCCGACATGAAGATGGTTTCCAGGGCCCAGTAAGGAGAGTTTATGAAGAAAAATACTGATCCTTTCTTTATGTTTAAATACACAAAGTGCTTTATGAGCTCTAAAGGTTAAAGCCATGTGCTTTGAAAGATGCCTCATAGATGTAACTTTGGAATTCTTTGTATGTGAAATACTCTATGAAAAGAATATCTGAAAGAGTGGTTTTCTGTTTCTGAGCACCTCCAAATCGCTTAGGTATGAAGTTTTCGTGGACTTTAAAATAGTCTCTTTCCTACTTGAAAGGGAAGCTTTTAAAACTGGAATCCTGTAATTATAGTAATGGTTTTATACTTTGATGCTGAAATCTTGAAAGAAAATAAAAATGCAAAAGTCATCTATGTTTCATCATTACAAAATTTCACAAAACATATTGATCAGTTCCTCATTTCAGCCCACCGCATGCTTCCTCTTCCCTCTCTTCAGTAGAAACGAATTTGGAGGTTGGTGTGGTATGCAGCCTGTGGTCCAGGAGGAGCTGAAGCCTGAGCGCAGAGTAACCTTGTCTCCACCCACCTCCAAAAGCCTAATTCAGATCTGAGGGCGAGGGTCAGTGGTAGAGTGATTGCGTAGCATGTAAGAGACCCTGGATTTCACACACACACACACACACACACACACACACCAGTGACACACAAATCAGTTTCTAAATGTACAGTTCAGAGGTGTTTAATGTAGTCAGTATGCTGCTCAGCCACCACCATGTCTAATCCCAGACATCACCAGGAGGAGCCCTGTTCTTTCAGCCATCACTCTCCTTCCCCTCCCTCAGCAACTGCTCACTGCATTCCCTCTCCATGGATGTGCCTGTTTTGGGCATTTCATATAAATGCAATTAGGTGGATGTTATCTAGATTCAATACTTACTGCACATTGCTTCATCCCTTCCTGTTGCTGATTGGTACTCCTTTATAGAGGGAGGGACTCTATGTTTTTGTCCATTAATCAGTTAATGGTCCTTTGAGTTGTTTCTACTTTTGATTTCATAATTATAGCTGCTGCTGTTATTTGTGTATGCTTTTGTTTGAATACATTTTGAGCTCTGGGGTTATATACCAAATAGTAGAGATGCCAGGTTATGATTTTACTTACATGTTTAATGTTGGATGAACCTTCCCCCACTTTCAATGCATGTAAAATGCTATGATTGTTTATTCAACCAGCAAATGCTGACTTTGATTGCTATTGTTGCCATTTTATTATTTGAAAAAAGTTTTTCAAATGTCTTTTAGATAGGCGCAGCCTGTGTACCTCCTGTTGGCAGGCACTTGGTTTTTCTTGAAACTTGCTTTAATGTTGTGTGTATACATTCTAGGTTCTGCTAGGCAGTAGCACACATAAACTAAGGAATATCAAGGTTGTTCACAGTATATGAAGATTTCTTCTCTTAATTTGTTTGTTTCTTGGGTGAAAAGATACTTAATGGCTAGAGCTAGTGCAAATAGAAGAGGAAGAATTCCCATGACTACTAGGACAGCAAGAAATGATCTTAATACCCTCTCTGAGATGTGTTGTCCTATGAAAGAGTGTAGCATAGACAGTATGTAGAGAAACTTCCTTTTCTGTTAGACTTGAATTGATCCAGCAAGGTAGACTGCTCTTTTCTTCTGTTTGAAATGACATGTGGATTGTGTCAAATGTCTTAGCTGTAATCTGAAGAGTCACTCAGTCGTTCTCACAAATATTCTCTCCAGAGGCAGCTCTGAAATCAGAACTTTAGAAAAACGAAGAGATTACATTTTCTTAGATCCTTGCTTTCTTCAGCCCCACATGCTAATAATAATGATAATGTACACTTCAACTCTTCATTGTGCTAGTCAAGTCCTCTGGACCTAGGAAAATTGTTGACACCTTGAGTGAATGAGCTGTACAACATCCATCACTGATGGCATCCTGTGGCTAGAATGTGATTTAAGTCACATGTTGAGTTACTTTCCAGATTCATAACTAATTTCTTATTCCTGGAAGCCGCCCAATGGAGACTATCTGAGAAAGTCCAGGCTGTGCAGGAAGGATTTGTCCACCAAAGATGCTAATTAGGGACTGATGCTGTCTTTGCTGTTAGTCAAAGCACAGATCCAGGTGGTCCCGGTGTGAGAGAAGAGCTGTCCTGATCCTTTATTCTTTGCTTATTCCACTATCATTGTTTTCTCCCTGTTGTAACCGTTTCTGAACTAGGGGCAGCTCTGCCTGCAGTGCAGCCCCGAAGCTCCTGCGGCACAGTTGGGGATTCAGAGTCTGGGGACTGTCTGCACTGACAGATTTCTCTTTCTTGGCTAGGTGTCCATGCCTTGGCATCCTCCCACCGTGCTGCTCGGCCATTCCCAAGAGGTCACTTCTGTGTGCTGGTGTCCATCTGATTTCACAAAGGTCTGTGGGTAGTTCTGCCATTGGTTTAAAAAGTAGATCTGGGATTGTGGATTTTCACAAAAAAAAATTTTTTTTAATGATGCAGGATTTTGTGTTTAGAAATTTAAAAGATGTAGAGGTCATTTAGGATATATGTGTATTGCACACACACAAAATGCATGTCTTCTACTTTCCTCTACCAAAAGAGAAATCATATTATGTGCTAAGAAGGTTAAGTTTGATTTCTGGTTCTCTAGAGTCATTCATTTTCTAACACATAAGGAACTTTTAAATTTAAGATTAATCTTAATAAAATCTAAGGTGAAACAGTGGAAAGCTGTCATTGTCTACACATCATCAGTGTGACATGCCACACACCATCTCGGCTTCTCCGTCCAGTTTGGGTTTTCACATATGACTGATGAGGTAGTTACTAAGAAGTGTTAGCGTGTTAGACTGTCCAAGGCTAAACCATGAAAGAAACAGGTCTGTACTGTTACCGATATTCTAGAAAGAAGAAAATATGCCCTATTTTTAATTCTTTTGAGATGAATATATTATGATATTTAAAACAACAAAACAAACTAAAAAAACTAGAACTACAAATTAGGTATTTGAGGAACTGTGAAGCAATGTCTTCCAGTCCTCGTTGAATCTTTTCAGTTCTTCTGTGTTGTTGTTACCTTGTGTTTTTTATTCTTCCAAAAACTTGTTGGTGGAATTTAGCCAGCTCACGGCATTCCTGCCAGATTTCAAAACTGCTAGAGCTTCCTTCTTGCTGCTGCCGAGTGGCTTGCAGTCATGCATTAGCTGTGCGGCAGGCTTGACTGTCTAAGTAAATGAAACAACGGCGCCATGCTGACATTTTCATATTGCGCACATCATTGTGCCCACTTCATACATTTTTAAACCATTACTGTAATTGTCTAGAATATATCCCAGTGACATTTACTTTCCTTTTGATGCCTTATAATTTCTAGTGAAATGTGTGCTTTTAAAATGGGGTGTCTGAGGGCTGGAGAGATGGCTTAGGGATTAAGCCTTTGCCTCTCAAGCAGAAGGTCCTGAGTTCAAATTCCAGACCCCACGTAAAAACAACAGGTGGAAGGCAGCAGCCCGTGCTTCTGGCCCTGGAAGGCAGAACCTGGGAAACCCTAGAGCACATTCACAGTGACATTTACTTTCCTTTTGATGCCTTATAATTTCTAGTGAAATGTGTGCTTTTAAAATGGGGTGTCTGAGGGCTGGAGAGATGGCTTAGGGATTAAGCCTTTGCCTCTCAAGCAGAAGGTCCTGAGTTCAAATTCCAGACCCCACGTAAAAACAACAGGTGGAAGGCAGCAGCCCGTGCTTCTGGCCCTGGAAGGCAGAACCTGGGAAACCCTAGAGCACATCTAGGTGATTTTCAAAATCCTTTGGGCTTCCACGAGCACACACAGTGCCCTCTGATACACAAGGAGACATATATGCAAACAAGTAAATAAATAAATGGGTTGTTCTATTATCATGAAACTTTGAATTTTTTTCATTATTCAGTTATGTAATTTTTTTCAATCATCAAGTATAACAGGAGAAATCTATGAGTTTCAGTTCCAGCCAGTGAATGGTAATGCTTTGGGCAAATGTCATTTTCCAGGTGAGAGTATTTTGAGTTCAAGACTTTATATTTATTTTTGATTGTTAGAGTTTGGGGATGTGTTTTTTAGGAGAGGGTTGTTTGTTGTAGTAGTAGAATGATTTTTGTTGAGAGAGAGAGAATCTTGCTCTATAGCCCAAGCCTGGTTTTGAACTCCAGATCCTCCTGTCTTGTCCTCCCCAACACTGGGAGCCCAGGTGTGCATCACCATGCCCAGCTCTGAAGGGTTTTTATAAAACAAAGATTCCACAGGACCAGACACACGGTAAGTGCTCTGCAATGAATGTTGTAGATTCCAAACACCGTCGTTGAGTAGTTAAATACATGTGTCTTCTTTTGGCCTCCCAGTTTGGGAAGGAAAAACTTGCCAGTCTCTTGGGGGCCAAGTCTTAAAACAACGTGTGTCCGTGACTGAAATAGAGAAGTTACATAAACAATGAAGGAGAACCACTCGGGACCCAGTGGCCATTTGCCGCAAGCTCTTCAGGCTGGGCTTTCTCTGCCATAAAAGGCTTGGGACTAAGATCAGGAATAGTCAGATATTTTTAAAGGGGTAAAGGTTATTTCTAACTTCTCTCAGCCTGGTGAACTTGTCGTTTTCCCAGATTGCTCCCGTACCTATCAGAAGGAATCTCTTAAGGGTCACTTTGCTGTACTTGTCGTGACCTAGTAGTCACAGGCTAAGTCTCATCTTAGAAATGGTCTCACTGCTCTGCCAGCAAGGAATTCAAAAGAAAATCATAGGAATTGAATACTGTTGACATACTGATTGATCATTTAGTGGAAACTATAAACAGCACCTTAGTTACATAGTTTATAGTTACATGAGCTAAAGATATGACTTACCTAGCTTCTTGAGTCCAAAATGAAATGAGGCTGTAGTAATAGAGCCATGGGTTAGGTAAGAAGTCACTGGTAATGCAAGTCTCAAATAGAACGTATTTGAAGAGAACTAGAGGGATTATGCTGCTGTGGAAATCTAGAAATATCCTAAAACAAGGAATGGAAGCATGTGCTTTCTCAGATCCCATTTTCTGGATTATGTAATGGCAGATAAAAGACATCCCAGTCATAGGTTTATGGCACATCTGTTTTTTAGCTTGTGAATATTTGAAACTTTACTATTCCTTTCATGATTCTTTCTAGATTGCTACCTGTTCTGATGATAATACGCTAAAAATCTGGCGCTTGAATAGAGCCTTAGAGGAGAAGCCAGAAGGAGATAAGCACTCCATAGTGGGCTGGACCTCTCAGAAGAAGAAGGAGGCGAAAGCTGGCCTCGGTAAGCTCTCCTGGGTTCTGAGTTCTTCTGTGGCCTAGTTACTACAGGCCGCAGTGTGCGGCATGGGGCCAGACTGGATTGTGTTCTGGTGTGTTTTCAAATTCTTGGCCACTTGTCTTTTTCTGTTTCAGAAGCACTCTGAGTACTGAAAAATCTATTGTATGCCACACACTATTCTTACCTGGTTAGTTTTATTCGGCCATGAACAAAAGACTGAACGATCCCAAAGATATAAACAACTTACATAGGAGTGATAATAAATAAGACAAAGAAGTAAAATGCTTATTACATCGACTAAAGTACATGCTTAGAAAAGCAGGAAAAGAAGAGTGGACATTTGCTGTAAAATTTTAGACAGGTAGACAGGATGGCCTTAGTTAACGAGTGATTCGAGTAAAGAAAGTAAGTAACAAGGTGTGGATATTTTGGAAAATACAGGCTGACACAGCAAATAGGAGAAGCAAGCTGATCACATATCTGCCATGCTCTTGTCCTTGGCAGGATGTTGTCCATAGCCCCTGTGCAGACCAGGCAAAGGAGAGGGAAGGCAGTAGTAGAGAATGAGTGCGTGCTCAACTTCAGCTTTTATTCTGACAGACAAACAGCCACCTGAAGGTTTAGAACTGAGGAGCATCGCAGTCTGACTGACTTGATTGTTTTTGAGTTGATAATAAATTCAAGGGGATCAGGATAAAAGCTGGAAACTAATTTTAGAAGTTATTGAATTAATTGTGGGCGCACTGATGGTCCTTGTAGCACAGTTACAGCTAAGATGTGATACCAAGTCATTGAAATTGGTGTGGCAGCTCATGACTTCAGTATCAGCACTTAAGAATCTGAGTCAGGTAGACTGAGTTTGAGATCAGCCCGAGTTATTATACAGAAAGTTCAGTTATTATACATACTTACTACTTCAAGAGGATTTCAGAATCTCATATTATGGCGAAGCCCCATAGTGTGCCAGAGGAGCACGGGAGGGGCGTGAGGGGAGTTTTCAAGGGTAACGTCAGGATTTGCGAAGCTTCGTAAAGCCACAGATGGAGTTTCCTTAATAACACACTGAGAATCCTTGTGGTTGGGAAGGAGCTGTGTGCAGATAGGAGGGGGCTGCGTGCAGATAGGAGGGGGCTGCATGTAGATGTGCTGTGACCTGCTCGTCTCCCATCCAAGAGAGAAGTCAGAGAGGCAGTGGATGTTTAATTGTGCCATTTATGGCTGGAGTTGTAAATGAAGGGCTGATTACAGTGTGGGTGAAACAAGGCACTGAGAGAGTGATGAAGTTGAGATGATGGGGTAAGGTAAGGAGTTCTGGCTTAGGTAAGTAAGAGAATAAGATCATTTTAGGAGGTCAAGACACTGAGGAAACAAGACACCAGAAAGATTAAGCAAAGATTATGTGTGTATAGCACCTTTACCCACTGTAGTAGTTTGCCTGCATTGTTGCATCAAACAGCTTAAGGGAACAAGGGTTATTATTCTGTCTTAACGATTCCTGGTTTCAGTTCTTAGTCCAGCTTGACGGGAGAGCACGCACCAACACCAGGGCCTAGGGAACTGGCCACACCATCACCACATAACGGCTGAGAGAGACGGGCAATCCTTACTTGCCAGACCAGCATGTCTGGCCAAGTGAACAGAAGGATGCCGGCCCTCTCAACCAGCTCTCTGTGATTTATTCCAGGGCCTAATCCTACCCACCACGGGCTGGGCCTTCCCCATCAGCTAGACAATCTCCTGCAGGTTTGCTCTGGGCCTAACTCAACTACTAATTCTCTACAAATGTGCCAGAGATCAGACTCTCAACAGTCAAGTTGACACCTGTGCCTAACCATGACACTTACTCTGAAACACCTTGCCGGCCCTATATATACATTTTTAAGCACTTTGTATCATTATTATTTTTTTTTTTTACTATTTAAACTATTACATTGAGCAAATATACCATAGTTTAGACATTGTTTTCAGCATCTTTTTAAGGTTGGAGTTTTTCCCCCTAAATTGAGGGTGGGCGTGGAATTCTTAATCATCACAATATTACCACTTTCAGAATTTCTGATGAAAAGTATCTTGCCTTTAGATGTTTTTTAGTCATTAATTATCCTTAGTTTTAGAACCAAGTCATCAAAAAGGTTGCACATAGTGACCAAATATTATTAAGTCCTTACACAGTTGTAAGAACTTGCTTGGATTGGTTCATTTAAAAAATTACTGGAACAGCAGATCAGAGGTTAGATTAGCTTGACATCCATTGCTGTGAATCTGTACTTAGAGCCAGTGTTCAAACGTTGTCAGTCAAATGAAGAGTTGTTGCTGAGAACCATTCCTTAGCATTGCTTCCTTTAGGATAAAGTGGTCAAGCAAAGTTCATGTTGAGACCAGCTAGGAATTAGGCCTAGATTCTTTATCTTTAGATGTTGATATCATTACTCTGAAGAGCACTGCTGCACTGTAGAGGAACGCTGCACTGTAGAGGAACGCTGCACTGTAGAGGAACGCTGCACTGCAGAGGAACGCTGCACTGTAGAGGAACGCTGCACTGCAGAGGAACACTGCACTGCAGAGGAATGCTGCACTGCAGAGGAACCCTGCACTGTAGAGGAACCCTGCACTGTAGAGTAATGATGCACTGCAGAGGAACCCTGCACTGTAGAGTAATGCTGCACTGCAGAGGAACCCTGCACTGTAGAGGAACCCTGCACTGTAGAGTAATGATGCACTGCAGAGGAACGCTGCACTGTAGAGGAACCCTGCACTGTAGAGTAATGATGCACTGCAGAGGAACCCTGTACTGTAGGGTAATGATGCACTGCAGAGGAACGCAGTGTAACAACACAGAATCACAACTGACATGGTAGCCATACTGGCCAGTTGTCCCTTGACCCTGTAAGCCAACTTCAGCAACAGATCAGTTGCTGTTAACCACATTACCATCTTCAGAATTATGTCTCTGCTTTCCCAAGATTCTAATGGTCACTTCCTTTTCCTTCTGTCTTGGGTTCAGATCTTCTCTGAACCCTTTTAGCACATTAACTGGAAGCCTTGAATTGCAAGGCATGGACTTCTTTCCTGTGACCTGCTTTTCACAGCCAGCACCTGCTTGATGGCCCACTGTTCTTAACCAGGCCAGGGGTTCTCAGTCTTAGGTACGCCCCAGAACCATTCCTGGGGCTTTTTTTGAAAAGAGGTGCATCTCCAGAGATTGATTCTCTGTCTTTGTTTTCCATCCAAGCCAGCTGTCTGTGTTCC
The DNA here is from genome assembly GCA_023101885.1 of Typhlomys cinereus. Classification (NCBI taxonomy): domain Eukaryota; kingdom Metazoa; phylum Chordata; class Mammalia; order Rodentia; family Platacanthomyidae; genus Typhlomys; species Typhlomys cinereus. Next base: position 541,276 of record JALPQD010000716.1, read on the forward strand.
CGTAAAGCTTCAGAGGAGTTTCTATGAAACCAAGGTTAGAACCTCTGGTCTAAGCATTGTCTAACCCAGGGAGCAGGTGCAGAAACCATGCGGGACACTGTAACGGTTCTCTCGGCTGTGTTGAGAAGGGTTCTGAGAACCCACTTCTGTGGGAGAGGAGAAATGGAACACGATGATTTCTGCCTAACAAGGGGCCCCCAACACATGAACAAAGAAAGATGGGACTGTGCACACCTCGTCTCCTTGGACAGCTCCCAGCAGGCGTGTGTCAGCAGCAGTGCCCGTGGTGGCCAGCCATGTTTTGCGCACCTGTAATCTCAGAAGATGCAGGCAGAAGCATCTGCAATTTGGGGCCATGTTGGGCGTTATGGTGAGGCTCTGTCCCCAAACAAACATGTAACAAGTGTTTGGTAAATGTGCAGAAAAGGGAGCACTCTTCACTCATTGGTGCAGGTATAAACTTAGGGAAAATAACGTGAAAGTTTCTCAAAAAATTCAAAATAGAACTACCATATGATCCACCAGCTCCACTTCTGAGTATGTAGCCAAAAGAAGTCCAGTCAGCATGTGGAAGATACATATAACTCAAGTTTTCACCTGCAGCTTTATGTACAATACCCACCACACAGAGGACATAACCAAATGAATGGAGAAAATGGAATATAAGCAATGCGGTACTGTTTCAGTCTGTGGGGTTTGTTGTTGATGTTTTGTTTTGCTTTTGTCTATGAGACAGGGTCTTATTGTAGACCAGGAAGACCTGAAATTGAGACGCCCCTTGTCTCCAAGTGCTGAGATTACAAACTCATTTGCAGCAGCATGAATAAGCTTGGAGGGCATTGAGAGAGCTAAACACAGAAAGAGAAAGTGCTGCATGGTATTTGTTCCACTTGGAATCTGAAGTATTGAATATAAAGAAGCAGAAAACCCTGTAATCCCACCCTTGGGAAGTGGAAGCGAGGAATGTTTGTCCCTTTCTCCAAGGAAAAGAAGCAGCAGAGTAGAGTGAGGATTGCCAGGAGCTGAGAAGGAGCAGGTGGCAGTGAGAAGGTGCTTGTTAAAGGAGAGAAAGTTCATGTGTATTTCGTATATAGACACATGGAACAAGTCCTAGAGGCTACTGGGCAGCACGGTGACCACAGCTACTAATAACCTATGTGCTTGAAAATTATTGAGAATAGACTTTAAGTGCTATTAGATTTTTATATGTGAGGTGATGGATGAGTTTTATTAGTTTGATTTAATCATTCAGATATTCCTCAGTGTGTAGATACATCAAACATCACACGTACTCTATAAAGATGTACAAATAAAATGCAGATGGGACCCCTTTAGTCTCATTTTGTAGGAAGTTTGAGGTGTACACTATATATCGCATGCTTAGATACAAGAAGCATGTTAAAAGCTGTTTGTCTGGGTGCTTTAAGATTTTTCTTTGCCTTTTTTGCAAGTTTACATTTACGTAAGACAGTTGGGAAGTTGGTAGTTAAGGCATATGTTAAAAGGAGATAAGAATCAAATGATTTCCGGTAACCTACAGACTAGCAAATCAACACACACACAATGAAGTCAGACATGATCTTCCTTGATGAGGGCTCTGCGGTTGTAACTTTGGATTTTCATAAAGACCCTCTTCATTTTCCAGTAACAATAATGAGTATGCAGAGTACTCCCGCCAAAGCCCCCAGGGCGAAGAGCGGCCCCTCCGCGTCCTCCCCGTCTTTAGCAGCATGCGCCGAAGGCTGTGCTGGAGACCCTCTTCCCTCGAGTACGCCCACGTGGTCAGTCAGAACTCCTGCCAAGACCAGGTCTCCAGGCAGCCGAAGAGACTCTACCTCTTCCGTCTCTCCCAAGCCACTTCCATCTTTCAAAATGTCACTTAGAAACTGGGTGACCCGAACCCCTTCTTGTCACCACCCATCACGCCACCTGTTTCTGAGACCATGAACTTATCTCCGAGAAAAGTCCTCCTTCCCGTGAGCCAGAAGTCCCCGCAGGCAGACGCTCGCCCTGGGCCCAGAAGCAGCGCGAAGAGGCGGCTAGACGCCAGCTGTCTGGACAGCGCAAAGCAGAAGTGCGTGAAGAGCTGCGCCTGCGTCACTGACCTCGACGGCCAGGTGCAGAGTCTTCATTTGGATCTCTGCTGCCTTGCTGGCCACCAGGAGGACCCTGGTGAGGACTCTGTGGGTCCTTCCCAGTTGGGCAAGATGGACGGAGCGGGGCACAAGCATCTCAGAGCCTCCTTCTCCTGTCGGCACGTATGTTTCTGAAAGCTGCGGAGCGCTGCCTCTTCCTCTGAGACCTTGTGGAGAAGGGTCTGAAGTTGTGGGCAAAGAAAATAGCTCCCCAGAGAACAAGAACTGGCTGTTGGCCATGGCAGCCAAGCACAAGGCTGAGGCTTCATCTCCACAAAGCCCATCATCCCAGACACCCAATGCCAGGAAACAGAGTGGGAAGACTTCGCCAGGCCCGGTAAGTGGGTGGCGGAGGATTCAGTTCCTAATTTGAAGGGGCCACAGACCGATCTCAAGCCAACAAGCCGAGAAAAAGGACTGATTTTCAGAGTTGTCAAATAGCACATGAAAGTAAAGGGTGCTCATTTTCAGGGCTTATACTACAATTTTTTTATGCTAACAGTTTGTTTTGTCTACAACTCAAATGTAATTTTGTGCTATATTAATTGGCAACCTTACCTACTCCATGGAAATCCCTCTGATGGGTCTTCCTCCTCTAAAGTCTGTTCCAGGTGTCAGCTCAGAAATCTCTCTCCTGGCAGACAACAGAACATCTTTTTTTTCCTTTTTATATTTTATTTATTTACTCTGTGTGTGTGAGTGTGTGAGTCAGAGAGCACATGTATCCTTGTGGAGGACAAAAGGTGACTTGGGGGATCATCCTGGATTGCTTCTCCCTCCTTCTTGCTTTGCTCTGGGATTTCCCAGGCTCCACCTACCAGGGCTGAAGTGCAGGACGATGCTGTTTCCTCCTGGTGTTTTATGTGGGATCTGGGATCCAAACTCAGGACCTTCTGCTTGCAAGGCAGAATCTTAAACCCCTGAGCCACCTCTCCAGCTCCCCTCCCCTTTTCTTCCTTTTAATAGATAAAGCTTTATTCTTGGGGAAGTTGCCAACGTTCACAGTAGATTTCCAGTTTGTAATTACATTTGTGATCACTTAAAACTTAAGTACTTCAGAGCAGTTAAAGTACAGAGTTCTTCTAATTTTTATGGCTTTTCCCCAGTCTTAGTATCCTGCCCTCATCAGTGTTCTTAGCAACTGTAGCTGCTCTTTCAAACATTCTGCAGCTCGATGTAGTTTTACCTTTTTAAGGACTCGAGTTTCTTCGACTGATGTTGCATTTAATTATAGGAATGCCAATAACAGATCCTGCTACAGAAATAAGTCGTGAATTTGAGATGCATGAGACTTAGCAGTGGTGGGGCGGAGTAGCTGAATGCTTCAGGAACCATGGGCACCAGAGGAGAGGACCGAGCGCAGCCGCTCAGTGTGCAGACCCAGGGTGACGTAGCCTCCACTGTCACAGAGACGAGAATGATGGGAGCTGGACGGCCGCAGCCCAGTTCTCAGTCATTGGTGAGCATGTCTGCACCTGCTGTCCTGAAACTTGGGAGAAAGACACGAAAAATATTTTTAAAACTTTTTACTGTGCAAACTGAAATCAAGATTTTCAAGATTTTTGCTACTGGAAATAAGGAAGATGAGAACTCTAACAAGTTTCTTTCTTGTTCTTTGTTAGCCATTGTAATCCTGGGTCATGTTCCCCACATTCCCTTCACGGTGCCCGGCTGTTCCACCACTATAAGTCACATGCTTTTCAAGGCTCACAGCTTACTTCAGCAGGATCTGTTCCTGACTCATCTAATTTAAATTCAATGAAATATGAATCTTAAAAAGACTCTTGAAAAGATATATAAAATTTAAAGGTTTTAAAAATAGTGTGCTAGATTTAATTTTTGACAGCTGAAGTTTCTCCCTCTCTCCCTCTTCCCCCCTCTCTTCTTTCTTTCTTCTTTTTCTTTTTCTTCTCTTCTCTTCTCTCTTTCTCGTTCTCTCCTTCCTTCCTTCCTCCCTTCCCTCCTTCCTTCCTTTCCTTCCCTTCCCTCCTCTTCCCTTCCCTCCCTCCCTCCTTCCTTTCCTCCCTCCCTCCCTTTCTTTCCTCCCTTCCTCCCTTCTTTCTTTCCTCCCTTCCTCCCTCCTTTCCCCCCTCCCTCCTTTACATTTTATTTAGAAATAGGATCTCATGTAACTCAGACTGGGTTTGGGCTCATCTCCCAAAGTGCTGGAATTATAGGGGTATGCTATCCTATCTAGCTAGACTTGGCTTAAAAGAAAGCTTTTCCTTTATTCGAAAACAATGAAGAAATAACTGACCTGCAAGCTTTGTTCCAGAATGGTGTTATTATAACTTAGAAACTTGGTGAGCTAATTTTGAACTGTAACATAGGAGAGCTCTGAAGTCTAAATTTTCTTCTAGGTCACTATTACTCCAAGCTCCATGAGAAAGATCTGCACGTACTTTCATAGGAAGTCTCGCGATGACTTCTGTAGTCCTGAACACTCAACAGAGTTGTAGATTCTCCAAGACATGAACTCAACTTTGGTCCATAAACCAACTTTGAAAAAGGTTTATACCTATGATCTTGAAGAAAACTGCCATCTTTTCATCTTGGAAAAAAATCCTGTCTGCTCTTCAATATGCTCCGTGTGGTCCTAGTGTATACGCATTCTTCAACATGCCCTGTGTGGTCCTAGTGTATGCATTCTTCAACATGCCCCGTGTGGTCCTAGTGTATACGCATTCTTCAGGACCAGTGCTGTGTTTAAATTTCAGACAGTACATTTGTCACTAACATTTTTCAGTGAGTAGTCTGCACTTGTACATCTTATGAAGGCACAAAATAATCCATGCCTCTTACTCTCCTGAGTTTGCTGGGACAGTGTGTGTGGTGTCCATCCCAGTGTGAGGCCCATCGTGGAAGGCCATTCACTAAAGACACCTGTGGAAGGTGCTAAGTCCACTCTGCCTTAAACAAACATAATATGCAAAATACATGACCTGTTCATTATACTTCTGTGTGTTTTTTCAAAATGTGTATAAAACTGATTCTCAACGTTTATATTGGTTTGGAATTAGAGTCGTCTTTATTTTAAATACAGTGATCACTGTCAACTCTTTAGAGAAACTAGACAACTATAGAAAACTGAGTTTGTCTTTTTTCTCCAAACTGTTTCTATATGAGAATTAAAGACCCCTCTCCCCCCCGTTTTTACCAGTTGTCTGTCACCAGCCCAACATAGGTAGGTTTGGGTTGTTGTTACTTACAGGGGAAGATATTTTATGAAGTCTGTAATCATACACTGAAATCAGGATGCATTCCTTAGTTCTCTAGGGCCTGCAACTTTAAAAAAACAGATAAAAAAATACCATCAGATTTTAAGAAAAAATAATGATTTCTTGCTGATATTTTTATAAGACATGAGGGTTCTGAACTGAATCCAGAATTTGAAAAGTAAGTCTTGGTTTTTCTCTTTCACAAAAGCACTAGCCTTTTAGTTTATTAGTAAGCCAAAAAAGAAAAGAAAAATACAGCACTTTATCTGACTGCTTAGTGCACAGTGTATCAAGTACCTCTAAATATTGTGCAAATTATGTGTCGGTCCTCTTGAAGTGAGTCATTTTATTTTCCCCGTGCAACCTCATGGAGGGAGTCTCCTTCCACTTATGAAATAATTTCATTTTATTCAATCCCTGGAGTGCTAGTTCCTATTTTTGTTGTGATTTTAAAATCTCTTTGTACCTAAAAAAGTGATTGGTTGTTTTGAGATTATAAATTAAATTTATGTAATAGCCACAACTGTATAGGTCAATTAAGCATAGCTTTACAAGGGAAAAGAATCAAAGGAAGTGAGAATTCCT